>CM038216.1:3569501-4087779 GCA_021442155.1 Cymbidium sinense
CTGCCTAGCTGTAAAGTGAATGAGGTATTCTAGAGATCTATTCTACATAAATAAAAGATGGGGTTTAGTAATCAAAAATTGATATATTGCCCCACACTTTCAAAATGCAGAGATACAACAAAAACAAACATGATAAAATATAAGAACAAATTATGTGTATAGAAAGATTTTTAGAACTTTGTAATTATGTTCATTATAGAAATAATTTTAAATTTTAATCAATTTCATTTTATAAATAACTTTTAGATTTTAAGTTATTATACTCTGTTGCTATTATAGCTTAGATTCGACTAGCCAAAGATGGAAAGAGAAACCTATTCCCTAGCGGAGTCGCTAGAAATCTGTGGGCTCCGAAAATTTGCCACCGACCTCTTGATGAAGAGAGTGATTAAGTGTCGTTGTAATTTTTAGAAGGTAGATGGAATAGTAGATAAGACACTACCTAGAGATTTCACCCTCATTTTGTGAGGACTTTAGATCTGGTTCAAGGTTTCCTATAGGCGCAAGTACCTATAGTTAATTACCCCTCTCAATGCTGAGAGAGAACTTTCGATTAAGACTAGTCGTTAGGTCGCTTAGTGCATAGCGTATAGTAGCAGCATATGGAGTCTTGGAATTTAGATTTATGAAATTCATTATACTTAACTTAAAGCGGATGGTTAGGGGAACGATGACGCGCCCTGTCTAGATCCCATGGTTCTGTGATCTCAGGCTGTTGCGGTCCCTAATCTACTTAGTCAAAGGAGGTAGTCGACCCAACCTGACTAAAGGATCCTTATCAGCAACACATGGGTTACGTCATCCAAGAAATCCTTGTAGACCTGGGGTGGAGTTTATCTAAGGGGAAAATTTTAAGTCAACCTTAGCTAACAGAGGGCTTTTTGCCCAATCAAACACATTCTATAATTCACAGTTCAAAGAGTAAAGCCATTGGAGAACATACGGACTACGGCCGCGACTGTAATTTAGTGATGCCATATTGCGGTGAACCACCTAGTCAGAGGGCTATAGTTATAACTGTCATTTATATACCATTTTGCGGCAAAATCATGCGGATAGAGGACATGGGCCACGTCCTAACAGGCTCAAGATTATTTGAGTGTGAAAATAGTTATGTATTTGATTTGATATTGGCTCTTCGTGAGCAAAAGTTTTCTTAATTTGTCCCCCTCAACAAACAGTTATGGATGGGTGGATGGATTTTATTTTAAATGTAAATAATTAATTTCATTTCATTTATATTTTTTGTTTGAATATTTGATCATTTAATAATGATTTGACATTAGAATTTGAATAGATTAAATTTGAATAGATTATTATTATTATTATGAAAACCCCTCTGGTTGAAATATGTAGTCAACACAGCCGTCATCGGGGTGTTGATCACTTGGTTTATTGTTTTGGATCCTATCGACTCTATTAACTTAATAATAAAGGATGAGATCTATTGTCATATGATAGAATTACCCTCTCAGAGATTTTATTAGATTAAAAATATTATAATATAATTATTGAATTTTTTAGGTTTTGTTAACCAAATAGTCCCCAAGACCAAAGGAATCAACTCAGAGATCCAGACACTAAATTTAAGCATTCAAAGATAGTATCCTCGCGGGTGTTTAAATCATTTAATTTATTAGTTTAGATCTTGTCGACTCTATCAATTTAATAATAGAGGATCAGATCTATATTTATATTTTGAGGATTTTGAATTTGAGAATATTGAATATAATATCTTAAATATTTTGATAATAGTTACCACTCTAGTTGATATTTTCAATCAACTCAGCTATCATTGGGAATATAGGTCTGCATGATCATTTAGTTTATTATTTCAGATCATGTCGACTCTATTAATTTAATAATAGAGGATCAGATCTAGATTTATATTTTTGAGAATTTTAGATTTGAGAATATTGAATATAAATATCTTAGATATTTTTAATAATAATGATTACCCCTCTAGTTGATATCTTGAATAAACTCAGCAATCATTGAGGATATAGGTCTGTATGATCATTTAGTTTATTATTTTAGATCCTATCGACTTTATTAATTTAATAATAGAGGATTAGATTTAGATTTATATTTTGAGAATTTATGGATTTGAGAATATTGAATATAAATATCTTAGATATTTTTAATAATAATGATTACCCATCCAATTGATATCTTTGATCAACTAAGTTATCATTGGGGAGTTAGGAGATAGTCATTATACTGCCAAATGACAGAATTAGCTTCTTAAAGATTTTCTCAAGCAGAGAAAGCTATAATAACATCATTAGATTTTGTTAACCCAGACCCAGTCCACAGACAAGAATCAACCTACGCAGTATCCTTAGACACTAAGTTTAAGAATTTAGCATAGTGTTGGGGCCCATATGGGTGGTCATTTAGAATACTTGCACTAATTTGGAAAGATCAAATTGAATTGAAGATTGTTTTATATTTTGTACAAGAATTCGTCACTTTCAAATGATTGCACAAGTTTTCAAGCACTTGAATTGAGTGATAGTTGCTCCATATTTTATGCAAAATTAATATATTTGAAGTTTATTTAGAATTTAAGCCAACGCCTTCTGTCTGCTTCTAATTTTGTGTTGTAGATTCAGTGGTGTAAGGTATTTCAGCTCTTGTTTAATTATTTAGATTAATATTCATTTTTTTGCATTTAGTTCAAAGCTGATTGAGTTATTTAAGTTTCAATGAAACTTAACTCATGATCGTTGAGAAGCTCGTAGTCTCATCATAAGTCTCATTCAAATTCTTTTTGCTTTGAATGATTTTGAAGTGGTATATAGTGCAACTCAATTATTTAGTATGAATCGTAACATAATTTGACTGTTCAACAAGAAATATGATTTATGCTCATTGACGAGCCTTTAAAACTATATAAATTCATCACATATGATATTTATTCTTGGTTGTAGAATAGTCATTAAATTTCCTTTAAGCTTATAGGTAATTATTGGATTCTTTACAAGTTCTTTCAAAATTTCATTTGATCATTGTTCTGATTGAAAGACAAGCTTTCAAATCCATAATAAATTTTGTTTATGCTCATAGGAAACTATCATGATCACCAGAAGATTTACTTGAACTTTATTCTTGTTAAAAGGCAAACCCTCAAGTCCATTAAAAGTATTATTTATGATAGTCAACAAATTAATTAGGTCTCTTGTAAGATCATTCTTATTTAAAGACTTTTAGAATATATATATATATATATATATATATATATATATATATATATATATATATATATATATATATATATATATATATATATATATATATTCTTTAATTTATCATTCTCAAATAATTTCAATTTAAGCTCCTCAACATTTTTATTTGTTTTTATTTATGTCTCACGTCCAATTTGGCTCTCCTAGTCCCCCATAACGCATGGGGCTATTCGACCTTCCCGTCAGCTCTATTGAGCATAATAGCCACTGTCATGCGACACTGTGGTCGTGGTCTTCTACCCATTAGCTCTACTGAGCATAACGGGATCTCCAAACCCCTGCATAAAAAGAGCATATATGTAGATTTATTTTTAATTTATCATCTTCAAATAAGTTTAATTTAAGCTCCTCAACTTTTTTTTTATTTTTTTGTTTAAGTCTCTCGTTAGTCAAAATTTTGACAGCCTTCCCGCATTGTGCCTGCATAAGGGGATGCATCGGGGGCTATTCGACCTTCCCATCAGCTCTACTGAGCATAACGGTCAATGTCTTGCGACACTATGGCCGTGATCTTCTACCCATTAGCTTTACTGAGCATAACGGGGTCTTCAAACACCTGCATAAAAAGAGCACATATGTTGATTTATTCTTTAATTTATCATTCTCAAATAAGTTCAATTTAAGATCATCAACACTTTTATTTGATCTTGTTTAAGTTTTCGATCTTTTTTTCGTGGAGTTTGGTGCAGGGGGCTATTCGAAATCCGGCTCTAATGAGCATAACGGTGTCTTACTTCAGACGGTCTTTCTACCCATTAGCTGTAACGTCTTCAAACTTATCAGCTCTACCGAGTATAACGAGATCTTCATACTTGCATAACACAAAATATACATATATATATTCTTGCATGTTCAATCTTAATTAATTTATTTTATATCCCTTTAACTTATCTAGTAATCAATAAGAATAATGCATTGTCCCTCGAACTTACAACCAGCTAATTTAAGAATGTTAAATTACTCTTCCTCATATACAAAATTGTTTTGTAATTTTGACAAATGTGATCCTGAAAGGCAACTGTGAACACTAGTAATCATCACAACAAACAAAAAAAAGCTTTATCAATCTATTCTACTAAAATGAAAATTGAGTTGATGTCCTAGTAACAAGAATTTTTAGATGATGTTGGAACAATCATGTACGAATGAGTCTATATAGCGTGATGTAGATTTTTTTAAACAAAATATGAGCAGACAGAATAACTTTATGGCAGCAAGCACCTATAGCCGTACAACTTTTGGACTAGTTTATGAATTGAGAAGCTGATAACATGGTTGCTGCACTTCACATGAAACATGCATTCAGATCTCCATTCAAATGGGAAGGATAGGTAGCCGTATGCTGTTGGAGATGAAACCAGTTGGAGAAGTGGTTACTATAGCAGCAGATGATGAGGGAGGAAGTTGGTGCATGTTGGATGAAATAAGAACATGCATGATTGTGAATGGGATATACATCTTTGAGATGAGAATTGATGGTGAAACGAAGTGAGGAGAATATCTTGTGGTACTTTTGAGCCAACGAGAATTAAATGATGATATGGTTAAAAGTGCCTGGTTTAAGGAATCTATTATAGCAAGTTGGAGCAAACTAGGCACTGCTATCAGCTAAGATGTGAACTGAGAGAAGAAGATGATTCAAGAGGGAGAGGCATTAGGAGAGGAAATGAAGAAAATATTTTTGTTTGTTTAAAATGAGATTGAGAAGGCTGTTTATGTAAGAACCACCTTGAGAGAAGAAGACGATTCAGGAGGGAGAGGGGGCTGTGGACGATGGAGAACACAAGAGAGAGGGTATTGAGGGTTTTTTTTTTGAAGTTTTCGTAAGTTGAAGAAGGGGTTGCCATTACTTGGAGCAAAAAGAAAAAAAAATGGCTGTGAGGTTTTTTTTTTTATTGATCACGAGAGGGAGATGTCACTCTGAGCAAAGCTAATACGTACCTAAATTCTATTTGGTCTGGTACAGTGCTGAATTGCACTCTGTTGGGTCTTGATCTGGTTTGCTGAGTTGACTCAGTCTGAGTAGGATGAACCCGGCTGAGTGAGTAATCTCAAAGGGAAAGGCGGGTGCTATCTGTCCCGTTGGATAGCGCCTTTTTACCCTTAGCCGTTGGATGCTAGCACTCAAATTGTGTTTTCTGTTCTTTGAATTGGGCCGTTGGATCTTGATCTTTCTTGAGTGGAATCCACGCGTCTGTTTCTTCTTGGCTGGATCTGTCTGCCTTGATCTTTGTATCCTGGAATGAAATCTCACCGTAGTTTGTCTTTGCGCTAGCTCTGTCTTGGCCATCTGATTAGTCTTCTAGGATAAGCATTCATTTTTAACCTATTTTCTTTTTATTTCTTTTTATTTCGCTCCGAAGGAGGAGTAGAGGGCTTGGATCGGAGCGGGTTCTCCGATGGAAGGCGGTGGTTTCCGGCGAGGAAAACCTATGCCCAAATCAAAATCAAGGCCAAATGATCATTCTATCCTTGGGTCAAAGGGTAACCTATGGCCAAACTCACTTGGAATTTAGCCAATTCCTTCTCGTGGCCACTTGACATCCTCCTAGTGGACCATTTGGACACCAAGGGAGGTGCACATGAACCATTTGGTTTGGGTTAACCATGACCCAACCCATGGCCAAACTGACCCCTCCAATGAAAATTCTCCACTTGGATCACCTCTTACACTCACCTAGCACATGTGCACCTCCTCTCCTCCACTTTATGCCAAAATTGAAGAACATGGACTCTCTAACATCCTAAATAACCCATTTAATCTCCTTAATTTGATCAAAATGACAAGAAGGCTCTCGGCCATCTGATCCAAGTAGGGGGAGATATGGGGGAGATATACTCCCCCTCATTCCAACTCAATGCAGACACACTGAAGTCGATTGAGCTAGAGTGATCAAGGTGCATCCAGCTTCCCAAGCTTCCCATTTCTTCCCAAATCTCTCTTAGTTTTCCTTAAGCGAAAATAGGGAGGCCTAAGAAAATTCCACTTCACTCAATTCTTAATCAAACCTTAATTCACTTGGCAAGCATCATCAAGGAAGCAAGTCGAGCTCATCCAAAGCAAATCCCAAGTCTCCAAGCCACGGGAAGGGGGGATTTTGATCAAAGCCATAAGCCATTAAAGGGGAGCTTAGCCAATTGGAAGATCCACATCAAGTCAAAGCTTGAAACCTTCAACGGAGCTTCATCTCCACTAGACGAATTTACCTCCTCCGTTGGAAGCGCTGGTGATAGCCTCCGACAAGGTATTGTTCAAAATCGATCCTCCATTGAAAAATGCTTGGTCCTTTATGAAGGGAATTATCATCGCATTAAAATGTAGCCATTGGATATTCTTTCCTACACCTCTTGATGGTGTGGGTTGAATCTTTGCCTAATCTGAGCTTAAGTAAGGGATGAATCATGGGCCATCCATCCCGTGTATTTTGGATGGATGACCCTGATTAAATCTTGCTAGATCTATTTATTAAATTCTTTAAAATCATGGGCTTATTCCTGACCGTCTGATCCTTGATTGGATGACCCAGAGGAAAGCGCATTACGCCGCTAGTTGATATGTACGATGTGATAACTTAAATAACCAATCTCGTTGTCACCACATGGAAAGCGTGCCGCGTTAGCCGTCCATGTGATGCTGATGGGATTAGTTAATTAATTAGGGTATTTAATTATCCTTTAATCATAAAAACTTTATAAATTCATCACTAAATGTAGAAAAATTTAAAAAAAATGCAAATTAAAGTTTATTTTAAAGATAATTCATAGGGGAATCCAATAAAATAATTTTTAATTGATTTTTCAAAGTGGATTTTTCTTAATTAGGGTTTAATTAAAGATCTAATTACCTTAATTACTCTTTTATTACTTTATTAATTAGTTTCAAATTCTCGAGACATATTTAGTGGGATGACTTTTGCCTCCCCTAATTTTCTTGGAATTTATTAATGAGCTAATTAGGAAAATCAATTAATCAATCCCTAATTATCTCCTTAATGTAATGAAGAGTAAGTAAGCATGTGAACAGTGACTTAATCCCATAATTGAGATAATTAAACATTATTTAAGTAAGTAGGAGGTTTATGGAAGGGGTTTGGGGTATTTTCCCTAAGTTATTCCCTAAACCTCTTTTCTCCCTTAATTCAAATATAATTAAGGATTAATCCACCAATGAACTACTTAATTAGCTTAATCAAACCTTCAAACTAATGAATTAATCAATCACTTGCTGGGTAGAGCCTTAAGTGTTCAAAAGCCTAAGGTAAGTTTGAGAAAATCATTTCCAACCCACATGCATGGGAAGGTTATGAAAGTACTTAATGAAAACCCTTTAGCTTAATTAATTAAAAATTGTGAGCCAATTGCACTAGGCCCATTTACTTCTTAGGTGCATTGCTGATTTAAATTCCATGTGGGTGCATATCATATGTTGGCTCATAATTATTTGGTTAACTATGTTCAAGTGGTATAAGTAAGGGATAACTAAGGGATTTAATTCACACCTTAAACAAAACATAAAATCAATCTAATTGTTCTAAAATTAAACTAAATTGATTCACATATGGGGAATTAGGCTAGGACCAGCAAACTCTTTCTCATAAATCATTTTTTCAAATCCAAAAATAAAATAAAAATCTCTTTAAAGAAATTTGATTCACTTTGAATAATCTGATCTTATAAGATTGCCCTTAGGAATTAATTAGGGTGAATGAAGTTACATGCTTACATCACTTTATTTCTTTTCAAACATGCTAAATATTGTATGCCATATGAAATCATGAATTCATATCTTTTGAAAAATCAAATAAATGAAATGTTTCCTTCATGTCATATTGCATTTTTTGGCTAAATTAAGAATATGAGTGGCTATTATCACTATTAAATCAAAAATTATTTTCAAAACCCATAAATTAAAGATTATAAATAAAGGTATGCTACTTATAAGTACTTATAAGCTTGCATGTGCTCATAGTATAAAATGTGTTATGTGATTTTCTTCTCCTTTCTTAACATGGGTTTGTATAGGATTTGCAAAGTGTATAGTTCATTTGAGAAGAACAGCATTAAATCTATTCCTATACATGAATTAAGAAGGATCCTCACATTGCACATGTAAATTTTACAACCAAATCAAACCAGCAAAATTCTTTTGCATGATTCTACATCTATTTATTTTCTTTTTGTACATGCATATGTATTTAAGAAAAGTGCTATATTAGTCTGGACATCTCGGGGTTGTGAGGCTTTAAGTATCCCTAAGAAGGTCTTATACCATATACCCCTAGTGTAGAAAATAATGGCGACGTACTCACTTATGACTTTCATACATGTAAATGTGCATTTGATTAATGGATAAAAGAATCTCGCTCTTTTCTACATAACAAAAATATGCATTCATGGATTACCCAAGTTTTCTTAAACAACATCTCTTTACATTCATCATTAAGGTGTGCTAAGGTTTGCATTTGCATGTATATATATGCTTACGATCATTCATATGCATGGTATACATGTTGGAAAGAAATAAATTATTGTGTGTTATGTGATAGTAATTCACCTTAATTAATCTTAAGATGCATTTCTTATTGAATAGGTTTATTTAGAGCAAATATAAATTTAGGATTAATTAAAACACATAATAAAACATTCACTAAAAAAAATCACAAATGAATCTACATTATAAATTACTTAAGGTAGGGATGAAAAAGAAGTTCTCTTCTCGTTTCTTCTCTTGACAACATTTAGTAATTAAATGTAGGTTCATTCAATCCAAATTAAATCATCAAAATAAAATTGATAAATCAACTAAATCACTTAATATGACACCACCCTCTAAGTTGAATCCTTCACACTTAAAAAATTTGAAACCTTAAAGCCTAGCTAAGACATGCCATATAAGCCTTAAATGGCACACACATTAGGCTAACTCACCATTTCTAGCTCTATGTTAGGGCGGTAAATGATTTGATGCTTGATTTTATTTTTTAATGTAATATTTTTAGACTGGATTATAGGAGGATCTTAGTATAGTTATTATCATTTACAGGGGATTGTGCTTAAGGGGCGTTGTAATAAAAATATAAATACTTTTACTATGCAGGTTGCTTATACCCTTAAGCATGATCCAAATTAGGACATGTGGACTTGGTTACCCATGTGTGGGGTGCTAAGTCCAATTCATTCCTATAACTTCTTGGGATTGTGTGGTATGTTTAGCTAATCTCTATTTTGTAAGTTTAATTAGATTTATTTTTCTCATTTTTAAGTAATTTTTAATTGAGATTTGGAATGAATGTTATGGGGATTAGGATGAATATTGATCATAAGATCATATCTTATATACCATGTGAAGCCTTGGAGTAACCACATCCCAACCAACCAAAAGGAAGAAAGAGAAAGAAGTGAAGAAAAGAAAGAAAGAAAAGAAAGAATGAAGAAATGAAGAATGAAGAATGAAGAATGAATTCTTTCTAAATTATAATTATTCATTTGTAATCTGGGTTGTATAAGGGTAAAGCTCAACTACCCACATTTCTTTTTCGGTTGTGTGGTGGTACCCGACCACATCAACCACTTATTCTTTTGTGCTAGCTTTATAAAATTTCTTGATGTTTATTAGCTTGTGCATTAAGATGATATATTTTTCCTAGTTTCTTCATTGCTTTGATGAATGGTCTAGATGCGGTTAGGAAAAAAATAAATTTTTATCCAATTAATCAACTCAAAATTAAAATTAACAACTCATAACCTCACCTAAAGCCTAAGACATAAATCAAGATAATAAAAAATTTTGCAACCCCTTAGCTGGATGTTGTATGTCTTACATCATGCATAAAATCATCTTGCTTCAGTCTTGCTAATGGAGGGCTTTAACATTTGTCAAAGAACATGGCTTGACCTTTGAGATCCATGGTGAAAACACACCTCCTTCTTGCTGATTTTGGTCCATAATCAATTTCTCATGCATTAGGCATATGAAATCCCATAGCCCGTGTCAAATAAATTGTCCAAAATTAAAAATAAAACTTAACAAAATTTGTATTAGATTTAAGTCATTATTCATGCCCTACATGATCTAGTCTCTTAGGGAGTGTGTTTAAGGATTTAGTCTTAGCTATCTTCCAAAAGCATAAGACTTGCCTATATTTATTTGAAATTGTATGAGGAGTTAGTTGGCAGGCACCCCCAAGTGGTTATAAGTCTAACAGTCGAGCAGTTTATCCTCTCTTATGGAGGTGAATCATATACCCATTTTTGCCTTAGATTTAGGTTGTGCCTTGCCCCTCACCAAAGCTCCCTAGATTTAGGTTCTGAGTTGTTTCCCTTTTCGGGCTACAAGCATAAATTTTCACCTCTTAGGCATTTCCATGATCTTGTGTTATGAAATTGTAAGCCTTAGATTTTTAATAAAAATGCAACTCAAATAATTAACTCTCTTCAAATTTCAAAAATATAAAGCCCAACTATAGGATAGTTTGGGATGCTCACTAGATTTCCTAACATCGTGAGCATCCCCTACTCATCTCCCTTTGGTTTTGATAATAACTCCCTCCTCTTGATCAATACTACTTGATCTTCCAAAAATAACCAATTTATTCATAGTCTTATCTTTGAAATCTTTGGAGATAATGATAATTTATCTTAATCGAGTATTCTTAAGAAATCTCATTTCATAGGATGTAATTATATGGGGCTTGCCTCCATATGAAACTTAATAAACCGATTTAAATTAAACCTTGCTTTACTTTTCATGTAAAGTAGGGAAGAATATCCATTTGAAGACCCATCATCCTTTTATTGGGTGATTAGGAATTGTAGAATGATGACTCTCTTGAGATAGTACATCATTCCTTAATGTCATACCTAATCACCCTAATGAGAATATCTCGGATCTACAAAAAAAGATTTTATTTTTTATATTTCATTTTAGATGAAGATAAAAAAAAAAACTTCACCATAAACCCTAAGTTTAGATTGGATTACTACACATATTTATTTCTTTCCACCATGTATACATGCATATATATAATAAGCATAATGCAAACTTTAGCAAACTTTGATGATGAATGATGAATGCTAAGAGATATGATTTGAAAATTTGGATATTCCATTGATGCATGTCTTTATTATGTAGAAAAGGGGATTTGTCATCCATTAACTAAATGCACATCCACATATATAAAAGTCATAAGTGAGTACGACGCCATTATTTTCTACACTATTGGCGTAAGGTATAAGACCTACTTAGGGCTACTTAAAGCCTCGAGCTGGGATGTCCAGATTGATAAACCACTTTTCTTATATACATGTAAATATACAAAAAGAACTAAATGGATAAAGAATCATGCAAA
Organism: Cymbidium sinense; assembly: GCA_021442155.1. Classification (NCBI taxonomy): domain Eukaryota; kingdom Viridiplantae; phylum Streptophyta; class Magnoliopsida; order Asparagales; family Orchidaceae; genus Cymbidium; species Cymbidium sinense. Next base: position 3,581,098 of record CM038216.1, read on the forward strand.
AGATTATGTTTGATTTGGTTGTATAATTTACATGTGTAATATGAAGATCCCTCTTAAGTTATAACATAGAAATGCATAGGAATTGATTTAAGCAAGTGTTGTGTTCTTTTCAAATGAACTATACATTTTCAAATCCTATGTAAATCCATATTAAGAGAAGAAAAGAGAACTTCAAAATACACATCTTATGTTATAGTCACATGCAAGCTTATAAATATTTATAAGTAGCATCACTTCATTCATAATCTTTAATTTATAGATTTTAAAAATAATTTTTTTGTTTAATAGTGCTAATAGCCACTCATATTCTTAATTTTAGCCAACACATATAATTTGACATAAAAGGAAATATTTTATTTAATTAGTTTTTTTAAAGAAATGAATGCATGATTTCATATGGAAAATAATATTTAGCATGATTGGAAAGAAATAAAGGGATGTAAGCACATGACTTCATTCACCATAATTAACTCCTAAGGATAATCATATAAAATAGGATTATTTAAAATGAATCAAAATTCCTTAAGGAGAATTTTAACCTTGAATTTGTTTTTGACTTAGGAAATATGTGAAGGGTTTGCTAGTCCTAATCTATTTCCCCCAAGTGTGAATTGGTTTATTTTAATTTTAGAATAATTAGGTTGATTTTATGTTTTGTTTAGGTTAAGGTATGAATTAAATGAATTGATTATCTCTTACCTATATCACCTTAAGTTAATTTACTAATTAATAATAAGTCAATATGATATGCAACCACATAAAAAGTAAATTTGCAATGCTCTTAAGAAATGAAAGGGGCCTAATACAATTGGCTTATGATTAATAGTTAATTAAACTTAAAGGATATCACTTAATTACTTATGATTTTCTCACACATGTGATCCAATCATAATTTCATTATCTCTTACCTTGGATTATTGAACACCCAAGGAACTACCCAAGACTAATTAAGGGTTGTTTAAGTTGGGTGAATTGATTTTTAATTTTGATTTCATTAGGCCATTAAAAAACTGATTAAATGCTTTAGTCACTTAAATGATAAAATTAATTTATGAGAAAGGATCAAAAGTAAGGCCTCAATCCTAATCCCTAAATCATTCAATCATTCCACTAGGTTTTGATTCCCTCATTTTGAAGATCTAACCACCTTATTAATCAACTAATCATTCCATTAACCCATTAATTAATTTGATTTTTAAAGGTATAGAATAATTAGAAAATAAATTAGGAAAATATCCCTAATCATATTCTCAAGGTGACCTTACTGTTTAACAAGGATAATCATGTTCAAGTGATTAATCAAGGTACTGTTCATCCCTTAATTACAATTAATTTGATTAAGAAGGTCATTAGGGTTTACTCAAATGATTTCCCTAACTAAGAAATTAATAAAATCCCAAAAAAATTGGGGAGCAGAGGTCATCCCCCTAAACATCTATAGAAAATTTGAGATTAATTGAGTGCTTAATTAAAGTATAATTAAGCTAATTATATTTTTGATAAAACTTAAATTAAACCAAAGTCACTATTCAAAATCAATTTATTATAATTTTCCTAGATTCTCCTCTGAAATATCTTCAAAATGAGCCTAAGTTTGTATTTTTTTTGAATTTTTTTTATAATTAGTTATGATTTTAGGAAGTTTCACCATTAAAATTAGATTAATTAAGCCTAATGAACCCCTAATCCCGTCAGGCCATGTGGTGGCTGATGCAGCACGCTTTCTATGTGGCGTGATGGGATAGGTTATTTAAGTTGTTGCATCCATGAGCTGAGTCAGCTGGTGATGGGCACGTCTTCTCTGTGGGTCGTCTGATCTAAGATCAGATGGTCGAAATGAATTCCATAGTTTAGGAATGAATCAGAGGGGATCTAGTGTGATCTAAACACAGCTGTCCGCTCCTATCACGCGGAACAGACGGCATATTATTCTTCTCCTTCACAAGCAATAGATGAACACCGTTCATCTCTCCTAGTTCAACTCGAGCTCACCCGAGCTCGGATTGGGATCAAAATGATCCCACACCTTCGAAAGGAGGGCGGATGCACATCCAATGGTCAAGATTTTATGGGTGATAATTTCTTTCAAAAGGACCAACTGAATTTTCCTATGGCTACAATTTCAAGCAATTACCTTGTCGAAGGCTATCACCGATGCTTCCAACGGAGGAGGTAGCTTCATCAAGTAGAGTCGAAGCCCTGTTGAAGGAATACGACCTTGGTTTGAAGTAGTTTGCTCGGTTGACCAAGCTCCCTTTAATGGTGATCAACTTTGATCAAAATGGTACTTCATGTGGCTTGGAGACTTGGGAAATGATTCAATTGAGCTCAATGAGGTCCAAGGATGATGTATGCAAGATTAATTTGGTTTTATTGAGAATTGAGTGAATTGGAATTTGAGCTCACCTCCCTTGTTTCAGCTTTGAGTAAAATCGAGAGTGGGAAATGGGGGAGCTCAAGAATGACTTGGAAAAACTTGGGGAGGCTTCGATTCAACTTCTCTAGCTCTAAGAAAATGATTGATTATGGTTTGAGTGGGAATGAGGGGGAGTATATCTCCCCCTCCTTGGTTCGGATGGTCAGAGGTTGTTTTTTCATTTTTTATCAATGGCTTGGATTGGAGGCACAGTTTGAGCTACAAAACACCCAACATGGGTCATTTTGGGTAGTGAAGTGAAGGAGAGTGGATGCCTATGTGCTAGAGTGCATTTAGAGTTCCAAGTGTTCAAATACCATTGGAGAGGTCGATTTTTCCTTGCCTTGGGTCATGGCAGACCCAAGCTCATTGAGTCATGTTCACCACCCTCCTTAGTGCCCATGTGGACCACTAGAATGATGTCAAGTGGCCTTGAGAAAGAAATGACCAAATTTGAAGTGAATTTGGTCATAGGATACCCTTTGACTTAAGGGCAAAGTGGTCATTTGGTTATGAGTTTGATTTGGGCAGATTTGAAATGACTTGAAAATGAGTTGGGCCAAATATCAAGTGATTTGGAGTTCATTTGATTCGATTTGGGTCAATTTGACCCATTTAGGTCAAGTTTGGTCAAATTGGGTTAGGTTAACCAATAAGTCAAATAGGGTCAAACTATGGGTTAGGTCAAGTTCCAATGATCATTTAAAGCCTTTGAGTATCATTAGTTTGGTTTAATTTGGTTTAGATTTAGTTTTTGGTTTATTTAGGTTCATTTAGGTCAAATGGGTCAAGTTGACCAATCTGACCCATTTGACCCAATTGGGTTAGGTCATGGGTTGGTTTAGGCTTAGTTGGTCATTTGAAATATATTTCAAGCTTTGGTTTCAATCAATTTTAATTGGGTTTGATTTCAAGTTGATTTGACCTTTTAGGTCAAGTTGAGTTCATGGTCAATTGGGCTAGGTTGAGTCTAATTGGTCAATTGAAGCTTTGGTCAAGTTCAACAATCAATTTAGAATGAATTTGACCCATTGGTTGCAATCAATTTGGTTTAGATCAAGATTTGACCCATTTTGGCTTTTTAGGTCAATTTGGGTCAACTTAGGTCAAGTGGGCAATTAGGCTTGGTTTGGCTCAATTGATGACTTGGTCATGTTCAATCATTGATTATGAATTAATTTAAATCAATGGTTTCAATCAATTTGGCATATGGTGGATTTTGGTTAGTTTGAGTTTCATTTTGGTTAAATGTTGACTTGGTTTGACCCAATTTGATTGATTGATCATTCTATGATGATTGTTGATCACAATGTGAGGTTTGGATGGGCTTAGTTCAATCCAATTTGGGTTGGATTAAAATTTGGCTCCAAAAAGTTCTTTAGGTCACTTTGGGTCAATTGACTTGGTCAAGGCTTGATTCAGGTTTGGTTGAACTCATATATTGACTTATGATGGAAATATAAATCCAATTGCAAGTACTTTGAAGTTAAATGAGTTTTGGTTCATTTGATAATTTCAAGTCAAAAGGATGAACATGGGTTTGATTTGGGTTAGTTTAATTTTGGTTTGATGATTGTAGTTTATGCTTATATTTGGCATGCGATTGAAGATGTGATTGTTTGAAGAGAAAATCTAAGGTTTGGATTGATTTGAGAATGATTTGGCTAAATCCAACAAATTGGCTTAAAGGATATAAGTTGGATTTTGATTTGAGTTTTGAATTTAGTTTTGGTTATTTGAATTTATATTTCATTTATATTTATGAATATGAATAAGAATATAAATGATCCATGAGAGAAACATGTGAGTTTGAAGTGATTTGGAAGTATTTTTGACCAAGCTTAATGATGTAGGTCAAAAGGGCTTAAGTAGGGGATTAATTTAGTTTGATTTATATTTATTTGATTTGGATGGCAATTCCATTTATAGTTATGCATATAAATGATGGAATAAGTGATTTATGAAGAAATCACTTGGCTTTGGGTTGATTTAAAGGGTTTGGCTAAGCTTATGGAAGTGATTCATAAGGCTTAGGAAGATTTTGGATTTAAATTCAATCATGGGTTTCAATCATTTGATTTTGAATTGATCCATGATTTAGATTTTGGAATTTGGATTTGAATTTGAGGCTTGGTTTGAAAGAAAGAAGCAAAGATTGGGTTTAAGCTATAGGATTGGGAAGTCCTCCTAATACCCCTAAGGAATAACCTATTCATATGGCTAAGTCTTCTAAGTCTCTAGGGTTAGGTTAAGTATTCATCTAATCACTAGAAGTGTCTTAAGACTAAGGAACTCTTAGTGTCTAGAGGAGTCATATATCTAAAGTGGGGAAGTTGAGAGCTCACTCCAAAAGTGGTGTTAACAAAGGGCGCTCAATAGGTGTGGTGTGATTGACAAGGCATACCGCACGTATTGGTGTTGACCAAGATGATCAACAACGTTCAAATGATTATAAGCACTAACATAAATGATCTACTCCTAAACTCGGTGAGGAATTAAGATCTTGGTGCAAGACTCTACTAATGTACAAAAAAAAAAGAGAGCTAAGGAAGAATCCACTTGATTGGGTATGTGAGTCTTCCACTGGGAAAAGGCTCAATTATCCATTGGAGACAAGAGGTTATGAAATCTGCTAGGGGATTAGAATTTGGAATCCAATGGGGATAAAATATGTGAATCTTCCACTAAGGAAACAGGTTCGGGTTGGATTGAATTGACTCCACTAAGGAGATTGGAAAGATTTGCATCTCACTGGGGAGAAGCTGATTAATTTGATTATTTAATTTGGCTCTACTAGAGAGGAGGGTTGATTTTGTTTCAGATTTTAAATTTTGAATTTTAAGATGGACCTTATCAATTTATGATGGACCGCACTGAGTAAGGGCCATGTTGGTCTTAGCTTACTTCTGATTTTCCAATCCAAAGGGGTAGTTTATCATCTGCATAGTAAGACTATCCAACCAGAGGGGTTTCCTTTCGATGTGCAGCAGCTACACTAGGATGAAAGCGTAGTAAACTTATATCTTCCAAAGTAGAGATCGGTTGTTGGGATGACCAGTTGGTGAGGCAATGGATTGAACTCAACCTTAGGCTGACTAATAAGTGAATGCCTCTAGGGGACTTAAATAAGCTCAAAGATAGTAAATATTAATTTCATTTTAATTATATTTGGTGGATCATGTTGGTTTGCGATGGACTGCACTAAGTAGGGGCCATGTTAGCCTTGACCTACTTTAGATTTACCAATCCAAAGGGAGTAGTTTCCCGACCGAGGGAAGAAATATCCAACCAAAGGGGTGTCTTTTAGTTTGCAGCGGTCAATTCAGGGAAGAAAGCACGAGGACTCACATCTTTCCTGAATAAAAAGATCACTAGGGTGACACATTAGCGAGATAACATGTCAGCCCAACCTAGGGCTGCCTGTCAGTTTATGACAGCCATGCTAGAAAGAATGCATAGTAGACTTACATCTTCCAAAGTGAAAATGACTGCCGAGAAAACCTGTTTGTGGTTAAATAGATTGAACATGACCTAAGGGCGACTATAGAGAGAGTGTTAACCCGGGGACTATCTCAACTCAAGTATTGTCAAGTAATTCCTATAGGGAATTTTGTTGGCACTATCCTAAAGATATGATGTCTGCTTGAGAAAGGGGCCACTGTGGACTTGAATTCCTAATCTACAAGTGAATAAATTTATTTATTTTGTTTATTTATTTATCATGGACCCTGTTGATTTGCGAGGGATCATACTAAGAAGAAGCTTACATCAACCTAGACTTATCTCAGATTTACTAGTCCAAGGGAGAATTTATGCATCCACTGAACAAAATTTCCAACAAGAGGAGTGATTAGTAGGAAAGGGGGACTGTCCAATCCAAAAGTAACCCAGGTAGTGTCTAAATGGGGTCACTAAGGACGTAATCCATGTAGAGTGCCCACAGGGGAGGGGCCACTAAGAGCTTTATCCAAAAATCCTGAAGAAGATAATGTCTATAGGTATTCGGTGGCCAACTCAAGGAGAAAGTGTGGGGACTCATATCTACCAAGAATGATGTATCCACCAGGTGAGTTGTTGTCAGCATATCTAAAATCAACCAACCTAAAGTGCTCATCGATTTACGACAATCAGCCTAGGAAGAAGGCATCAGGGACTCACATCCTCCTATAACAGAACTGATTTCTGGGATACTCTGTCTTTGACTCGACAGGTGCTATCCGACCTAGGGTGACTACTAAGTTAATGCCACTGGGGGACTTATATCTACTTCAAAAATAGTCGAGAGGAAAGGAGCCGCTGGGGGACTTATCCTAAATCTCAAATATACTCGACCGAGTCAGTGCATGATGGCTAGTTCAAGAAGAAAGTGTGTAGGCTTATATCTTCTTAGACAAAGTCAACATGAGGTAGCTTGCTAGCTGCGTAGTGAGGTCTACCAAACTAATAAGGTGATTGTCGATTTGCAATGGTCAAGTCAGGATAAATGACCATTGGGGTGACACATTAGCAAGGTATCATGTTAGCCTGACCTAGAGTAGCTAATGAGTGAGTGCCACAGGGGGCTTCCTCCCACATCAAAATAACCTGAGACAAAAGATATGTGTTTGTGTTTGTGTTTGTGTTAAAGGAGGACATGATGCCACTTGGGTTCTCTTACACCTACCTTAAACACGTCATGACAGATTCACAAACAAGCAAACAATGCTTCGAATGAAGAGAATATTTTGATGAATTGGAATGAAATTTTTGAAGATAATTATTTTCAAACATGATTTTATGGATAATATTTGTTCAAATAGAGCCCATTTATTGGAAGCATCAAGTGTTCCCCTTTACAATTTATAAGTTGATAAGATCCTCCTTGGTAGGCCTTCTCTATGACAAAAGGGCCTTTCTAAGTGGGTTCAAACTTGCCTCCCATCTTTCGACGGGCAACAATCAGTCTCCTTAGAACTAAAATAAGCTCTCCTACTTGAAAAGTTCTAGGGTGGACCAACTTGTTGTGAGCTTGAATCATCTTAGCTTTGTATAACTCGAGGTTCTGGCATGCCTGGGTTAACTTATTGTGAGCTTGATTTTTAGGTTTTGTTAACCTAGACCTGGTCTTAAGACCCAACCGGGAACCAACTCACGCAGCATCCTCAAACACTAAGTTTAAGCATCATGATCAGGCCCATGCGGGTATTTCTATCAATTCAAGTGTTCATATGAACTTTTGAATAATTTAATATATTTTGATATCAATGATTTGATAAGAATTTTAAAACACTTGAATTCAATTAGGAGTTTATCTTATGATACATGCATATCAAGTTAAATTCATTTGGATATTTATATAAGCTTTAAAAAATATCCAAGTTGAATTTAATAAATACCTTATTAAGCATGTGAAATTTATTTAGAACTAAAATTAATGCCTTCTATTCATGCGATGTGTTATGAATCAATGAATATTTTAACTTTTGTTCAATCATTCAAAGTAACATCCATGTTTTCACATTTAGTTCAGAATTCATTAACTTTGTAAGTTTTGGTGAAGCTTGACTTATTCTTATTGCCGAGCTTGATTCTTCTCGTTCATCATGTTTAGTTTTAATTCTCATTCATGGACAAACTATTGCATCTTCTTTATATGTGCTCATGTGTATCCAACTTTTTAGTTCTTTCAAGGCAAAATGTAAGTACAATCTGAATATTTATTGAAAGATCACATGTAATGCATATAGGAGAATATAGAGCTCATTATAAGCTTCTCTTTCTCTCTTTTTTATTCCTTTAGCTCTTCTTAATAATTCCAAAGAGAGTTATAACAAATTTCAATCATTCATTTAATAGCTTTGTTTGTATTAGATGAAACGCTATCAAGTTATGTTTTTGCTTGCAAGCGACCTATCAAGCCCTCTTATAAGTCACCTTTCAAATCTAACTTGAGCTTTATTTTCATGTGGGTGAACTTCAAGCATAATATCCTTTAAATGTTTTGTATAAGTTTTGAGTCTTGCTCACATTTGAATCGAGTTCTTATAATTATTTGGATACAATACAACCAAATATTCATTGAATTAATCATTTGAGAGGTGTGGAATCTCTTATAAGACTCACATTGCATTTCTTTTGGTCCAAGGCCAAGTTCTTAAATCCATAATAAGTTTCATTTGTACTCATGATGAGTTGTTGAGTCACATTATAAATATCATTTGAATTTGTTGGTTATGGCTTGATTTTTCTTATTTTTATGTTTTAGAAGTCTTATATTCAACTTTAATTTTGATTTGATATTAAATTTAAGTCCAAAAAATAATTTGACCTCGACATCATCCCCATCTAGGGGCATTAAGAGGCGCTTTGACCTACTCCACACTCTTCTAAGCGTGATGGTCTCTTAATGATCTGCTGATCGTAGTCTTCAATCCCACCATGCTCTTCTAAGCATAGTGGGGTCTTCAAATATCTGCATAAAATAAAACATACATACATATATATATTTTTGTATGTTGCTTTAACTTTAATTTATTGTTTTTATTTAAGTTAAGTTTGAGCTCATTAGTATTTTCATTTGAGTCTCCTTAAGTTTCATATCGGTCCAAATTTGGCGTCCCTTGGAGACACTTTGACCTACATGCGCTCTTCTAAGCAGCGGTCGTGTATTGCGACACCAGTCATAATCTTCATCATCCCATCATGCTCTTTAAGCGTAGTGGGGTCTTCAAATATACCTAATATACAACTACCTCAACAAGCTCTAGTTCAAAACATGCCATTTCCTTGCACTATCTAACGGGAGCATCAAAACCATCACAAACAAGACTTTTAGGTGACACGGGCCAATCATTTATTTGGAAATTTGATAAATGTAAGAGTGCCACTCTAACGACCTCTGGAGGTATATATCTGTATGAGGTTGAAACTTTTCAAGTGGACATGTATGTGGAATTGCTATTAAAAATTTGATTGATTGTCGGGAGGTTAGTAGATATCCAATAGGAATTTTGTTGTTTTAAGTATGAGAAATGGAGATTGAGCCTAGTCGTGAAGGAATCCATAAAGCACATTCGCCAAATCTAGAGTCCTTCCAAGTTCAATAGGGTTGGCCCTCAATATAGTGTGTCGGTCAAGAGTACTTTGATTTTCTTGTAAGAGTATCCTCGCATGCCTCGCTATTTCTTCCTATGTGCATATAGGACCCTTCTCTTTATCAAGTTCTTTAGCTTTGTACTAAGAAAAGGCTCCCTTGTCTTAACACTTAACATATCAGGAATTATGTGAACAAGCATCAAAGGCATTTACATACGATGCGATAGTAACATTTGCTACGGTCATTACTATAGCAAGTGTCCTCGAGTGTATTGTGAATGTCCACAAGTTTATCAAGTGGGTTGCTCCACAAAGGACAATAAATGCATCAAACTGTATGAGAACCCATCTATAAAGGAAGAATGAATACTTCTTCACAAATCAAATGAGCTCCAGTGGAATGGTGAAGTAGGTAAGGGCATTGAAGAAATTAAAGATATATTGATACTTTTCTAAAAGCTCATCAGTAAGCCATTGTGGTTCAATGTCATCATAACCTTCCATTTTTAAATAATTGCTATTCCTACTATCTTCCTCCTACATCCCTTAATCAATTAAGAAGAACTCTGACCACTAAAGAAGAAGAAGGCTGAGAGCATAGTCGGACATTAGTCTTCTTGAGATAGAAAGTTGAATGTTGGTTTGCTTGCATCAGTAGGAATGACGATGGGAGAATGAGAGAAAAAGGAAGTCGATGGGGTCTCATCCGAAAGAGAATCGAAGGGATGATCTCATTTAGCCTAGAAGGCTGGGCAGTTAAAATGGGAAAATATCAATAAAAAATTTGATAGCAGTGGTACTATCATTCTAAGCGTTCATAAAGGGGAGGAGAGGGAGCTCAGGCGCCGATCTGATCGGCACCGAGCATATCCGACCGATCGTCTCATCTTTCATCTTCCGGCTCATCGGGCCTTAGCCGAGCAGGGGTTTCACCGGCAGCAGAACTTTGTCCATTGCACACGACTTCTTCTAGGTATTTTTTTATGGCTATATGGTTGAATTGGAAACCGTAAGTACTATATGATTGGAAAACTATAGCTTGGAAAACTTCATTCTCCAAGAATCTTTGTTTTTTCTTTATTTTCTTATAGTTTAAAAAAGTTGGTTGGAATTAATGTAACAATTTTAGTAGTAATAAATATTCTACATATAACTTCCATATGTTTCTTGTGTTGGTTGAACATAATACATCTTATTTTAGGTGCTCAATCCCGTTCATTAGAATGAAGTTTGCTATGCTATGTTTGGTTAACAAGGAAAAAAAGGTGTTGGTTAGTTGAATTATTGTTTTGTAAGGAATGTACATTGTGTTGTAGAAATTGAAGCTCAAGAGGAACTTGCAATCACCCTATAATTAAATGAGGAATGTTAAGAAATAATTTAACAAATATGCTCTATGTAAAAGGATTTAACATAAGAGCTTGTTAGAAAGTTCTTTTATGGATTTATTAGTTAAAAATATTTCTTATATGCTCATAAAGATTTGTGTGGATGGTACATTAGTTGGTCATATAGTAGTTGGCATGGGTTGAAAATAAGAATGATGGCTTCATTTGCAATTTTGGAAGGCCTCTTTTGCTTGTGTGAGGGCATGAAAGTTATCCCATTGCACTTATTTTATATTGGCATTTTGGAGAGCCTTTCATTTAACTAAACTTCTATGTATGCATTCAGTTGTCACGGATAGTTGTTTTCTTTCTCACGAATTCAAGCAATTCATCATGAATGACAATTTTTTGTGAATCTTGATATTTGAGTGAATTTAGAAAATAATTATTGTAGGATAAAATTGTAAATATAAGCAGCTTAATTATATGTGATAAGAATGTAAGGTTTGTCTTAAGATTTATTTCCCACTTTTAGTTTTAGGGGCTGATCCGTTATTTCTCATAATTTGCAGTATGTAGCGTTGATTGTAAACCATAATCTTCTACTTTTCTGACAGGTATGATGGCAGAGGAGCACCACCCGCCAGCTAGACGTCGGCGATGTAGGCGTTGGAGGCCGACCCACCATTGAGGGAGCACCTTCGAGGTTCATTCTAGTATTGCCTCCCTAGGTGAAGCATCTAAGTGAATTTGTTTTTTGCAGAATGTGTTGCACCACCTTTTATTTTTGGACTTTATTTTTTTTGAGCCGTGCCATCACACTTGCTTATCTTTGGGCCCATTACATGCACGAGATTCATCGAGGGGTGGGCTTTGTGAGTACTACCCTTCATCCGGCTGGATCATCAGTTGCTTACCGCTTTGGTTGAGAGATGGTCGCCCTAATACCTTCCACCTCGTAGGTGAGATGGCGGCGCTCGGGACATGGCGATGATTCTGGGACTACGGATTGATGGGCCACCTATCATAGGTCCGATTGTGATTGGAGAGGAGAAGAGATGGGTTAGTTGGCCTGATTGCTGCGATGATTTGTTAGGACGACACCCATTACCAGGCATGATGTACCATGATCCGATCACTCTGCATATCATTCGGCGTTGGATGGGCGGGCACACATGAGACATGCATGCCGAGGTGGCTTGGACTTTCTACAGGGAGTCATATGACGGTCGAGCGAGGAGTTCTTCCGACATGTCGCGGTTATATTTTATTTTGATTGGGCTTCTTCTTGCGATACTTACAGTTGAGGTCCACCTACAGTATTTACCACTCCTGGAGGATCTAGATTCTTTTAGCATGATGTCTATAGGTGGAGCAATTTTGGCTCATCTATATAGGAAGTTAGTTGACCAGGGGGCCAACATGGCGCCTCCTTCAAATTTGGGCTTGGGAGCATATTCATGTGGGTACTTTACATGTGCCTTATCTGCGAGCTTCTTGGTCAGCGTTGGTTTGAGGTATGTGTTGTTAACTACACTATTACTTATATATTTATGTATGCGGTGGAATGAGAAGCGTTAATAGCGAATGTTGCAGTGTACAGAAATGAGCTAGATGGTTTGCGGCAAACACAGGTTGGATCTACAGTTAACAGTTTAGTCTAAATAACTATAATGTAGATTATGTTTTAACATAATTTTATCATAATGTAGGTGATAAAGCCATCCGGCAGATCACATCTATCATGCTCTATAGGCTCGACATATGGTTAGCATGAGTCCCTCTTATTTGGAAGAGGGTTGAGTGGTATTTACGAGATAGAGTCTTGCGCCCGTTGACCTTATTCTAGAGTAGATGTAGCCCAGTTGACCTAGTTTCAAAATTGGTGGGTAAAAGCGAGATGGGTTGATTAGCACCATCACACATTGCTTCTTGGGAGAAGCGGAGGATTGCCTTGTCGAGGGCCTAGAGATGATGTTGTGGGCGGAAGAGCGCTATCGGTCCATTACATGTCTTGAGATCATGGGCTTCTTTGTACTACGGCGCCCCGACAGATCCTCAGAATACTACTGCCGGTGGAAGCGTCTTTATGTAAGTTATGATATAAGTAAATATTCAATATTTTTGTAAGTGATAATTTTACATTCTGTTTTTTGTGTAGGCGGACCATATCACGGCAACTCGGGAGATATTTCAGCCATACTTCGGTGCTGTCGATGATCACCACTTACAGCGATGTGTCGATAGGTACGAAATGATATGCAGAGATCTTGATCAGCGTGTACATATAGGTGACACATATTACGGATCGGTGCTGAGAGGGTGTGCATGTATGGCGGAACGGTCCATCTACCTGGCGATCCGGTCCTTCTCGTATGCGATCCAGTTCCTTCATTATCTTGATCCGGTCCTTCTCTGAGGGACCTTCTTCATATCGACCATCATATGACTTTACCACCTATATTCCCATCACAGGATGATATGTCGCATAGTGCCGAGGATGTTGCACTAGAGCATCACTGCGTGATCGATCCATCTCGCGGCGATACACACTAGAGTGGTGCTATTCAAAACAGGAGGAAGGCGGTTGTCTCACGCGGGGTAGGCTTAGACGGTTCGTTCTACATTTTCCTTTCTGTTTCATTACAAACTGAGTCATGTACATGTTAACCTTGATTATGACATAATGAATTTTTTATTAGTTGTTTTCTTATTTTTTTTATGTACATACGTTAATGTATTTAAGGTTTCATGGCATGTTTTTGAACAAGTTTTATCTTTGGATGTCCACTATCTAAAGAAACTTGAAATACACTCTTTTAGAGTGTAAAGGTTTTCATTTGTGTAGACTTAATAAGGTGGATTAGCTTGTGTTAAACAACTATTTCTATGGAAGGGTGTAATTACTTTCATTGATGCAATGCTTCTTTGCTATTCTCTTGCATTGGTATGGTGCAGCTTTGCTGGCTCGGGCCCGTGCCCATTTCAGTACACCGTTAAACCCTGAATCGATAAACCACGTGCCCGTTTTAGTACATCGTTAAAGCACTCAGATGCATTCATTATCATTTTCCCATAACATATACCACCATCATGCATAAGGGACCATTTTACAGGGTCACGCTCTACAAGCCAATTGTACACTTCTTCTTTCACATTTTTAATGTCTAGCATTAAACGGTTGAATTGACGAATATCATCAGTGTTACCTGCCATGTACATCTTTTGGCATAGAAACTCAACATCAGCAATTCCCAGTCTGCGTATGACTTTTTTAAAATTCTCACGCAAATGGCGCAAACAATGCCTATGCGCTGCCCAAGGAAAAATCTCTTTGCATCCATGCAAGAGACCAGCATGTTTATCAGATATTATGCATAAATCACATCTACTAGACACTACGGGTAACATATCATGAAAGCACAACAAAAACCACAACCACGAATCAACATTTTCTGATTCCACAACAGTAAAAGCTAAAGGAAACAACCCATTATTATCGTCGATTCCTACGGCAGTTAATAATGTGCCACGATACTTGCCCAACAGAAATGTACCGTCTAAGCTTAAAAGCAGTCTGCAACTCCATCCCGGTCCAAAAGCCCAAAAGTCTCACATTGCGTCTTGGTAGATTGAATTCGTAGACTGCTAGATAAAGTAGTAAGCGATTGCATATAAAAGGCGGAGTCCTGGAGGACTCTTCCCTTGAATATTGCTTTTATTGCCTTACGCTTACATCCCATGCTTTCATATATGAAACCTTAACATTAAATTTTGACTCCATCTACCTATAATCTCCGGTTTCAAATGTCGGTGTTGCGATGGGTATGAACTTCGCATTGAATGAACTTTTTATATTAAACTTGCTACAATGCATATTGCCTTGTAGACTATCGTCTGCCATACACCTGTAGTTCGGTTAGAGGTAACTGTTCGGAATTGTACATTATTTACTATGGACCACCCGACAATAGCAAATTGCAAACTCCGTTTACTTGCAAAACACATACCTTCGGCAATGTCATTTGGAATTTCAATTTCATCATTTAGGGCAGTCAAAGTAAACATCGTTGTCCCACTGCCTCGTAGTTTTACATATCCAGACATACTCGTTTGTGGACAACATTTGACTCTCACTGTCAACATTGCGAAATGAGTGATTTCTCAGCAGAGTATGACTATCTATATTCTCAAGTCCAGTGGCTTCTAACCCAAGCGTCATCATCATACCCACTCACTACTTGATCCACTACCTTTCCGATACTCATCTCCAACTGCGGACTCTCGGGCACATACGGTTCATCCGGGCGACAAAGATCATCAACGCCACATAACTTATAAGTTCAGCATCTAATTATCATATTAATTGTTACAAGTATAATCGAGATAAATTATGATAATCACACGGGAATAAACTCATCGAGCTACGTTGTATGCGGGATGTTCTTGTGCGATGAAATCCTGTGTATGTGTTAGCGGTATATCTATTGACCTTACTACCGGATCAGCTGATGTGGATGCAATATTAACATCTTCCACTTCGACATACAACACCAACATTTGACGGGAAGCTTCATCAAGTGTAACTTCACAAACGTCATCGTCAGATATGACAGACGCTATAAATCCACTACCCACTGGATAACGACCTGTTAGAGTGACAGTGTGGCGCTCTGGATTGATGTGCAAGCTTCTCATAATTCATTGCTTCAATGCCGGTAGTCTTTGTGATGCGAACCTTAACGGGCTTCGACCTCCCACATAACTTGGGTTGAATTGCTCATCGATACTCAGTTCGCCTCCATAGAAAAGTATCAGCAAAACAAATTTTCTATTCATCTTGCACTAAAAAAATATAGAATCCGCCAAAGGGAATTTTCCTCAACTAAAATGGAGCTGCAAGAATCATCGCCGAAAGCTAAAGTTGACTTCCAACGGCTGGTAAATGAGAGATGGAAGTAGTTAAACATCATCAAAGCGAATGCCGGGAAAAACTACAAGTTTCTATCGAATACACGGACAAGGCGCAATGCGGCGTCATCTACGCGGCCGAAGTTCCAAGAGGGGGGGGGGGGGACGTGGTCGAGTTCGGATTCCTGGCGGAGAGCCTTGTTTGAGAGGGGTAAATCGGCGGAATAGGGCGGTCGGGACGTCGCTAAAGATATGAAGCGGTCGTCCAACTAGTGGCGGGCTCCCATATCTGAAGCTAGCCCACTAATTGGACGGCGATATCGAAGGACCACTCTTTCACGTGGCACGGCCACGCCACGTTGGAAACGACATGGCATGGCGTCGCCAATTGGCGTATATATACATTCTTAAATTTTTATTGATACTCAATTAGCTAATTCACATTTTAACCGTACTCAATTTAAAAAAATTGCCGAGGAGCTGCTCGTTCGACTTATAGTCATGCCAGATGGGCGAAGATTCGACTTTTACGCTCGTTAGACTCTGAGGAGAGATGGGTTGGGAGGTCATTTTGGTTGTTGTAAGGGAGGCACTTGGCTGTAGCAAGATGGATGGGCGAGAATCCTTTGGTCAAGAGAAAAAAGAGGGTGAGAGGAGCGATTGGGTCTGTGCTGAGCTCTCTCGAGAGGAGGGGGCTTCTATTTGTGTGTCCTCTAAGATGAATGAGAAGCAAAGGAAAAATAGAAGGGGTTTGGCTGCACATGGGATGCCATACGTGGCAGCTTATTACTTGTCAAATGGGAGGTGGAGGCATGAGAATAATCAGTTGCGAGATTCAAGTATTGACTGGATGTAATTAATAGATGATCAAGACAAATTTATCTTAAAATACGTGCTAATCTCGATGAAATTTTAAGCACAATAAACTTAGTAAAATTAGATATCTATTCTAGGTAATTTTGATGTTTCAGATGTAACGGCATAGTTCCTTTCACAATCGGAGATCATTTGGTTCAATTCGGTGAAGAATTGGATCACTTTCAGTTCAAAAATACACATTATTATTTCAAATCGCTCAACGCTAGCGTAGACTCATCCAAATTGAGCATAGTTTCATTTGATAGATTTCAACATTTCAAAGCTAATGATGTAATCAATTTCACAAATGGAGGTCATCTGGGCATCGTCGCATCCTTCTGACTTTGATATATGTGTAGGTGCATCAACGGATTTCCTTCTTAATCTATTGACCGTCGAATTGTGCAATGTATATTTTGATCAATTTCGATGTTATGAACATGATGGTGAAGTCCATTCATTGATCAGAGATCATTTTGATTTTATTTTTAGTGACGTCGAGTGTATTTCAGCTCCGATTTGCACACTGTTGCATCCGAACTCCATCGAATTTGTCTTATGAGCTCAAATCGACTGATGCAACATGCATGAAGGTCAACATCATATATAACACTTTACTAGATAAATTATAATTCACTATTAAAAATTAATAAAAGTAATATTTTCTAGGATAATATCAAATATTTAAATATTATATATGTAAATATTAAAATTTAAATATTAGATATGTAAATATATAAAAAATATTTTTTTTAAAGTAATAAACAAAACTTTAAACCCTTTGATCTCTCAATAAGAGCTTATTGAGCTATTTAAATTATTAGTTACTATTTTTAATCTCCAAATGTCATGCTTCATGTGCCCAGTACTTCTATGTTTAGATAGTGTGTTAGAATCATCTATCATGAGGAAAGATGCTAAAATTCATGTGATGCCAATCTTTTTTTTTTTCTTTGGAATGGGTATCCACCCAACACCCCACTCATCTTGTAGGTGGGGATGTCATTATGACTAATCCACGCTGGCCTTCATCACGTATGTGGTCCCCACTTACTTTCCCCACCATTACATTAGTGCCTCAGCCACAGAGAAGAATCGAACTCTGCGGAGGGTTTCGGTTGCACCACCGAGCTAAAAGATGGTGGGTAGCAATCCTTTTCTTTTACTTTTCAAAGTTTTTATTTATGGGAAATAAGTTTAGGCCCTTGAGCTATCACGCTATTAGTAGAGCCTCTTCTCCCCAACTTTATGACTTATGTTTAAAGCTCAAACTACCAGGAATCCTTTTTTTTTTTTCAAACTTTCTATATTTTCTGAAATCCTTGAATTCAAGACAAATCCTTGATAGGCATCTTTGGGAAAACTATTTTTAATACTCTTTCTATGGGAGGAATTGGCTACTTTTTGATGGTGGGCAATATATGTAAATAAATAGATAGGATTACAAGTAAATTGAGTGTTTGACTTAATAAGAGCTCATTAATATGTGTTTGATTAATAAATTGAACAAGCTTAATTATTTTATTAACAAAATTTGAAAATCTTGTTTGGACTCATTTATGATCATAAATGATATAAATTAAAATAGGTGGATAGTCTATTAAGAAGTTTTATGAAGACTCAATAAAAAATTTGATCATTTAAGATTTGATTAAGTAATTTATAAAACTAAATAATATTCATAATAACTATTTATAAATTTAAAATAAATTATTAAATTTATAAAATAAAATATTAATAAATAAATAAATTTTTAAAATTGATTATAAATTAGTAAAATTTTACTCTCTTACATTTTCCCCTTGACCATTTTTCCTTCACATTTTGGTTTTCCTTCATCTTCTTGGCTACCTATTTTTTTTAGCCTCACATCAATTTAAGGTTTCAAGTATTGGTGCTTATATAGTGTAATGTATAGGTTCTAAATAACAAAGCTGTTATGTGATTTGGCAAGTACTATTCTATAAAATTTAGCTTGAGATAAATTTTTTTAAAATATTCAATAAACTTGATGGAAAAAAATTAATAAAAAATTCAATATTTTAAGCTTTTTTTATCTTTCTAATTGAGTTGATCTTTTAAGGCTCGATAAGTATAAAATAAGTTGAATTTAAGCTAAAATTAACTTAAACTTGAGTAAGATTGAATTTAAATCAATCAAGTTTAGATTAATCTTATTAATAAACTTATTTTATTGGACTAGTGTTTCAATTTAGTGCGACAAATTCATCAAAATAATTATTACCTTAGAGGTGAAAATAAATCACAAGGAGAGAATTGCCCACCCTAGATTAAGAGTAGTTTTGCCCCTACATTCAACTATTTCTTGCTTAATGATGATGGGATTTCGCATTGGTGGGTAGTGAAAGCATTTATTACATGATTCATAATATCTCTATTCTTAAGGACTTGTGATTTCTTTAAGAATATTTAAGTAACTTTATTCACAACTCACGCAAGTAGTGCATATGCAACGCTTTGAACCTAAGACTTCTTGGTTGAAAGCTTAAGCTCTTAATCATTAGGCAAAGGTGCCTTGCATGGGACCTGCTTGATTCTATGTCTTATGTTGATGGATCTCATGTTGTATTTAGACAACATATTCATGACATTTTTTACTATCTACCTAATTTTATCTGGCATTTATTCATTTGGTATAAACATTATGTGCTAAGATTTTTTTGTTTATGCCTAGCTATGTTTACTTGATGAACTTACAACTTTTTATATTCTTCTCTCACCATATGAATACCCTTTATATTGTTGTTTTTATTTTTTGTAATTGGAGATTTTGAATAATCTTTATTTTGAATGCTCTTATACTTTCTCCCTTCTCACCACTATGCTACTATGGGATACTACTTTCATTCTTTGGCCAAAAATCCTTTAGCTATTCACTCATGTTCAAGAATTCAAGTATATTCCCAAAATCAAGAGAAGAAACATAAATTAACTAATCATATGTAGTTTGATCTATTTCATTTGGCACGAGTTGATTTGGATCAAATATTGCTAGTTTCTCCTCTCTTCTTTTCCTTACAGAAAAAGTATTGCTCTCAAAATTCACAAATGGGCTAACCAAGATGAAATCAGAAATGTTATACATTAATTCTAGCATTTTATGGCTTGGGATCATCTTTGTTAAGTTGGATTCTTGAATGATGATGAGCTCATTCTCTAGTTGGAATTATTTGATGATGTGTTGTAGAGCTTGTTGGATATTTTGGCTCCTCTTCTACTAGACGACCACTGGAAATTAGGGAGGGGATAGATTTTGGCTATTTGTTATCTTTATTTATCACGTTCTACATTTTTTGAGTGCACCGGGTTTTATATAGATTTTCTTTTCTCTTGTTTCAATCTATGTTGCATCTTTTTTGCGTTTTCACTTCTAGTTAGTAATATATATAATCATAATTTTTGATTTTCCATTGACCTCCCTTTCTTATCATTTTGTATCCTCATAGTAACATTTTTGTGTAATACAATTAGGAGAAGCCCTTAATTCTAAAAAAAATGTTTCTTTTTTAACTTTTTCAAAGTGAGATTAAATATTAAGTTATTTTACATCATTCCTTTAATTTACAAATAAAAAATTATGATTATTGATTTTTTTTGGGACGAAGGGGGTGGGGGTGTTTATTCATAGCACCTAAAAGATATATAATTGCATTTTCCCCATTCAAAATATATTACTTACTATTGAAACACCATAAAATGCTACATTTACACAAATCTAGCGCTCTGTTAAAAAAGTGTTATATGTCGTGAAGATCAATTCACAATTAATGTCTCTTTTCACTAGGAGTTGTGCAAGAACCTTAGCTTTTAGAGCCTGTCTGGCTTTCTTCCTCCTTCATCGTGCAATGACCAAAGAGCCCATAATTAAAAAATAAATGCGGGCTATGAAAATTCGTCACTGACCTCTCGATGAAAAGAGTTTGAATTATGTTATTCAAATTTTCAGAAGGCAGATGAAATAGTTGATAAGACAACACATAGAGATTTCACCTTCATTTTGTGAATACTTTAGATCTGATTCCATATTTCCTATAGGTGCAAACACCTATAGTTAATTAGATCTCCCAATCCTAAGAGAGAATTTTTTATTAAGGTTAGTCATTAGATTGCTCATTGCTTAGCGTACAGTAATAGCAAATGGAGTTTTGAAATTTGTAATTATGAAATTCATCATCATTAAACTTAAAGTTAATAGTTGGGGGACTGATGTTGTGTCTAATCAAGATTCCATGGTCATGTCATCCAAGACCGTCGTGGTTCTTAGTCTACTTAGTTAGAGGAGGTAGTCGACCCAACCTGACCGAATAAATCTTGTCAGTAGCCATGGGTAATATCATCCATGGGGACCTTGTAGACTTAATGTGGTGTTTATCTAAGAAGACAGTTTTCGGTTGGTGTTTATCTAAGGATAGGACCCCTCTGATTGCAATATACAATCAACACAATCATCACTCTGGTAAATCTTGTTGTCTATACTATTTGCTAAAAGATAATCATATCTATGATTATATTTATGAATTTGAATTTGGGGTGATTTAACCTAAATATTTTAAATTTTAGATAATAATAACCCAAATTCAATTGGATTTCATAATCAACATAGTCATCATTGAGAAGATAAGCTTATTTGATCATCTAATTTAGTATTTTAGATCCCATCAACTCTATTAATGTAATAATAGAGGATTGGATCTAAATTTGTATTTTGAGAACTTAAATAATTTGATAATGATGTCCCCTTTGGTTGATATTCTTGATCAACACAATCATCATTGGGAAGATAAGCCTACTTGATCATTTAATTTATTATTTTATATCATGTCAACTCTATTAATTTAATGATATAGAGTTATATCTAGATTTATATTTTAAGAACTTTTAATACTTTGGTAATGATGACCTCTCTGATTGATATTCTTGATCAACACAACCATCATTGGAGTACTTAAGCATACTTAGTCATTTAGTTTGATATTTAAGATCTTGACAACTCTTTTAATTTAATAATAGATGATTAGATCTAGACTTGCACTTTGAGAGCTTGAATTTGGGATGATTAAACATTAATCTCTTAAATTTTTTTATAATGATGACCTCTTTGATTAATATCTCTAATAAACACATTATTCGGGTAATATGCAGTGCCAACTCTGCTTGCCTACCAGCAGAGGATCAGGTGTATATATATATATATATATATATATATTTAAAATAGGTGATCGATTTATTATCTTAAAATAGAGAGTTTACAATTTTAAATATAAAATTTTTCTATTAAGACCTTTGATGGTCATATGCAAATGTATAAATCAAATTTTTTTTAGAGATTGAGTATTTAATTTGCAACTAATTTTAATTAACTCTTGATTCTTGCAAGGTTGATTAGATTTAGTGAGTGAGACTTACGACTTTACGATATAGATAAAGCAGCTCGTGCAAGTTTATTCCCCTTTACATTGAATTTTATGAAATTTATACATTTTATGAGGTATAAAAGACTTTGAGTCTATTTACCACATGCTCACTTCTCGATACACTATATTTCAATTTATTTCATCTCTTGATATGCATGTATAAATCATCTTATTATTTGCATGAATCTTAAGGTCAATTAGATTTACGATCTTCTCGTAATGCATGTCATATATATATATATATATATATATATATATATATATATTTAAATTATATAGCATACATTTTGAAGCATTGATCATAAAATGATTTCATAAAATACATGCTTGACTTGTAGCATTAGATATTTGCATGCATATTGATGCATCAACTTCGAGCGATGAGTTGACTAGAGACATGTGCAAGAGTTTATTTAAAGTTTGTGTCAATGATGTTTGTCTTGTGTATATGAGCTTTGAGTTCATTAGCATTGATGTTAAATTGGTTGCATTTAATCCATCTTTCAGTAAGTCTTAAGTATTTAATGAAGACCTTTTTTACTCATTCAATATCAAGTATAATTGCCCAAGCATTTATTTGATTCAATTCACACTCATGAGTGAGATGTTTTATCATACTTTAGGTCAAAAGCAAGTTACTTAGTTCTCTTCAAGATTGCTTGTGTAAACCATGATCTCTTTTAGTTTTTTTGATGCAAAATATAACATTGTTTGAATGTCATTGGAAGATTGTGATGATGCCAGTAAGCAGCTATGAATTCTTTATAATATTATAGAAGTCCATCGTAGGTGCTATTTGTGCTTGCTGGCGAGCATTCAAATCTTTTGTATTTCACGTAGAAGGATGTTAATGTTTGTTGATGAGCTTTTGAGTACTTTAAATTTGCTCAATACATAGCAATGTGAATACTTATTGAAAATCACATTCAATTTGATTGTGGAAAAAAAAATGTAATCTTTATTTGTAAACTAAATATGAATTCTCAATTTTCTTGCATTTTACCTCGAATTCCTCTGATCACTTCCGTGCTCGATAGAGAATAGCCCAGTGGGCTCTGAAAATTTGCCACCGATCTCTCAATAAGGAGAGCATAATTTAATGTCTGTCAAATCTTCAGAAGGTAGATGAAATAGTATATAAGACACTACCCAAAGATTTCACTCTCATTTTGAGAGAACTTTAGATTTGGTTCCTGGTTTTTTATAGACGCAATCACTTATAGTTAATTACACCTCCCAATGCTGAGAGAGAACTTTTGATTAAGGCTAGTTATTAAATTGTTAAATGTGTAGCTTATAGTAGCACCATGTGGAGCTTTAAAATTTAGATTTACAAAATTGATCATTATTTAACTTAAAGCGGATGGTTGGGGGATTGATGACGTGCCTGATCAAGATCTCAAAGTTCCATCATTGCGGGCTATCGTTGTCCCTAGTCTACTTAGTCAGAGGAGGTAGTCGACCCAACTTGACCGAAGGATCCTTGTAAGCAGCCATGTGTTGCGTCGTCCAAGGGGAACTTGTAGACCTCGGGTGGAGTTTGTCTAAGGGGATAAATACAAGTCAACCTTAGCTAACATAGGACTTTTTTTCCAATCAAAATATATTATATAGTTCACAGCTCAAAAAATAAAGCCGTTGGAGAACATACGAGCTGTGAACATGATAGTAATTTAGTGGTGTCATTTGCGACAAGTCACCCGGTCAGAGGGCTCTGGTCATAACCACCATTTATGTAGTGACATTTCATAGCAAAACCATATGGACAGTGGACGCGGGTCATGTCCTTATGGGCTTAAGATCATTTGAGTGTAAAACTAATTATATATTTGATTTTATATTGGCTCTTTGTGAGAAAAATATTTTTTTTAATTTGTCACCCTCGATAAACGATTATGGATGGGTGGATGGATTATACTTTAAATTAAAATAATAATTTCATTTAATTTTTAATATATTTTAAATTTGAATATTTGACAATTTTCTAATTGATTTGAATTTGAATATATAATGATTTGACATTAGAGTTTGAATATATTTTTTTATTATGAAAACCCCTCAGGTTGAAATATTTAGTCAACACGGCCATCATCGGGGTATTAGTTTATTATTTTAAATTCTATCAACTCCTGTAATTTAATAATAGAGGATCAGATCTAGATTTATACTTTGAGAATTTTAAATTTTAGATTATCGATTATAAATATCTTGAATATTTTAGTAAAATGACCCATACAGTTGATAGCTTCAATCAACTCAGCCATCATTGGAATATATATATATATATACATATATATATATATATATATATATATATATATATATATATATATATATATATATATTATTTTGCTATTTTAGATCCTATCAACTCTATTAATTTAATAATAAAGGATCAAATATACTATCATATGATAGAATTAGCTTCTCAGATATTTTATTAAGTTAAAAAATATTATAATAATATTATTAGACTTTTAGGTTTTGATATCACGGACCCGGTCTTAAGACAAAATTGAGAATAAACCTATGCATCATCCTCAGACACTAAGTTTAAGCATTCATCATAGTGTTGGGGCCCAAACGGGTACTTCAATTCAAGTGTTCATATAAACTCTAAAATAATTTAGTGTATTTTGATACCAATGATTTGATATGAATTTCGAAGCACTTAAATTCAATTAGAAGTTTATTTTATGATACATGCATATTAAGTTAATTCATCTAGATATTTATATGAGTTTCTAAAATATCCAACTTGAATTTAATAAATACCTTATGAAGTATGTGAGGTTTATTTAGAATTGAAATTAATGTATTGTGTCTTCTTCTAATTTTGTGTTGTAGATTCAGTGGCATAAGACATTTCAACTCTTGTTCAATTATTTAGATTAATGTTCATTTATATGCATTTAGTTCATAGTACATTGAGTTCTTTAAGTTTCAATGAAACTTAGCTCATGATTGCTGAGAAGTTCGTAGGCAACTATCAACATCACCAGAGGCTGTACTTAAATTTTGTTCTTATTAAGAGACAAACCCTCAAGTTCATTAAAAGTCATATTTATGATCATCAACAAGTCATCGAGTCCCTTATAAGATCATTCTTATTTAAAGACTTTTAGAATTTTATATCTAGGTTTATTTTTTAATTTATCATTCTCAAACGAGCTTAATCTAAGTTAATCAACATTTTTATTTGCTCTTGTTTAAGTCTCCCATTAGTCCAAAATTTAGCAGCCTCCTGGCATCATCCCCACATAGGTCAGTGTCAGCTCTACTAAGCATAACGGTCAGTGTCTTGTGACACTATGAGCTTATACATGTTAGCTTTACTAAGTATAACAGAGTCTTCAAACACTTGAAATTTCAATTTAGATTTTAATTTTGAACTTAGAGTTCATTTTACGTTAAATTAATGAAGTCCTATGTCAATCCGTATTTCGGGAGCCTCCCGGTGTCTTCCCCACATAGGGGGCTGCATCATGGGGCTATTCAACCTTATCGACAGCTCTACTAAGCATAATGGTCAGTGTCTTGTGATACTACGACCATGGTCTTCTACTCGTTAGGTATACTAAGCATAACGGGGTCTTCAAACACCTAATTTTTTTGAGTTAAAAGCAGTGCCCAAGAACTCTTTAATGGCTTGCTCAAGCACCATATTGATAAGCGTGTAATTTAGGAAGAAATCGACGGATCTCGATCATCCCATGAGTAGAGTCTTAAGAAGCCTTACACAAAATTGATCGGAAGCATTGAGGAAGTAGGTCACTTCAAAATCTTTAAGTAACACATCAGTAAGAAAATGCATAACTTCTAATAGTTGATGGCCATGCATCATGTTGGATATATCAAAAGACTCCTTAGCATTTGTACCTCTAAATAAACTTGAAGGATATCTAATATATGAAGATGAAATCTTTACAATAGCATCGTACTTCCAAATCCTAATTCCACCAGCAAGTTTTCACTCGTGATATGTTTTGAGACAAAGAATACAATCAACTACTTCGAAAGGTGATCTTCCCTTTTCTAGATTGGATACTTCAAATGTAAGAAGTTTCATTTTATTAATAGCAACGAGGAAGTTCCTCATGTTCTCAAAATACTGAATCACTGATTGAGTTGTTCCATCAGCCAATTGAGGGTGACAACAAGGTTGTCTGCAACCTTTAGAATAGCTCTAGTTTTAACCTTAATTGAGAACATTGCAGAGGATCAACCCATTACGGAATGAAAGGCAAAATTCTTACTCAGGCTGCTCTTTCGAAGGAATCTCTTTAGCTCCATGGTTCATTTTCCTTAACCACTCCACTGCTTCAAACCTCCTCACAATAGCTTCTTTGGCCTTCCTCATGGTTATTTCATCATCAATCCCTTCTTCAGCTATTAGCTTTGTGGCCTTTGACATTCAGATCCCACCATTTCTTGAGTAAATGTAGAAAGGTGATACCCTTGTTATAGTAGAGGAAGAGTTCTAACTAACTTCTCAGCTCTTACTCTACACAGCTATCAAGCTCTTGCCCACTCTATGAGTCGTTAAAATGAGGAAGATGATAGATCAATAGAGCTCTCATGGAGAGTCTTTGGAGAAAGAGCAGTGATGCATGCTTCGTCGAGATATTGGAGAGTCTTAGCTGCTTGCTTGGGCTTCGAACCGAGGGAAGGAGGCGAACAAGGGCGCCGAATGAGGATATGGAAGTGATGGGATAAGGTGTAAAGGTGGTAATGGGAAAGTTGATGTGGCATTCTATTGTTGGTCGAATGGGGGGTGGAAGAATCGGAGTGAGCAGTTGTAAGTTTTGAAGCATTGAATCAATATGATTAATAGATAATCATGTTAATTTATCTCAAAATGCATGCTAATTTTGATAAAATTATAAGCACGATAATCTTAGTCAAATTGGATGTATAATCTAAGTAATTTTGAAGTTCTGGATGCAATAATGCAATCCATTTTATGATCAGAGGTTATTTGGATCAATTCGATGATGAATTTGGTCACTTTCAATTCAAAAATACAAATTATCACTTCTGATAGCTCAATGCTCGAGTAGACTCATCTAAATCAATCACGGGCATTCTCATTTGATAGATTTTAATCTTTCAAAGATAACAATATGAACAATTTCATGAACGGAGGTTGTTTGGACACCATCGTAGCCTCCTAACCTCGATATGCATGTAGGCGCATCAACAACTCTTCTTCTTGATCGATCCACTGTCGGATTGTGTTATATGTATATTTTGATCAATTATGACATTTTGAACATGAAGGCAAAGTCCATTGATTGATTGAAGGTTGTTTGGTTCAATTCGGTGATGGATTGGACCACTTTTAATTCAAAATTGTGCCTGTCGAAGCTTCCGATTGCTCGATGTTCATGTAGACTCATCTGAATTGAGCATGAATAGTCTCATATGATAGATTTTAATATTTCAAAACTAACGGCATGATTAATTTTATTAACAGAGATTGCTCTGGCATTGTTATAGTCTCCTGACTCTGATATGTGTATTGTCATATTGACAGCTCAATCTCTTGATCGGTCAACTGTCAGATTATGCAATATGTATATTTCGATCAATTTTGATGTTCTGAATGTGAGGGTGAAGTCCGTTCTTTGATCAAAAATAATTCGAGCAATTTTGGTGATGTTCAGTGTATTTCATCTTTGATTTATGTGATATTGCATTTGAAGCCCATCAAATTTGCTCCATAAATCTAATCCGACTCCTAGATCATGTATGGAGGTCAACAAATGCCCCTAATAAATATGATTTCGAACATGGAGCGAGTCATGTTTATTGCAAACTAGTTGACCCCTTTGAGTTCGCCATGGATCTTGAATCACTTCAGCTTCAATTTTAATAGCTTGTGGAGCTTTGATAGGATTTATCATTAGTATGATGCCTTGTTTGGACGATCTAAATGATAGGATTGACTGATTTATCTTAATTTACTTGTTAGATAGATAAGAGCTTCCTCCACCATCTACTCTCTGCTTCAATGGGTTGTTGAATATCTCTTTCTTTGGTGTCTTTATAGATTTGGATTTCCTCTGAGCCTAGCTTCATGCTTGATCAAGTTTGATGAAGGAATTACTTTGTTTGCTTTGAGACTTGGAATTCATTTTGTCCTAGCTTTAAGCTTGATGAACTTGATAAAGGATTGACCTAATTTGTTCAAATTGACTTGTCATAAAATGTATGTACACCCTGAGTCCCATGCTTGCTGCTTTGACAGACTCGTTGAAGGGTTCATATAGATGACATAGCCTTCTAGCTCATATTAAGTATAAAATATTGAGTTATCAGTCTAGCAATAAGTATTTTAATAGACTGAATAACCATGGAATCCCTTTATTTTGGTCATCGGCTTTATATGAGCTATGACATTGCATTCTCGGTCCTATGCCTTCTGCTTTGGTACACTTGAAGAGGAAATTAGCTTTAATATGTGCTTTATGCTTGATCAGACTTTTAAAGAGATTGAAGTATCACCTTGTAGGTAATATGGATATTGATTTGAGTCAGCTCTAGGTTGAGAGTTGTTTCTTTAGATTATCTTGGTCTATCGATCAAGTAAAAAGATCTCTTGTATTCTAATAACTTATAATCATTAAGTTAAATTTGGTTTGAGATTAAACAACTATCATCAATGGACTAATGAGCAGGGGCTCTTTTACTGCGACCTTTTCTTATATCTTGTTAAGTGAGAAGATTGTCAACAACTCAACTGTTTATGGGCTTGTTGAGTCTAACATTTAGAACCTACTCGAGTCTTCGATTTAAGCTGTGATGGATTGGTGGTTTGGTCATTAGACTAATGAATGGGGGTCTTTTATTGCGGCCTTTCTTGTGGGTTGTTGAGTAAGGAGCACGTCAGTAACTCAGCCATTTATGGGCTTGTTGAGTTTGACCTTTAAAATTTGTATGTGTCTTAGACTTGAATAGGTAGAGGTTGATGCTTTTCAACTTAGTTGATTGAAGCTTCCAAAATTGGGAGTTCTTCTAACTTGATCTTCAAAATTTGATAAATCTTGGAGAGAAACTTTTGATATTTAGGGTTGTCATTTCGCACATTGAAGTGAATTCTTTCTATTCTTACAAGACCTACAACTTTAATAATAACATTTATAGATATATTCATGGATCTTGGCATAAAGCTCGATGTCAACCTGAATACATATAAGAAGACCTCATGTTTCATAAGAGAAGATTGGACAACCATGATCATAAAAAAATTGCCCCATGTCTAATAGAGGATTGCAGATGAGTTCAAAAATATATTATAAAGTTTAGTTTCCTTTACTATAAAATAAACATGATATATTTTCAACCATAATATATATTTATTTAAGGATCTTGGCTTAGAGCATAATGTCAACTTAGATAAATATATAAAAATTCTCTCTGTCTAATAGGAGAGCTTTTGCAATAACTGTTGAGAGGATTTGGAATGTCTTTGGTCCTATGCCTTATGCTATCGGACTTATTGAAGACTTCCTCTTGAGAGTTTGAAATTTTATATTTTTCTTCTCTCTTGGTTTTATGCCTTTGGTAAACTTAATGAAGTTAATGATTTATTGCTGAGATGAAGATATCTTCGATCATATGCTTTGTGTTAGACTTGTTGAAGTTTCAATCTCAAAATTTGAAATTTATATTATTCTCTTATCCTGGCTTCGTGCCTTAGTAGACTTGATAGAGTTGATGAATTGTTGATGAGATGAGAACATCTTCAGTCCTATGCTTTGTCCTTTGATGGACTTGTTGAAGATTCAATCTCAAGATTTTGTGGTTCATATTTTCTTATATCATGGCTTTATGCCTTGACGAATTTGGCAAAGGAATTCCATGAATTGTCTTAAAGATTTATCAAGTGATATTAACTTACCTTATGGCTTAACTTTCTACTTTCATGGGCTTATAGAAGAATTCCAGCAGTCGACCTGACCCTTAGAACCTGTCTTGGTCAATGGCAATGAGTCATCAGTCCTACGCTTTGCACGTAATGGAAATGTTGATGACATAACTCTCTTAGTTCAGCCTTTGGCTTTCTATGAACATTAGGATGACTTCTTCAGTCTCTTTCTTTCTACTTAATTGGACTTATTGAAGAAGAGTTTTCCTAGGTCTTTGCTTTATACTTAACAAACTTGTTGAAGGAGTTGAGATTTCATATTTGATATTGATACCAAACTCGACTTAATGCCTTCTTGAGTGAGGATATTATTTTGTTGGATTTTGGAAATTAACCTTACGACAATTAGGGATGATCTCCCAGTCTAGGCAATTAAACTCACCAAGTGGAGGAATTTAGAGATTTAGATGCTCTTGTCTTTGAACTAGCAAAGTAGGAGGATCTTTTACTACGGCCTTTATGGAATGTTGAGTATGCAAACCTGTCAGCGACTCAATCATATTTGGGCATGTTGAGTCTGACCTTATGCACCCACTTGAGTCTTGTACTTGAGTAATTGATTGAGGGTTTTATCATCACGCTAATGAGGTGGGGGATCTCTTGTTGTAGCCTTTGTGGCGTGTTGAGTAAGCAGACTTGTCAGCGACTCGACCATATTTGTCCATGTTAAGTCTGACCTTATGCACCCACTTGAGCTTTAGATTTGATGTATGGATGGAAGACGTGTTTCTAACTTGATTTGTTGAAGTTTGCAGACTTGAAAAATTTTCTTTTTGGTCAGTAAGACTTTGAAACTTGTGAATTTGAATACATAATTTGAACATGTATATGAGGATCTCGACCTTAAGCGTGATGTCAACCCAAATACAAAAGGAGGCCCCCTGTCTTATAGGGGAAAGCCTAATATTTTGCTATAAAATTTTAAAAAATTCCCCCTATCTGATAGGGGAATGTTTGCTTTATTTCAGAAATGTATTCTTGTGTTACAAGAGATTTTCAAGCAAAACTTACACATGAAATGATGGTGAGAAATAATTGGTATTCTCAGCACCATGATTAATTCTCCTTTTTGAAAAGTTTAAGGACACACCGTATGATCGAATGCATTCTTGTGATTACATTTTTTATGTGTAATACATTTTCAAATATTGATCATTGATTGGCGGTATTGGTCTTTCTCCATTGAAATTGGTGAGTTGGTAGGCTCCTCCTTGATATACCTTTTTAATGGGGAAGGGCCCTTCCCAATTAGGTTCAAATTTACTGCCAATTTTATGGAGAGGAATAATTGATCTTCTCAGCACTAAGACCAATTCTCCTTCTCAAAAGTTTGAGGATGCACCGTATGATTAAATGCATTTTTGTGATTACTTTTTTATGTGTAATACTTTTTTTCAAATATCGATCATTGATTGACGGCATTGGCCTTTCGCCTTTGAAATCGACAAGCTGGTAGGCTACTCCCTTATCTACCTTTCAATGGCGAAGGACCCTTCCCAATTAAGCTCAAATTTGCCGCCAATTTTTTGGTGAAGAATAATTGATCTTCTCAGTACCAGGACTAATTCCCCTTCTTGAAAAGCGCAAGATGTACTGTATGATCAAATTCTTTGGACATCCTCACTTAGTAGACTTCTAAATTTTGCTGAGCATGGAGCTTAACTTCATCAAGCGCATCAAGCTCTTCCATATGTAGATGGGTATTAATTTGATTTCCTTGAAATAATCAATGAAGGACTCTCTCTAATCTTCGGGCTCTTCCACTATGAAAGCTTCACATGATTTCTTTGTAGTACTTTTGAATTTTTTTTGTCTCTTGTACTTGTTGTTCATTGGGAGATTGAGGAGAAATTTGAATTGCTTCTTGCTGGTTTGAGTTTGATGTCCCCTCTACTATGGGGATTTTTTGTTTACCATCTCTAGGACTCAACAAGTGCAAATGCTAATTGGCAAATAATCATTGTCATCCATACTTTCCATTTCTTAAGCTAGCTTATCTAAGCAATCAACTTTAATATTTCTAGCTCGAGAGACCCGAGTTAACATGATGTTTAGAATTTTCTTCATAAGCTCGAGCTCATTTTTAGTGAACCATTTCAAGCTTATTGATTTTATAAATACCAAAAACTTGATTAATGATGAGCTGAGAATCACCATAAACTCAAAAATTTTGAGCTCTCATGGAGATGACTTCCTCTAGACCTGTCACCAACACTTTCTATTTTGCTTCATTTGTGGTTTGTGGCTCAGTCAACTGATAAGAGTGCCTTATTATACCACCTTCTGGAGTGATCAAGATGAGGCCAATGTAGTTCAAGCTTTTGAGAGATTTGAGGGATGAATGTATTTGATGGATGAAGCTCCATCAAAATACAATTTTTACATTTGATACTTTTTCTTTTTCATATATATGCATGATATGCTTGTCAGGAAGATCATCAATGAGCAATGAATTTATCGGGATATGGTCTGCAGTAAGGAAGTCTGCCAAAATTTGCCGCTTCACTATTTTCTAGGGAATATTTATGGTGTTGAATTATAGCAGAATAATAATCCATTATGCTAAGCGACCTGTCAATGTTGGTCTTGTCATCAAGAATTTCAATGGATCAATTCTTGAGATGAGAGTAATTTTATGAGATAGCATGTAATGATGAAGCTTCTGGACAGCAAAAATTAGAGCCAAATAATGCTTCTCGATTGGAGAGTATTGCATTTCTGCTCCTATTAGCCTTCGAATAATGTAGTATAGGGTGTTCTCCTTTCCCTCTTCATTATGTTATACAAACAATGCACCAAGAGATTTTTCCAGTGCCACTGTGTATAAGATGAGGGTCCTTGGGATTGGCGCTATGAGAATGGGTGGGTTCAACAGATACTTCTTTATACTATCAAAAGTCTCTTAACATTCTTTATTCTATTTGAAAAAAATATCCTTCTTCATCAACTTCTTCCTCATGGATGCGGATCTATGATCGACACCTCCGATGAATTTCTAGCTCAGAGGACTCCGATCGAAGCTAACCTCCTCTCAAAAATATGGAGCTAGTTCATGATGGGATTCCTTGAATGACTCTCCAAGGTGTTGACCATCATAAACCTCATCACATATGACTTTTTTCTTAGGTACACATTCTTGATGAGTTTTATCTGTGATGGATCTCTAGGAGTACAGTCCAGATGCCACACACTATCTTTCTTTAAGATAGCTTCACTTCATGGATTTGGCCTTCGAATTTACTTACCTTTTTGTCGGAACCTTTTGACTGTGAATTCTTAGACTTGTGGTTCAAGTGTCACACTTCAATGCTCACCGTGCAGGACTTGTATTAGTTGACATCTTTTCGAGGTTGTAGGAGGAGGTCTCCTTAGAGGACCAACTCTAGCTTCCCTGATGATATGACTTTGAAATTTTCTTTTCATCAGTCATTTCTCCTTAGCAACTTTAAGGACCCGATACAATCATTTGAAAGAGATGAATTCTTGTACAAAGTATAAAATAATCTTCAATTCAATTTGATCTTTCCAAATTAGTACAAGTATTCTAAATGACTACTCATATGGGTCCCGACACTATGCTGAATGCTTAAACTTAGTGTTGATATGTGGGTTGATTCCAGTTTAGTCTTAGGACTAGGTCCGAGTTAGCAAAACGTAAAAATCTATTATAAGAACTTCAATTTAATAAAATATCTAAGAAGCTAATTCTGTCATGTGATAGTAGATCTGATCCTTTATTAGGAGCTAAACAGAGTTGACAGGATCTAAAGTTTTCAAATATATTTGATTCAATCAATCAACTTACCCCGATGATGGCTGTGTTGAATGAAGATTTCAACTGGATGGGATACTTCCATCAAAATAAGATTGTAATTTTAAATCAAATTAACTCAAATTGAATATCAATCCAAGTGCAGAATCTAAAATATAATTAAGGTATAAATGATTAAACGAAAGTCAATCTCTAAAAAAATCCTTAAAGCTATAATTTAATTCGTCTTCCGCAACTATTTATTGAATGAGACAAATTAAGATAATTCTAGCTCACAAAGGAGTCAAAGTCAAATTAAGTACACAACTATATTTACTCTCAAATAATCTCATGCTAGTAAGGGCGTGGCCCGTGTCCTCTGACTGTGTGATTTGGCCAATAGGCTCCACACATGATGCAGTTACGACTAGAGTCCTCTGACCAGGTGGTTGTCGCCAAATTACACCATTATATTACAGTCATGACTGTAGCCCGTATGCTCTCTAATGGCTCTATACTTTGATTTATGAACCATATGATGCAATTGATATGGCAAAAAGTCCTCTGTTAGCTAAGGTAGACTTAAGCCTATCTCCTTAGAGAAACACCACCCCATGTCTACAAGAATTTCTTGGATGATGCGCACCCATGTCAAGGATCCCATCATCGGGTTGGGTCGACTACCTCCTTTGACTAAGTAGACTAGGGACCACGACAACCCGGGATGATGGAACCATGGGATCTAGATCGGGTGCATCATCGTTCCCCCAACTATCCTCTTTAAGTTAAGTAATGATGAATTTTATAAATTCTAATTCCTAAATTTTAAACTCCACATGCTACTACTATATGCTAGCATTTAACGATCTAACGATTATCCTTAATCAAAAGTTGTCTCTTAGCATTGAGAGGGGGTAATTAACTATATGTGCTTGCGTCTATAAGAAACCTAGAACTAGATCTAAAGTCCTCACAAAATGAGGGTGATATCTCTAGGTAGTGTCTTATCTACTATTCATCTACCTTCTGAAAATTACACTGACACTTTAAACAATATTTTCATCAAAGATTTTGATAGAAAATTTTTGGAGCCCACAATATGTAAATGATATTATCAAGTGTTTGGAGTTATTTCCTACATGATTTGGGATATTTTCTATGTGTTTTCAAGGTGTATACTATATACACTCTAGAGTGTACACCTTTTTTTCCTTATTTTAAATCTACATGAGACTTCCAAAAATACATGTAAATGGTATTATCAAGTGTTCAAAGTTATTTTCAGGATGATTTGAGCTATTTATGTACACTCTAGAGTGTATACCTTTTTTTCTTATCTTAAATTAGTGTGAGACTTCCAAAAATATATGTAAATGGTATTATCATGTGTTTGGAGTTATTTCTAAGATGATTTGGGCTATTTTATATGTACTTTCAAGGTGTACATGCTGGAGTGTACACTATGTACACTCTAGAGTGTACACCCTTTTTTCTTATTTTAAATATGTTTGAGACTTCCAAAAATACATATAAATAATATTATCAAGTGTTTGGAGTTATTTCCAAGATGATTTGATCTATTTTTTGTATATTTTTAAGGTGTACACTATGTACACTCTAGAGTGTACACCCATTTTCTTATTTTAAATCAGTGTGAGACTTCCAGAAAAAGATGTAAATGATATTATCAAGTGTTTGGAGTTATTTTTAAGATGATTTGGGCTATTTTTTTGTATTTTCAAGGTGTACACTCTATACACTCCGAAGTGTACACCCCTTTTCTTATTTAAATTCTATGTGATACTACCAAAAATACATGTAAATGGTATTATCAAGTGTTTGGAGTTATTTTTAAGATAATTTAGGATATTTTTTGTGTGTTTTCAAAGTGTATACTGTGCACACTCTAGAGTGTACACACTTTTTTCTTATTTTAAATTAGTGTGGGACTTCTAGAAATACATGTAAATAGTATTATCAGGTATTTGGAGTTATTTCGAGGATGATTTAGGCTTCAAGTTGTACACCATTTTTTCTTATTTTAAATCAGTGTGAGACTTCCAAATATAGGTCTAAATGATATTATAAAGCACCCAATTTTGTGTGTGTGTAGGTGAATGAGGCTAAGCATCGGTGCAATGATGAAGCAGTTATGTCCAATGAACTAATTGTAGGGAAACTCCTTAGCACTACTGTACATAATGAAAAGGAGGCATATGAACTCTACTATGATTATGCATATCAAATTGAATTTAGTTCTCGGAAAGATCATTCTAGTTATTGACCGAACTCAAAGGATTTGAAATTAAAGGATTTCTTATATGCAATAGTTGGTTTAAAAAAAGGTCTCAGTTTAGTGAAATATCAGAAGATAGATACTAGGACTGGTTGTCCAGCCACGATCAGGTTTTTTATTGATTTAAATAGCAATTGGATGGTTAATAAATTTATAGAAAGTCATAATCATTCTTTACCAAAAGTGGGTGACCAACATATTTTGAGATCTTATAGAGGCATCAGTGAAGAGAAGGTGGTTGTGTTAAAATTAATGACAGAGGCTGGAATTAGAGCAACTGATGTATTCAACTATCATACAGAAGAAGTTGGCAGAGTAGAGAATGTCAAATTTACAAATTGAGAAGCTTTAAATTACATTCAAAAAGAATGAAGAGCCAGGATTGCAAATGGTGATACTAATGCATCAATGCAAATGTTTAAAGAAAGACAATTAGAAGATGGAATGTTTGCATAGGATGCCCAAATTGATGAGTCGGATAGTTTGGTGAATTTTTTTTGGATTGATGGCATGTTAATGATAGATGTGGTGTTTATTTTTAGGATGTGTATGGGGGACACCATGCGAACCTGAGGGGATACTTATTGAAGTGATCGGGTATGACATTGAAGTAAGTTGTACTATCTCGAAAGATAGAGGCATCACCCTTTAATGTACCTAACTACCTAATAAGGACTCCTAAGGCATGATGGGACTTTGAATATACCAGAGATTTTTCCCCTACTTTATATAGATGAATAAAGTAGGGTTTATATTAAATCGGGTTCTAAAGTTTCCTATGGGGGCAAGCCCCCATAGCTAATTACATCATAAGAAAAATGAATTCCTTAGAAATACTCTCGATTAAAATAGACAATTATTATCTCCAAATATTTCAAGGGTAAGACTATCAATAAATTGGCTATGATTGGAAAGTCAATCGGGATATGTTGAAAGGAGAGACTTATTTTGGAAGCCATAGGGTATGAGTAGGGAATGCTCATGATACTAGAAAACTTAATGAACATTCTAATCTACCCTATAATTGGGCTTTATATGTTTGAAATTGAAGTGAGTTATTTGTTGAATTGAATTTTTATTAGATTATTAGGGCTTATAATCCACCAACATAAGGTTGTGGAAATGCCTAAGTGGTGAGGATTAATGCTTGTAGCCCGAAGAAAATAGCTACCTCAGATCCTAAATCTAGGGAACTTTATCATAAGCCAAAACACGACCTAAATCTAAGCGAAGATGGATATATAGTTTATCTCCACAAGGGAGAGTAAACCGCTCGACTGCTGGACTTATAACTGCCTGGAGTGGAAGACAGCTAACTCCTCCTATTCTTTAAAACAAT
Source organism: Cymbidium sinense (assembly GCA_021442155.1). Lineage (NCBI taxonomy): Eukaryota > Viridiplantae > Streptophyta > Magnoliopsida > Asparagales > Orchidaceae > Cymbidium > Cymbidium sinense. Next base: position 3,618,436 of record CM038216.1, read on the forward strand.
GTAGGCAAGTCATATGATTTTGCAAGATAGTTGGGTTGTTATTATTTAAAAAGAAACTAAAGTTCTTAAACCTACTCTCTAAGAGACTAGAGCATGAGAGGTATGAGCAATGACTTAATTTAATGCAATTCTTTTCAAATTTTATTTGATTTCAGATACTTCATTTTGACAAAGGTCATAAAATTTTGTATTCCTAAATGCATGTTGAAATGAGTTATGGGCTAAATCAAAAGAGAAGAGGGTGAAGCTCTGTCAGTGGGAGTTTCCTCACAGGTCAAGCATTCCCATATGTGTAAGGATAGAGGCCCTTATTTTGCAAGAGTGATTCAAGATGATATGTATGGTGTGAAACATACAACATTCAGCTAAGGGGTTAAATCTTTTAATTATCCCAATTTAATGCTAAGCTTTATATGAGATTATGAGTTATTTAAAATTTTAATTATGAGTTGTAGTTGTGATAGAAAAAATAATTTTTTCCTAAGAGCCTAATCACATTCAGGCCACATATTAAAGCATCAATCAAAAAGAAACTATACAAGGCATGTTATTCTAATGCACAATTTAAATATAACATCAATTAATTTTATAAATTTAATGCAAAAGAATAAAAGGATGGTGTGATTGGGTACCACCATACAACCTGAAAAGAGAAATGAGTAGCCGAGATCTACCCTTATATAACCTGGTATATGAAAGAATAATTATAGTTTATAAATAAATGTTAGGGGGCGGGGGGGACTTCTAATATTCAAGTCTTCATGTCTCCTTCATTTCTTTATTTGATTTTCTCATTTTGATTTGGTAGGCTTCAAAGTTCACATGGCACCCCAGGACTAAGCCTTCTGGCCAATGTTCATCCTTAATCCTCCCACCCCCCATAACACTAATCCTAATCCCTAATGCAAAATTACATTAAAAATAGGAAAAGTAAATTTAACTACACCTGCAAAATAAGTGTTAACTAAATACACCATACAACCCAAGCAGTTATATGAATAATTTAGACTTAGCACCCTACACACGGGTAACCAAGCCCATCTGTCTTAATTTGGATTATGGTTAGGGGTTAAGTAACCTACAAAAGAGAGCATTTCTATTTATTTTCAGTACCCCTTAAGAGCAATCCTCTGCAGAAAATATGATTAGGCAAATCACGGCCTAACATCCAGTTTATGAAATATACACCCTAACATCCAGTCTAAAATAATACATCATAAAATAAAATATAAATCACACCATGCACTGCCCTAACATAAAGCTAGAAATGGTAACTTAATTCTAAAGTATGTGTATTAAGGCTTGTGTGGTATGCCTTACTTTGTTATGATTTTTTAAGTATGAAAGGATTTAATTATTAGAGGTTGATTTCACCTTAAGTGGTTTAATTAATTTGATAATTTTACTTAGCATTTTCTTTTGTTTCATTTGACTTAGACATAGCAACTAAATGTTATAAAAGAGGAAAAGAGAGGATTACTCTCTTTCATCCCTACCTTAAGTCACATCTAAAGCATATTGATTAATCAATTCTCTTTAGTGAATGGCTTATTACATATTTTTAAATTAATCCTTAGTTTAGGTTCACTTTAAATAATCATATTCAATAAGAGAGGAATATTAAGATTAATTGAAATGAATTATTATCACATGACACATGCTCATTCATTTCCTTTCATCATATGTAACATGCATGTGATAAAATACTAAGTATACCTACACATACAATATATTTCTTTTAGCACATTTAAATCATGGATGTAAGCATATACATTTGGAATTTAGATGTTTCATTTAATTGAATCTTTTTATAATATTAGTTTAAAGCTCTATCCAAATTTTTATATAAAAATACATAGGAAAAAAAATTAAGTAGGTACGTGTCATTGTTAACCAGGGAAGTGAGGTAATCAAATGACCTCATTGGGGCTAGCTAAAGCCTTGTATTCTCGGGATGTCCAAACTATATACCCATTACACTCAAACATATGTAAGTTTTACACATGAACATAAGAAAGAGGACTTTAAACCACCTGATCAATTAAATCACATGAACAAATATGAATGCATGTATTTTTAATAGAAAATGGGATTTACATTCATTAGTTAAATGCTCATACAAGTATATAAAAGCCTTAAGAGGATACTTCGCCATTGTTAAACTAGGGGAGTGAGGTAAAGACCACCTTAGGGCTACTTAAAGCCTTACATCCCTGGAATGTCCAAATTAGATATACCCACTATTCCTAAATACATATGAATGTACAAATAACTACAAGAATGATAAAATCATACAAAAGTTTTATTTGATTTAATTGAATGAAGATTTTCATTCATTAGCTAAATGCATATAGTTTTAAATGAATACTTTACCATTATTAAACCAGGGGAGTGAGGTAAAGAGCTCCTTAGGGCTACTTAAAGCTTTGCTTCTCTGGAATGTCTAGACTAGATATACCAACTATTCTTAAATACACATGAATATACAAATAACTACAAGAATGGAAAAATCATACAAAATTTATATTTGATTTAATTGAATTATATATAAAGTTCTATTTATGTTCCAACATAGAGGTACATATGAATGAATCCAAACAAATGTTTTGTCCTTTCGAAATGAACTATACACTTGTTAATATTTAAATTTCATGTAAATCCATATAGGATAAAGAAAGAGAACTCCATATCACATATTCTAAACCATAGGCACATGCATGCGTATGAATATTTATAACTATTATCACTTCATATATTATAATTGATTTATATGCTTTTAAAAATAATTTTAATTTAATAGTGATAATAGCCACACATAGCTTTAATTTAAATCAACAAATGCAAGCTTGACATTAAAGAAATTATTTAATTTAATTGATTTTGAAAAGATGAATGCATGATTACAAGTGACATACAACATTTAATATGATTGGAAAGAAATAAAGGAACATAAACATATGATTTCATTCAATCTAACTAGTTCCTAAGGACAATCTTACAAAATAAGATCATTTAAAATAAACCAAAGCTTCTTAAAGTCACTTTTAATTTCATATTTGATTTGATTTTGGGTTTGATTTTGGCCATTTGAATTTATATTTCATTTATATTTAGGAATATAAATAAAGATATAAATGATTCATGAGAAAATTACTTGATTTTGGAGTGATTTGGGAGCAAATTTGACTAAACTCATGAAGGTAGGTCAAAAGGGCTTAGAATGAAATCAATTTAGTTTGATTTAGTTTTGATTGTTGGAATGTGTGTTTTATTTATATTTGTAAATATAAATGAAGGAAAAATTGATTTATAAAGAAATCAATTGATTTTGGGTTGATTTGGGTTGAGATTTGATTAAGCCCATGGAGGTGGGTCCATATGGCTTAAGAAGGGTCTTGGTTTGGTTTGATTTAGTTTGATTTGGTTTTGGTCATTTGAGTTTAGATTTCATTTATATTTATAAATATAAATGATGAATAATTTATTTATAAAGAAATCAATTAATTTTGATTTGGTTTAAAGGAGATTTTGGCTAAGCTTATGAAAGTGGGTCATATAGCTTAAGTAGGATTTTTGGAGCTTGAATTTGATTTTGAATTTTAGTCATTTGGAATTGAGTTTGAACTTGAGTTTGATAAATGATTGAGGGGTTGAGTTGATCTTGGAGAAGATCAATTGAATTTGGATTGAATTGGATTTGGCTAAGGTTAAGGCCATGGAATTCAATCATAAAGTTTAAGACGGGTTTTGAGCTTGTATTTGATTATGGGTTTCAATCAAATGATTTGGAATTTAGATTTGGATTTGGTATTTGAATTAAATTTGAGATTTGATTTGAAAGAAAGCATGGATTAAGTTTAGGCAATAGGGTAGGCAAGTCTCCCTAAATCCCTAAGGCATAACCCACTCCTAACCCTTCTAAGTCTATAAGCTTAAGTTAAGTGTTCACCTAATCACTAGAAGTGTCTTAAGGCTATGGAGCTCTTAGAATTTATAAGAGTCCTAGATCTATGATGAGGAGATTGAGATCTCACTACAAAAGTGAGTTCAACAAAAGGACTCCAATAGGTGTGGTGTAATTGACAAGGCACACCACATGTATTGGCATTAACTGAGATGATCAATAATGTCCAAAAGATTGCAAGCGCTAAATGAAATGATCTATACCTAAACCCAAGAAGGTAGACAAAATCATGATCTTAGTGCAATGCAACTCTCCCTATACCAAGGGAATAAGAGAGCCAAAAGGAATCTAATGGGGATTGAGTACATGAACCTTCTACTAGGAAAGGAGGTTTTAAGTTATCCATTGGGGATAAGGGTTTGAATTTGATCATATGATTTAAGGAAATAAGATCCACTGAGGATTAGAATTTATAATTCGCTAGGGATGGGTACATGAACCTTCCACTAGGGAAGCAGGTTCAGGTTATGTAAGTTCAATTTTATGAAGGTATCCGCTAGAGGATGGGAGTTTGGTTAGATTTGCTTGATTATTATGATTTGGGGATCTACTGGGGAGGATGGTTTTGAATTGAGGGTATATCTACTGGGGATAAGCAATGTGAACCTTCCACTGGGGAAGCAAGTTCAGGCTATCCACTAGGGATAAGAGTATATGGATTTGATTTCATGGATGTATCCACTAGGGATAGGATATGATTTGGTTTAATTGGTTGGCATTCGCTGGGGATGAGAATTTGACTTGAAGATTTGGGGCTCCACTAGGGAGAGGATACGACTTGGTTTAAGGTTGAAGGCATATCTACTGTAGATATGAGCTAGGATCTGCTGGGGATACGGGTGGATTTAGTTTATGGACCCTGTCGGTGTGTGATGGACCCACTGAGAATGGGCTATATCAACCTTGGCCTATCTCAGATTTATAAATCCAAAGGGACAGTTTAGCGGCTGCAGGGTAAGACCATCCAACCTAAAGGTTGCTTTTCAGTGTGCAATGGTTGAGCTAAGAAGAAAGTGTGTAGACTTACATCTTTAAAAACATGAAGCAACTGCTGGGGTGATCAATTATATCACAACAAATCAAACCTGGCCTAAGTCTATTACTGAGTGAATGCCTCTATGGAGTCATATCAACTCAAAATAAGTCAGAAAAATCATTTTATATAAATGGGCCATGTCGGTGTGCGATGGATCCACTAAGAAGGGGCAATATCATCCTTATCCTATCTTAGATTTATAAATCCAAAGGAATAGTCTACTGGTCAAGGGGTAGAGTTAGCCAACCTAAGAGCTTGCCTTTCGGTGTGCAACGGTTGAGCTAGGAAGAAAGTATGCAGACTTACATCTTCCAAAGTGGCGAGCAACTGCTGGGATGATCAGATGATAGCATAATAAATTGAACCCGACCTAGGGCGACTACTAAGTGAATGCCACTTGGGGCTTATATCAACTCAAGAGTAGTCAGGCAATTCTTATAGGTAGTTTTGCTGACACTACCCTAAAGATAGGATGCGTGCTTATGAAAAGGTACCTCTGGGGGTGTCCTCCTAATCCACAAGCGAATATATATTTTTTTGTTTATGTGTTTGCGTGGACGTTGTTGGTGTGCGAGGGACCAAACTGAGAAGGGGATATATCAGCCTTATCATATCTCAGACTTACTGGACCAAGGGAGAATCTGCATATCCACAAGATGGATTCTCCAACCACAGGGGTGACTACTAGGAAAAGGGGACTATACAATCCAATAGTAACCCGGGTAGTGTCTAAATGAGGTCGCTAAGGACGTGATTCAAATAGAGTGCCCATAAGTGAGGTACTACTAGGGGCGTTATCCTAGACATTATAAAAGAAACTCTATAAGTTTACGATGGCCGACTCTAGAAGAAAGCGCATAAAATTACATTTGTCATGAGTGGTGTATCCATCGGGTGTGTCACAGTCAGCATAGCGAGGACCAACCAAGCCAAGGTGCCCGTCAGTGTGCAACGATCAATCTAAGAAGAAGGCTTGTATACTTATATTAGATAGAAATGATCATTGTCTATCATCGGCGGGACATATGCTTTCCGACCTAGGGCGACTACTAAGCGGGGAGTCCCACGGGAGGACTAGAGTTAGACTTGAAGTTGTCAGGAGGGAAGGAGCCACCGTGAAACTTATCCTAAGCCTCAAATATACTCGACCCAGTTAGTGCATGATGGACAGTTCAAGAAGAAAGCATGTAGACTTATATCCTCTTAAACAAAGTCAATATGAGGTAGCTTACTGGCCGTGTAGTAAGACCTACCAAAATAATAAGGCACAAGGAACCAATGGGTGATACACTAGCAGGGTAGTATGTCAACCCGACCTAGAGCGACTAATGAGTAGGCAGGGGCTTTATCCCACATCAATGTAGCTCGAGAAAAATGATAATGTGTTTATTTTATATGTGATTGTGTGAAGTTTATGTTGGTGTTGTGTTGATAAAGGATAGGAAACTACTTGGGTTCTTTACTCCTTCCCTAAACACATTATGGAAGATTCACAAGCAAAGTTTTTTTTTTAACAAAATGGACGAGATAAAATTTGAGATGAAAACTTTCATTGATAATTATTTTGAAACAAGATTTATGAAAAATATTTCTTTAGGTAGAGCCCATTGATTGGAAGCAATGGGTGCTCTCCCTTATGATTTATGAGCTCATAAGATCCTCTTTAGTAAGACTTCTCTATGGCAAAAGGGCCTTCCTAAGTGAGTTCAAACATGCCTCCCATCTTGTGATGAGCAACAATTAGTCTCCTTAGAACTAAAACAAGCTCTCCTACTTGAAAAGTTTTAATACGAACCAACTTGTTATGAGCTTAAATCATTTTGGCATTGTACAACTCAAGGTTCTGGCATGCTCGGAGGCCTCTCTCCTCCAAACCTTTGAGATCTTCTAACCGCAACTTAGCATTCTGCTCCATTGTGATCTTGCTACCCATAGTTATCCTCAGTGATGGGAGTTGGACTTCTAATAGTAGAATGAATTTAGACCCATACACTAAGGAGAAATGGGTAGATTGAGTTAGAGTTCTATATGTGGCACGATGATCCCACAAGACTTCAACCAACTGCTCATGCTACTATCGCTTATTGTCGTCCAGTGTCTTCTTTAATATTTGGATGAGAGTTTTGTTGAAGACTTCTGCCAAGCCATTTGCCCTCGAGTAATAGATGGTATAATATCTCTAATCTATGTTGTGTCTCCGAGCAAAGTTATTGATTTTGGTGCTCTTGAATGCAGTACTATTATCATATATAATTTGTTGAGGTACCTTGAACCTATATACAATATGGTTCCTAAAAAACTAGAGCACATGCTGAGTTGTGACCTCTCTGAGTGGGATCACCTCCGCCCACTTTGGAATAATGTCGGTGGCTAGAATGAACCACTAACCCTTAAAAGAAGGAGGGTCAATCAGACCCACTATGTTGGTACCCCAACACTCAAATGGCCATGATGCCAAGGTATGGTGTAGAATGTTGGGTGGCTGGTGTAGGACCACACCGTGCACCTGACATTGGTGGCATTGTCTAGCTACATCCATGCAGTTTGTGATCATCAAAGGCCAGTAGTGTCCTAATCTTTTGATCTTGGCTTTCATCGTTGGACCATATTGGTGTGTTCCACATAAACTTGAATGTACTTTGATCATGATCCAATGGTCTTCATGTTTGTCCAAATAACATAATAACATATGATCGAAGAACTACCGATACAAGGTTCCATCCATGAGAGTGTAAGAAAGAGCTCTCTACTTCATCTAATGGGCTTGTGATTTCTCTTGAGATAGTTTGCCTATATTTAGATAATCCATGAATAGTTTTCTCCAATCTGACTCTTCATTATTTTTGGCAATGGCAACCTCCCCTTCAAGAGAGAGTCTCTCGATGAGTTTAGCATCAATAAGAGATAAGACTTATCTATTTTGAACCTTTATTGGTATGGACTCTCCTTCCATACATGAAAACTCTTTGGTGAGCTTGGCTAAAGTATCTGTTATGGCATTTTCTCCTCTAAGAATCTTGTAAATGGTATCCTCATGGGTTTGGGCCAAAAACTCCATAGTGTACTTGTGGTAGTGATGGAGCTTTGGCTTTAAAACTTTATAAGACCCAGTGATTTGGTTGATTAATAACTGAGAATCCTCAAAGATGTTGATGTTCTAGATGCATAGAGTAATGGCTAACTTTAGACCAGTAATTAGAGCCTCATATTTGGCTTCGTTGTTGGTGCATGGATTAGATAGATAATATGCAAATCTTATCACATCGCAGTTTGAAGTTAGGAGAACTATACCTACCCCTACCTTCTCTGGGATAGTACATTGTGGTTCTTCTCCCCATCGAGAGGAAGCGCATCATCAAAATACATCTCATAGTGGTGAATGTTAGTGTCCCATAAGTTCATGATTTGTTTATCAGGGAGGTCATCACTAAGGGAGGAATCAGCAAGAAGTGGTGTGCTGCTAAGAAATCTGCTAGTGCTTGTCCTTTCACCACATGGAGGGGTGCAAAAGTAATATTGAACTGTGATAAAATCATGGACCAATGCACCAACTGCCTGGATAGTTTCGATCGTGTCATGAGATAGTGCAGTGGATTGATCATAGAGATTAAGTTCACCTTATGAGAAAACATGTAATGTCATAACTTTTGGGATCAAAGCTAGGCAATATTTTTTAGTAGGTAGATAATTTACCTCAACAGGGATTAGATGATGGTTGAGATAGTAGAGTGCATTCTCTTTCCCTTCATCATTGACTTGGGCCAGCAAAGCACTAAGAGAGCCATCTAATGTAGTAGTGTATAGAATCAATGGCTCTCCTAGGATAGGGGCTGCAAGAACTGATGACATCATCAGGTAGTGCTTAATGTCTTTAAAGGTATGTTAGTACTTGTCATCCCACTTGAACTTTGCATCCTTTTTGACAAGTGCTGAGAATGGCTAGCATCTTTTCGATAGGTTGGATATGAAGCGTCTTAGAAAGTGCCCTTGGAATGATCTGAGTTAAGTCAGGCTTTTAAGGGGTGGCATTTTTAATATCACCTTGATCTTCTCCGAATCGATTTCAATTCCCCAATGTCGGACACCAAACCCAAGAAATTTCTTTGATACTATCCTAAATGCACACTTCAGGGGATTCATTTTGAGGTTAAATTATCTTAACCATTTGAAAATTACTCTCAAGTCAAAGAAGTGGTCTTCCTTTTCTATAATTTTGACAACGAGATCATCGACATAACATTCGACTTGATGATGAATGAGTTCATCGAAGGTTCAAGTCATGGCCCTTGGTAGTGGCATTTTAAGATGGAAAGGCATGATCTTATAGCAAAAGATTCTGATCAAGGTTTGAAAATTAATGTTTCTTCCATCCTCCAGGGCCATCTTTATTTGGTTATATCTAGATGAGCCATCCATGAAAGAGAAGACTGCATGAGATTAGGAAATGTCCACCATTAGTTCTGGTATTGGTAGTGAAAATTTATCTTTTGGACATGCTTTATTTAGATCTCTAAAATTGGCATATATGAAATTTGACCATCTTTTTTTCTTAACTGGGATGACACTGGCCAACTAAGTAGGATATTTTTCTTCCCTAATGAAGCTAGCATCGATCAATTTCTTGATTTCAAAAATGACCTACTATTCAATGTTTAATTGCATGCGTCTAGGAGCTTGCTTGATAGGATTAACACTGGGCTTTATTGCTAATTTGTGGAATACTATGTCAGGAGATAAACCAGGCATCTCTTCATAACTCCATGTGAAGTAGTCCTTAAACTCAGTTAATAACCTAACTAAGTCATTGGTTTCAATATCATTCAACAAAGAATTGATGTATGTCAGACGTGGATTATCTTCAGTTCTTAAGTTGATTTCTTTGAGCTCATCGATGGTTGATATGATCTTATCTTTGAACTTTGGTGATCCATCTCTGACTTCAAAAGCATTTGGAACTTCTGAAGTTTCTAAACATACCTCCTCATATGAGTTAGCATGATTTGAAAAGAACCTATCAGATTCCAAATAATATGGGATGATTAAGCAATAATGATCAATATCAACTAGACCCACTGTGCTGAATCCTAGTCCAAGTCTTGATTAAGAGATTTTGCATTTATTCTTTCATATTCTTTTGAAATAGTCTGACCTATACTTTGACCAAGTATGTGGGATTAACCTTTTTTTGCTAAGTTTAGAACACACGGCGAGTACCAATCAAATGGTAATTCTATTAAATCTTTATATGAATCATCCTCAAGTTCTACATCAAATTTTTGACTTGAGGATGATTCTCAAAGAAAGAACCTCTGAGTCTTCACATTTGTGGATGACTTAGGGGCTTCCTTAACTACCAAACCCTCAAATTTTTATGAGGAAAGTAGGGTTATGATGCCTAACTATTTCACCTACAAACTTGGATACATGCTTTGCTTTAGAGCTTGATCTTCATCACTATCATGCTCAAGTGTCATCTCAAAAGGGATCTACTACTAAGAAGAGTTGGCTGATATGCTAATCACGTAAGACTCATCCTCTAAATTAGATTTTAAGTCTATGTGGATATCAGATGTACTCTTGGTGGCTGGGACATACCTCCTATTGGGTGGCCAATAGGAAGGCTTTCCACCTCAGGGGCTGCCTCTGAACTGTCCTCTTTCTTTACCAGTGGAGGTTGAGTAATCCTACCCATATGTTCGAATGAAGTAATGAACTGTGGGTGGAATCTAAAGTCAGGCTATATATCATCCCCTGAGTCCATGCCTCACTCCCTTTTATTTTCTTTTTTTCTTTCTTTTTTCTTTTCTTTTTCTATTTCTTTTTCTCTTTCTTTTATTTTTTTGGTCCTTCATGGGGATCTTGAATAAGCTCATAAGAATGGACTTGTTGGTTTTGGGGAAGGAAATAGGCTGCATCTTCATATATCCTGACCTCATGAACTGTGAATGGTTTGAGATCTCTTTTGACATAGTACTCAATCGCACCTCTCATGAACTTAATGGACTAATGTAGAGAGGATGTAACTGTGTTGATTTTATGTATCCATAGTCTCCCTAGAAAATTTGTGGTGTTTGTTTTTGATTTATGTGTATGTGGGACACCACACAGATCTGAGAGTGTACTTATTGAGGTGATCGGGCACGACATCAAGGAATGGTACAGTATCTTGAAAGATAGAAATCACCGCCATACAATGGACCTAATCACCTAATAAGAACTCTCAAGGCATGATGGGTCTTTGAATATACCAGAGATTTTTTTCCTACTTTACATGAATGAATAAAGCAGGGTTTATTTAAACCGAGTTCTAAAGTTCCCTATGGGTGCAAGCCCCCATAGTTAATTACATTATAAGGAATGTGAGTTCCTTAAGAATACTCTCGATTAAAATAGGCAATTATTATCTCTAAAGATTTTAAAGATAGGACTATTAATAAAATGCCTATGTTTGGAAAATCAATCAGATAGATCAAAAGGAAAGACTTATTATCAAAGCCAAAGGAGATGAATAGGGAATGCTCATGATACTATGAAACCTAGTAAGCATTCCAATATATCCCATGGTTGGGCTTTGTATATTTGAAATTGAAGAAAATTATATATATTTGAGTGAAATTTTATTAGAAAATTAGGACTTATAATCCCATAATACAAGGGTGTAGAAATGCGTAAGAGGTGAGGATTTATGCTAGTTGCCAAAGGAAACAACACCTAAAATACTAAATCTAGGGACCTTTGAGGGCCAAAGCATATCTAAATCTAAAGATGAGTATATGGTTTTTACCTAAGAGAGGGTAAACTACCCTGAACTTATAATCACACAGTGACAACGCTAACTTCCTATGCTTTTAAAACCATGTGGTCAAGTCGTATGTTTTACAAGGTGGTTAGGTTGTTATTATTAGAAAGAAACTAAAGTCCTTAAACCTAATCCCTAAGATACTAGAGCATGAGTGATATGAATAATGACTTAATCTAAATCAAATATTTATTATTTTTATTTGATTTTGGACTCTTTATTTTGACAAGGCTATAGAATTTTTGTATGCCTAAATTCATGTTGAAATGAGTTATGGGCCAAATCAAGAGAGAAGAGGGTGAGGCTCCATTAGTAGGAGTTTCTCTCATGCCAAGTGGTTCCCATCGTGCAAGAATGGAGGCCCTCATTTTTGTAAGAGTGGAAGAAGATGCATGCATGATATTTGACATACAACCATACAACTAAGGAGTTGCTAAATTTTTTAATTATCTTGATTTAATGCCTAGGCTTTATGTGAGATTATAAGTTATTTAAAAAATTAATTATGAGTTATAGTTGGGTAAAAGATTTATTTTTTCCTAAGAGCTTAATTGCATCCAGGCCATAAAACAAACCCTAATCATAAAGAAACTATGAAAAGGCATGTAACTTCTAATGCACAAGCTAAATAAAACATCAAACATTTTATAACTAATACAAAAGAACAAAAGGCCGGTACAGTCGGGTACCACCGTACAACCCGAAAAGAAAAGATGGGTAGCCAAACTCTACCCTTATACAACCCAGATTACAAAAGAATAATTACAATTAAGGATGAATGCATGCTATGGGGGTCTTCATCTTCATTCTTCATTCTTCACTTCTTTCCTCCTTTGACTTGATTTGGATGTGCTTGCTTCAAAGGCATCACCGGGCCTCCTAGGATAAAGCCTTCTAGCATAAAAATCTCATCCTAATTCTCACATATCACTAATCCTAATTCCTAATGCACAATTACATTAAAAATAGAAAAATTAAATCTAACTACACCAGAAAATAGAGATTAACTAAACATACATTCCACCCAAGCAGTTATATGTATAATTTGGATTTAACACCCTACACATGGGTAACCAAGTCCACTCTAATTTAGATTATGCTTTGGGGTTAAGCAACAAAAAGAGAGCATTTATATTTATTTTAAGCACCTATAGTGAAAATTATTTGATCTTCTATTCTTTTGGAGAGGATAAATGAAAATAGAAATATACGCCTTTTAGTTGGGACACCACGTAGATCCGCAGATGTTCTTATTAGGGTGATCAGGTATGACATTGAGGAGAGGTGTATTATCTCGAAAGGTAGAAGTCACCACCCTACAATGGACCTAATCATCTGATAAGGACTCCAGGACTATGGGTCTTCAGAATGTACCAAAGATTCTTCCCCTACTTTACATGGAAAAGTAAAGTAGGGTTTATTTTAAATCAGGTTCGTTAAGTTCCCTACAGGGGCAAGCCCCCATAGTTAATTACATCTTAAGGAAGGGGATTCCTTAGGAATACTCTCAATTAAGGTAAATGATTATTATCACCAAAGATTTTGAAGGTTAGACTATCAATAAATTAGTTTATTTTGGAAGATCAAATGGGATTGATCAAAGGGAGAGTTATTATTCAGTTGAACAAAGATAAGTAAGGAGATGCTCATGAGGTTAGGAAACCTAGCGAGCATCTCAAACTATCCTATGGTTGGGCTTTACATTTTTGAAATTGAAGTGATTTATTTATTTGAGTTGAATTTTTATTAGAAATCTAGGGCTTACAATTCCATCAAAAAAGATCATGGAAATGCCTAAGAGGTGAGGATTTATGCTTATGGTCCATAGAAGGGAGAAGAAACCTCAGAACCTAAATCTAGGGAGCTTTGGCGGGCCAAGAGCTTGACCTAAATCTAAGGCAAAATGGGTATTTAGTTTGCCTCCATAAGAGAAAAAACCACGCTTGGACTTACAACCGGGATGGCAACTAACTTATGATTTTTAAAATTTATGTAGGAAAATCATATGCTTTATGCAAGATATTTAGGTTATTATTTATTTTAGAAAGAGAATAAGTCCTTAAACTCACTCCCTCAGAGACTAGATCATGTAAGGGCATGAGAAATGACCTAGATCTAATGCAAAACATATTACATATTATTTTTATTCTTGGACAATTATTTGACTCAGGCTTATAGGATTCATATGCCTAATGCATGAGAAATAAGATTATGGGCCAAAATCAATGAGTAGGGGGAGGTGTGTTTCCATCATGGCTCTCAAAGGTCAAGCCAAGTTCTTTGGCAAAGGTAGAAACCCTCCAATCAAGAGTGAAATAATATATTTTTATAGATGATGTTAGAAAAGAAATGCTCATCCAGCTAAGGGGTTGCTAATTCATTTATCTTGATTTTAACTTAGGCTTTAAATGAGGTTATGAGTTCTTTTTTTTAATTTTGAATTGTTAAATTTGGTAGAAGATTTATTTTTCCTTAAGAGCCTAATCATCATCCAGGCCATACATCAAAGCAAGAAAGAAACTAGAAAAATATGTCATCTTAATGCACAAGCTAAACAAAGCATCACACATTTTATAAAGCTAACCCAAAAGAATAAATGGTCATTTGTGATCGGGCACCACTGCATTAACCCGAAAATAAATTGGGCAACTGAGCTCTACCTTTATACAACCCGGATTACAAATGAATTAAGTACAATTAAGCAAGGAATTCATTGTTATGGGGGTCTTCATTCTTCCTTTCTTCATTCTTCATTCTTCTTCTTTCTTCTTTCTTCATTTTCTTTTATTACTTCTTTTGGATGGTTGGAATGTTGATGCTCCAAAGGCTTCACATGGTACATAAGATGTGATCTTAGAACCAATGCTCATCCTAATTCTCCATAACATTCATTCCAAAATCTTAATTACAAAGGTACATGAATAGGGAAAAAAGTAAATCTAACTAAAACCTATAAAACAAAGATTAGTTAAACAAACCACACATTCCCAAGCATGTATATAAATAAATTGGACTTAGCACTCCACACATGGGTAACAAAGTCCACCTAGCCTATTTAGATTATGCTTAAGGGTATAAGCAACCTACGCAGCAAAAGTAGTTACATTTTTATTAAAGTGCCCCTTAAGCATAATCCCCTGCTGAAGATAATGATTAGACTAAATCATCCTACCTTTCATTCTACGCACATACACCCTAATATCTAGACTAAAACAAAATATCACAAAATAAAACAAACATCAAACCATGCCCCCTAACATAGATTAGAAGTGGTGGCTTAAATGTGTGTGCCATGTAAGGTTTGTGTGGTATGCTTAGTTAGGCTTTCAGGTTAAGATTTTCTAAGTGTGAAAAGGTTCAACTTAGATGGGTGGTGTCATTTGAGTTATTTAGTTGATATATGTTAATTTTATTTGATGATTTGATTTGGTTTGATTGAACCTACTTAATTACTCAAGGTTGTAAAGAGAGAAAAAGTAAAGAGAACTTCTCTTTCCTCCCTACCTTAAATGATTTCTAAGGTACATTCATTAAGGATTTTTGTTTAGTGAATGGTTTATTATGTATTTTAATTAATCCTAAGTTTAGACTTTCTCTAAACAAATCTATTCAAAAAGAAAGGCATTTTAAGATGAAGTAAAGTGAATTGCTATCACAAAACACACAACATTTTATTTATTTCCCACATGTGTATTATGCACATGAATGAAACATAAGCATATATATACATGCGATGCAAGTATTTAGCACACCTTAATAATGAATGCTAAGAGAGGTTGCTTAAGGAAACCTAGAATGTTTCATGCATGCATGATTTTGCTAAGTAAAAGAGAGTGATTCTTTTATCCATTTTTCATATGCACATTTACAAGTATAAAAGATATAAGTGAGTATGATGCCATTATTAACTAGGGGTGTAAGGTACAAGACATACTTAGGGCTACTTAAAGCCTCATAATATTGGGATTGTCTAGACAAATATATCACTTTTCTTAAATACATGTGCATGTATAGAAAGAAATGCATGGAAAAAAGAATCATACAAAAAAAAGTTTATGTTTGTTTGTGAAGTAGAAGAGGGTGACTCTTTTATCCATTTTTCATATGCACATTTACATGTATAAAAGACACAAGTGAGTAGGGCGCCATTGTTAACCAGGGGTGTAAGGTATAAGACCTATAGAACTTAAAGCCTCGACCCAGGTTGTCTAGACTAATATACCACTTTTCTTAAATACATATGCATGCGAAAAGAAATGCATGGAAGAATCATGCAAAAGTTTGTATTTGTTTGTTTGACTTATTTATGCAATTTATATGTGTAAGTGTGGATGTCCTTCTTTAAGTATTAGCATAAGAATGAATAGGAATGGAGTTAGGCAAGTGTTATGTTCTTTTCAAATAAACTATATACTTTCCGAAATCTACTCAAAACAATGCTAAAAGAAAAGAGAAGAAAACGTATACTATGCACATCTTCATTTTTATATCCACATGCAAGCTTATAAATAATTATAAGTAGAACACTTTCAATTTTAGGTATTTTATTTATAAATTTTGAAAATATTTTTTTATTTAATAGTGATAATAGCCACTCATATGTTTACTTTAGCCAAAATATGCAAATTGGCATAAAGAAAATATTTCATTTTGAATTTGATTTTTGAAAAATCATGAATATATGATTTTTATATGACATACACATTTAGCATGCTAGAAAAGAAATAAAATGATGTAAACATGTAATTTAATTCACTCTAATTAATTCTTAAAGATAATCTTATGAAGTAAGATCATTTAAAGAGAATCAAAAGTTATTTAAAGAGAAATTTATTTTTCTTTGAGTTTGATTTGAATTAGGAAAGTGTGAGAATGTTTGCTGGTCCTTACCCACACATGTGTGTATTATTTTAGTTTAATTTTTATATGATTAGATTAATTTTATGCTTTGGTTAGGTTAAGGTGTAGATTAAGTTCATTAATTACCCCTTACCTATAGCACTTTAACATATTTAATCAAATAATTATGAACCAATATATGACATAAAATAAGGAATTTAAATCAATAATGCATCCTAGGAAAGAAAGGTACCTAATGCAATTGGCTCACAATTAATGATTAATTAAGCTAAAGAGTTTAATTTAAGTACTTTCATAACCCTTCCCACACATATGGGTTAGGCATGATTTCCTTAAGTTACTTAGGTTATTGAATACATAAGCATCTACCCAAGAAGAATTGATTAAGTTTCTAGATTAATTTTGGTTTTGAAAATTTGATTTGATTAATTAAGCAGATCATTAGTGGATTAACCCTTAATTAGATTTGGATTAAGGAAGAAAGGGAGTTTAGAGAATAACTTAAGAAAAATATCCTAAAATCATTCCATAAATCTCCTAATCACTTAAATAAAGTTTAATTATCTTAATCAAGGAATTAACCTACTGTTCATATGCTTAATTAAGCTTAATTATATTAAGAGAGTGGTTAGAGGTTCATTAATTAATTTCCCTGATTAACTCATTAATAAATTCCAAGAAAAATAGGGGAGGCAGAAGTCATCGCACTAAACATGCTTGAGAAGTTTGGAATTTAATTGAAGTTATTAGGAAGTAATTAGGGTTATTAAATTTTTTAAATAAACCCTAATTAAGAAAATCTACTGTTCAAATTCAATTAGAAATAATTTTATTGGATTCTCCTCTGAATTATTTTTAAAATGAACCTGAGTTTGTATTTTTTTTTACAATAACTACAATTAGTTATGAATTTAGGAAGTTTCAATTAATTTAAATAATTTTTATGAATTTTGATAATTTATTTTATTAAAATAAGTTATTTGACACTCAAAATTCAATATCTTTTAATACAAAGGTCATTTTGACTTGAAATTTGTATGGTAGGAATATTTTAACATCAATTATAATCTCTGAAAATTTCAACTTAATATGACATGTATTTTTGGTTTAATTACATAAATTTTATTTTTACTAAAACTCAAATTAAGCTTAAAATATTTAATGAAATTTGGGTATTTTTGGTTTGTTGGATTCCTCTCGGAAAGATGAATCCAACGAGCCCTTATTTGAAATTTTTGGTTAAGTACTTTATTTTCTATAAATTTTTAAAATTTTACATGATTTAAAGTACTTTTTTAAATTAGAAAATTAGATTTTTATATTTAGCACAGTCAGCGTGCCGCCCGTCGCTGACGTGGCAACACGACGCCATGTGGTACCACATGATTGGGCAAGCGGTGCCGCATGGCACATGCATGCCATGCAGCACCGCGCGATTAGTGCACAGTGCCGTGTCAGCCCAAACGGGTGAGAATGACCGGTCAACGGCTTGAGAATGACCCGCAGTTTGCTCTGGATTGCCTGATCATAGATGGATGGTCTATATCAGATCGAGCAATCCAAAGTCTAGGATCGTGTGATCGGTGTGTGATCTGAGCGGTCCAATCACGTGAACTGCATTATCAGATGGTCTAGATCGCATTAAGCGATCTAAAGGCCCAGATCGCACGATCTGAGCCATCTGTTCCCACGAACCGCGTGATCGGATAGCTCCTGCTTTGCCAATGGCGGTGAACAGTAAATTCATGTTTTTTTTAAAAAAAGAGGGTTTCTAAGTGAAATTTGTTCAAATGAACTCATTTTTGCGTCGATTCATACAGAAAAAAAAATTTTGTTTTGTAATTAGGACGATTTAAAGTAAAAAATGCGGGATTATCTAGGGTAAATTCCTAAAATTGCCTAAAACCATCAGAAAATGAGGGATCCTATAGCCGGCAATGATTTTTGAAGGTTACCTCCGGGATGATTTTTACGGTGGTGGTGACTCGAGTATATTATTGAGTGAGGGAAGAAGCCTTGGACTAAGCTTTGATTTTTACCTTCATGTCAAAATAAAGTTTCCTTCGATGATTATCGTTTACTCATCGAAATCTACTTAGTTTTAAAGTATTTCTCTTCAAAATGAAGTGGGGGGGATTGCCAATGGCTTTGGGAGCTCTAGGAGAGGGAAAATGAGAGGAATGAGAGTTTTCTTCATCCTCTAATGCCTTGGAATCAAAGTGAACGAAAATGAACCTTTTGTTTAAAATTTTGGCTCTAAACTCATGTCATTTTTTCGAGTGATTGGAAATGGAAGAGAATCATCCTAGGTGGCTCCCATGGTTGGCTAAGGCATGGAAAGTGGCCATGAAGGACAAATGGGTGTCCTAGCGAGAGGAGGAGAGAGTCCTTCATGCCAAGTGTTCCAATGAGAGAGGTGAGGTGATTTCACCTCCCCATGAGTCATGGCTGCCCCAACCACTCCTTGGGTCAAAAATCAGTATCCTTGGTGCTTATGTGCACCAAAGGATGAGTGTCAAGTGGCCAAAGAAGAGAAATGACCACTTGGAAAAGTGTCTTTTCTCATGGGATGCCCTTGACCCAAGGGCAAATTGGTCATTTATAGGTAGATTTTAAATGAGTCAAATGTTAGTTGGAGCAAATTTCATGTCATTTGAAATTCATTTGGTTCAATTTGGGTTAATTTGACCAATTTGGGTCAAATCGGGTCAAAATGGGTTAGGTTGACCAATTGGTCAAATTGGGTCAAACCAAGAGTTGGAAAAAGTTTAAATGACTATTTGGAGTATATTGGTTCAATTGGTTTCAATTAATTTGGTTTAATTTTAATTTAATTTGGATTTTGGCCAATTTGATTCTTTAGGTAAATTTGGGCTAAGTTGACCAATTCGACCCAATCAACCAAATTGGCTTGAATCATGACTTGGTTTAGGTTTTTTTTGATCATTTGGAATATATTGTAGGCTTTGGTTTCAATTAAATTTGGTTTGGTTTAACTTTGGCTTGATTTAACCTTTTAGGTCAAGTTGGGTTCATGATCAATTAGGCCAGGTTAGGTCTAGTTGGCCAATTGATCAAATTGAGTTTAATTAAGGCTTTGGCCAAGTTCAATAATCAATTTGGAGTGAACTTGAGCCATTAGTTATAATCAATTTGGTTTAGGTTGCAATTTGGCTAGTTTGGGTTCATGTGGGTTAAAGGGTTGACTTGGTCAACAGACTAGGTTGACTTGGTTTGACCCAATTCATGACAATTGATTAACCTATGATGATAAAAAAATATGACATGAAGTTTGGATTGGCTTAATTTACTTTGATTTGGATTGGATTTTGGTTCATATAGGTCAAATTGGCCACTTTGGGTCAAGTGAGCCAATTAGATTGGCTTGAACAAGGCTTGATTCATGTTTGGTTGAACTCACATATGGATTTCTCATTGAAATATAAATCCATTTTGATTCATTTGATAATTTCAAGTCAAAGGATGAACATGAATTTGACTTGGGTTTGATTTTGAATTTAGTTTTGGTTTGAGGATTAAAGTTTATGTTTATATTTGGATTCATGATTGAAGGATTAATTGAATCATGGAGAAAAATCAAGGTTGATTTGAGTTTGATTTGGTGAAGTTCAAGATTTCGACTTGAAGACTTAGGTTGGATTTGATTTTTGATTTTGAATTTTGGAGTTAGTTTTGGTGTTTGAATTTACATTTCATTTATATATGTGAATATAAATGAAAATATAAGTTGGTTATGAGAAATTTTTTGAATTTGAATTGATTTAGATTTGATTTGAGCTAAGTCCATAAGATAAAATCAAAGGGCTTAAGAAATATTTTTGGAATTTGGATTTGACTTTTGGGTTTAGTTTGATTGATTTGAATTTATATTTCATTTACATATGTGAATATAAATGAGACCATAAATGATTTATGAGAAAATTTCATGAATTTGAATTGATTTAGATTTGATTTGAGCTAAGTCCATAAGATAAATTCAAAGGGCTTAGGAAAGATTTTTGGAATTTGAATTTTAATTTCAATCATGGGTTTCAATTATTTGGAATTGATTGATGATTTGAGAAAATACATTAAAATTGATTCAACATTTGATTTGGTGTTGAAGTTGATATGAGTTTGGAGTTGATTTGAATTTTACTTGAAGAAAGAAAGTGAGGAGTTGGTTCAAGCTATAAAGTAAAATTTTCCCAATACCCTAAGGCATGACCTATTCTTATGGCTAACTCTTCTAAGTCTCTGGCTGGGTTAAGTGTCCACCTAATCGCTAGATATGTCTTAAGACTAAGGATCTCTTAAAGTCTAAGAGGAGTCCTATGTCTAAGATGGAGGGGTTGAGAGCTCATCCAAAAAATGAGGTCAACAACACCCCTTAAGCATAATCTCCTACATAAAATATGGTTAGGCTAATCATCTAGTCTACGAGGTATACACCCTAACATCCAATCTAAAACAATACATCAGAAAATCAAACATAATCAAACCATGCATCGCCCTAATATAAAGCTAGAAGTGGTGACTTAATCTAAGATGTGTGTATTAATGCTAGTGTGGTATGTCCTAATTAGGCTTTGTTATAATTTTCTAAGTATGAATAGATTTAATTATGAAGGGTGGTATCACTTAAAGTGGTTTAATTGATTTGTAAGTTTTACTTAATGTTTTCTTTTATTTCATTTGATTTATACTTAACAATTAAGTGTTATAAAGAGAGAAAAATAGAGGATCACTCTCTTTCATCCCTACCTTAAAGCACATCTAAAGCTAATCAATTAATCAATTCTCTTCAGTGAATGAATTATTACATATTTTATTTAATCCTAAGTTTAGGTTCACTTTAAATAATCTTATTCAATAAGAAAAGCCTCTTAAGATTAATTGGAAGTAATTACTATCACACAACACATGTTTGTTCATTTTTTTCCATCATATGTAGCATGCATATGATGAAGTCCTAAACATAACTATACATGTAATTTATATCTTAGCACACTTAAATGATGAATGTAAGAAAATGTATTTAGAATTGATGTTTCACTTGGTTGAATTATTTTGTCATATTAATTTGTAGCTCTATCTAAATTCTTATACAAAACCATAAGAAAAGAGCTCTAAATCATATGACTAATCAATCCAACCACTTGAACAAAATATGAATGCATGTCTTTTTAATAGACAAAAGGGGTTTTCATTCATTAGACAAATACACATTCAAATGTATAAAAGTTTTAAGCAAGTAATGCGTCCATTGTTCTACCAAGAATGAGGTAGGAACCTCCTTGGTGCAACATAAAGTCGTGAGTCCCCGGAATGTCCAAACTAATATAACCGCTATTCTTAAATACATATGGATGTATAAACAAAAATAAAAATAGAACATTATGCAAAAGTAGTGTTTGATTTAATTAATTTATTTATGTGAATTAATTAAATCTCTATCTAAATTCTAATGTCAAAATGCATAAGAATGAAATCAAGCAGGTACATCTCCATTATTTCACACCAAGGGAGTGAGGTAGGAACCTCCTTAGGGCTACTTAAAGCCGTGCGTCCCTAGGATGTCCGGACTAATATACCCACTAATATTCTTACTTATGAAAATCAATATATGAATATAAGAAAGAAACTTCACTTGATACACTAGGCTTATATTCACATGCACCTTCTATGTATATATATAACTAAAGTCACAATGTGTATATATTATTATTCATTAACAACCTTTTGAAATATATTTGCAATTTAATAGTGATCATAGTGACACATATTTTTAATTAAGCCAACACATGCAACTTGACGTAAAGGAAATCATTTATTTTTAATTGATTTTTTTTTGAAAGAATTGAATGCATGAATCAAGTGGTATACAATATTTTAATATGATTGGAAAGAAATAAAGAGACATAAGCATATAATTTCATTCAATCCAACTAATTCCTAAAGACAATCATATTAAATAAGCTTATTTAAAATAAACCAAAGCTTCTTATTAAGTTATTTTTGGTTGTTTGATTTGATTTAGAGAAAAGAGGAGATTCAATCATTGGTGCACCCATTCCCATGTTTGTGAATTGATTTAGTTTAATGGAAGAGATAATTAGGTTGATTTTATGGATTAATTAGGTTTGCAATATGAGTTAAGTCTATTAATTAACCTTTGCCTATGTTATCTTAAAGTAATTAATTAAATAATTATGAGCCAACAAGATATGCATGAAAAATAACAATGATCCTAAGAAATGAAAGGGCCTAATGCAAGTAGCTCATAATTAATAATTAGGTTAAACTTAATTAAGTACTTTTATGACTTATCCACACATGTAGGTTAGCCATAATTTCTTTAAATAGCTTTAGGTTATTAAAAACCTAAAGATCTACCCAAAAACTTAATTAGATGAGTTATGTAGTGATTATGATTTTAATTTGATTAATTAAGCCATTTTAGTTATTGAATTAAACCATCAATTAGTCCCAAATGAATTAATTTCAAGTCAAGTGAAATGAACTTTGGGAAAAGAATGGGAAAGAGGTCCCAATCTCATTCCCCATGCCCATTCACTGTTCCACAATGATTAGCAAGATTAATTAATGGTTTCCTTCTTAGATTAGCATGTTAATCTATCACTAATTAATTAAGAAAGCAATTAAGGCTAAGGTATCCAATTTTCCTAATTAACTAAGAAATAAATCCCAAAAAAATTATGAGAGATAGAGGTCATTGCATTAAACAACTTCAGAAAGTTTGAAATTAATTACTTAAGTAATTAAGTAGTAATTAAGCTAATTAAGTTATCAATTAAACCTAAATTAAGCCTTAATTACTATTCAAAATTAATTAGAATTAATTTTAAATTAATCTTCTTTAAAATACCTTTAAAATGAGTATTTATTTGTATTTTTATGATTTTTTTTATGATTTGTTTTGATTTTCAAAGTTTCAGTTGATTTAAGTGATTTTCTTGATTTTTATTATCCATTAATTTATTTTTACCATTTGAACTTCAGAATGTAATACCTTCCAATCCAGAAATCCTTTTGACATGAAATTTTTATGGTAGGTGCACTTTAACTTAACTTTTAACCTTCGAAAATTTCAACTAAATATGATGTATATTTTTAGTTTAATTAATGAAATATAATTTTTACTAAAACTCAGATTAAGCTCAAAATATTTAGTACTTTTTGGGGATTTTATGTTTGTTAGATTCCTCTCATAAAGACGAATCCAATGAGCTCTTATTAGTGAGTTTTGTTAAATATTTTATTTTCTATGAATTCGTAAAATTTTGGGTGATTTAAATAACTTTTAAAATAAAAAATACCCTAATTTCCCACTTAACCCAGTCAGCACCGCGCGCAGTGCAGACGGGGCAATGCAGTGCCATGTGGCGCTGCATGATTGGACATGCGGTTCCACGTGGCATGCGTTGCCACATGACACCGACCGATTGGGCCATGTGGCACTGACGCGATGAGTGAGTGGGAAAGCGGATGAATAGGAAAGTGATGCGATCAAATCACCGGATCGATGGATCGATGGTCGAATCAATCCAACTGGATTTGAAGGCAAAACATGCAATCATCATGCAATTTCGGCGATCATGGATCGGTGATCTGACACATGATCTTATGGGCCAAAATGTTGGATCGATAAGTGATCTGAGCCGTCCGATCCCATGATTCATAGGATCGGATGGCTGTTGTGCGTCACAGCAAGCAGAACGATAAACTGAGGGATAAATGTAAAATCTAAATAAAATTTCGATGGGATAGGCTCATTTTTGTAGCCATTCACACCAAAAAACCTCTATTTCATATTAGGATTGTATAAAATAAAGAATGCGAAGGATTTCTAAAGAGAAATCCTAAAATCGTACAAAAATTATCACAAAAAATAAGAAATCCTAAGGTCAGATATAGTTTTTGAAGATTACCTCACTAGGGATGATTTTTTGGTGGTGATGATCCAGCATTCTCTTGAGTCAGGAAGAAGCCTTAGAATGAGCATAGCCCTTCACCTTTGCTTCAAAATGATGTATCAACCGGTGGTCACCACTTTCTGCCAAAATCCACTTAGTTTTAGTGTTTTCACCATAAAGTGAGAATGATTGTTGGTTGGTTTGGGAACTCTAGAGGATGGAAATGAGAGTGGGAGGAGTTTTGGTGTCGCTAATTTTTTGGTTTCAAATGTGGCTGAAAATCTCCCTTGATTTTTTATTTTTGGCTCCAAATGGGTGTCATTTTGCTTAGGGTGATTGGGAATGGAAGAGAATCATCATAAGTGGCTCATTTTGGTTGGTTAAGGCATGAAAAGTGGCTACCATGAAGGAAAAATGGGTGTCCTAGCAAGGGGAAGTGGGAGTCCTTCATCTAAGTGTTCTAATGGGAGTGGTGAGTTGAATTCACCTCCCCATGTGTCATGGCTGCCCCAACCATCTCTTGGTCAGATGATCAGTATCCTTAGTGCCTAGGTGGACTAATAGATGAGTATCAATTGGTCAAAAAATAGAAATGACCATTTGGGCAAGTTCCTTTTCTCATAGGATGCCCTTGACCTAAAGGTAAAGTAGTCATTTGTCATTGAATTTGATTTGAGAAGATTTTAAATTAGTTAAAAGCGAGTTGGACTAAATTTCATGTCATTTGGAGTTCATTTGGTTTAATTTGGGTCAATTTGACCCATTTATAAATGGGTCAAAATAATTGACCAATTGGTCAAATTGGGTCAAACCAAGGGTTGGATCAAGTTCAAATGATCATTTGGAGTATATTGGTTTAATTGGTTTCAATCAATTTGGTTTAATTTGGATTTAATTTGGATTTTGGCCAATTTGATCCTTTAGGTCAATTTGGGCTAAGTTGACCAATTTGACCCATTTGACCCATTGACCAAATTAGCTTGAATCATGACTTGGTTTGAGTTTGTTTGATCATTTAGAATATATTATAGGCTTTGGTTAAGTTCAATTTGGATTTGATTGGGTTTTAGATTGATTTGACCCTTAAGGTCAATTTGGGCTAAGTTGGGTTAGGTTGACCAATTGGTCAAATTTGGCTCAATTAAGGCTTTGGTCAAGTTCAATAATCAATTTGGAATGAACTTGAGCCATTAGTTTTAATCAATTTAGTTTAGGTTATAATTTGGCTAGTTTGTGTTCATATGGGTTAAAGGGTTGACTTGGTCAACATGACTTGGTTTGACCCAATTCATGATAATTGATTAACCTAGGATGATCAACAATTATGACATGAAGTTTGGATTGGCTTAATTCACTTTGATTTGAATTGGATTTTGGTTCATGTAGGTTAAATTAGCCACTTTAAGTCAAGTGAGCCAATTGGGTTTAGTTGGCTTGATTTTGAGTTGGGTTTGATTTAGTTGAGTTTATATATGGATTTGAGATTGACATATAAATTCAATTGCAATTTGTTAGAGTTCAAATGATATTGGTTCATTTGAATATTTCAAGTCAAATGGCTAGGTTGTGTTTGACTTGAGTTGATTTTGGTTTGTCTTGCTGATTGTAGATTTTATTTATATTTGGATATATGATTGAAGGAATGATTGATTTAAGAAAAAATCCATTAGTTTTGGCTTGATTTGGATAGGATTTGGTTAAGTCCAAGAAATTGGCTTAAAGGGTATAAATTTGATTTTAGTTTGATTTTGGATTTGGTTTTGGCTATTTGAATTTATATTTCACTTATATTTAGAATATAAATGAAGATATAAATTATTCATGAGAAAATCACTTAAGTTTGGAGTGATTTGAAAGCAAATTTGACCAAGCTCATGGATGTCGGTCAAAAGGTCTTTGAAGGAAATTTGGTTGAGTTTGGATTTGATCATGAGATTGAATCATTTTAAGTTGGATTTTGAATTAGAATTTGAGGTTTGATTGAAAGATTGAATTGATATTTGAGAAAATCAAATAAATTGGGATTAATTTAATTTGGTTAAGGTTAAGTCCATAAGATGAAATCAAAGGGCTTAGAAAGGGTTCTAAATTCAACCATGAGGTTTATGGAGAAATTTTGAGCTTGAATTTGATCATGAGATTGATTATGAGTCTTAAAGATTTGGTTTTGGTTTGGTATGAATTTGAGGTTTGGTTTGAGAAGCAAAGTATGAATTGGATTTAAGCGATAGTGTAGGCAAGTTTTTCTAAGTCCCTAAGGCATAACCTATTCCTATGGCTAACCCTTCTAAGTCTATATGTTAAGTGTTCAATGTTAGAAGTGTCATAAGAGACTAAGGAGGTCTTAGTGTCTACAGAGTCCTAGATTTATGATTGAAGGAGTTGAAAACTCACTCCAAAAGTGAAGTCAACAAAGTAATGAAAGATGTATCCGAGTCTATGATATGAAACTTGACCTCAATTTTTCAGTCATCTATCTCTAGTGGCAACACTATAGAGCCTAAGGCCCTCTCTCCTTGTTCATTGAATCCTCTCAATATCATCCCCTCCTTTTGGAGTTTGGATATTTCAATCCTAAAGTAGCCAAGGGTTCTTAGACTCATAATATTGGCTGATGCACCCTGATCAACCAAAACTCTGGATAGCCTATATCTGCCAACATCTACTATAATATAAAAAGGGCGGTTGTGCTCAATCGTCCTTAGTAATAGGTCTTCATCACTTTGAATGTAACTCTTAGAATATTTTTGAGTGTTGTGCCTCTTCTTAGGGGTCAACGAGCTAAGCATATCTCCGATCAAGTAGAGCCTTGATTAGAGATTCCCTCATCGCCTTGGATAAGACAAGGGAATCATATATGCTTAACTTAGCTAGCAACTTTCTAAGATGCTAGGACATTGTCATCAACTCGACTTGGTCCTCCTTAAAGAAAATCCATAGGTGGATCATCCCTGGAGGGGCTATCTCACGAACCAATGACTTATTTATCGTTATCTTGAGGTACTACCCTAGGAGGTAGAACTTTGCCAGTACTTAGGTTTACTTCAGTGACTTCATGGAATGATGAACTTATGAAAAATTCTACCTTCTCATCAGGTTTACCTACAGCTTCTCCTATGGGATCATCGGAGTCGGTTAACTCCAAGTTGATCTCAAGTGGTGAACACGATTGATTCAGAAAAGGAAAGTCTAATTTTGAATTAAAAGAGGGAGGATCAGAATTACTAGAGTTATTATTATTATTTTCTAGACTTGGAGAGTTTTCAAGAGGAATAAAATTGAAGTATCAGAAGTGGACAAGATGTAAGTAAAATCTGATTTCTTCATTAATTTATTTTGGGTGGAGGTACATGATAGAAATCCAACAAAGTAAGCATATTAAGGAATTTAATGCCCTTGTCCACTGATGTAATGCTCTTGCTGGTAGAAGAAGAGCTAGCGGAAGAAGAAGTAGTAGCTACAATGGTGGATGGAGTGCTGGACTCGGATGGTGGTTGCATTACTAAACTATCCCGTGTAAGTATGGTGAGCTGCTATTGCT
Organism: Cymbidium sinense; assembly: GCA_021442155.1. Taxonomy (NCBI): domain Eukaryota; kingdom Viridiplantae; phylum Streptophyta; class Magnoliopsida; order Asparagales; family Orchidaceae; genus Cymbidium; species Cymbidium sinense. The sequence goes on from CM038216.1 coordinate 3,646,573, forward strand.
GCTGCTGGGCTGTCACCTTCTCCGAGTCATCCTTTGCAACTAGAAAACCTTCCTTGGTTTTGGAGGTTTGAGTTGCGTTAGACACCTGCAATGAGAATTTCTTAATCTTATAGACCACTTTTTAATAGGTTTGGGATAAGGCAATATCCCAAACTTCTTTTATCATAAGAGGATCGCAAGTATTCCCAAGAATTACCCTAATAGAATTGGATGGTTATTCTAATAAGTATTCCTTTGGGATAACTATAGTGCCTGACTTATAGCTACACTCAAGCCAGTCCATAAAAGTAATACAATCCTCTAATACATGGCTAATCATGCAGTGATAGGGGCAATAGTTAGGATCATTACCCTTGCCCAATTTCTCCAGTATCTTAGGCTCTGGTAACTGAAAGTCAGGTTTCTTTAAGAGATTCTTAAAGATTTTTCTAACTACCTTCCTCTTAAATGACTATGGATTATTCAATCTATCAGTAAGAGTAGGTGGATAATAGCTACCTAGTTGTGGGTATTAGTACTACTACTGAGTAGACTGTTGAGGCAGTTGGAATGGCCATTGTAGCGGTGATATGACTGTCGAGGTGGTGGTAAAGGAGGCAGCAAAGGAGGATGCTGAGCTCGGGGTCTCTCATATTAGACTCTGGCTAGTTGCTTCCCTCTATCCACTAACACAACTTTCTCTGGCTTCTTCTCAAACACCTTCTATGGCATGAGTCGAGATGATTGGTCAGGAAATGGCAACTATTTGGCTTCTTCTTGTAGGCTAGCAGCCTAGTTGATTAGTTTCTCAAATGTCTCGATGGTAAAGCCCTTAAGCATGAAGGCAACTGGGCCATGAATATTCTTACGAATAATCTCAATGGCGTGTTGTTCGGACAGCTGCGACTCACATTTCATACTTAGGTTGCACCACCTGAGAATATAATCAATAATATGCTCATTGGGATTCTACTTTACTACAATGAGGTCGCCTACAATCACTCTTTGCTGAGCTCCAAAAAACCTCTTGACGAAGAGGTGCTCCAACTCATCAAAAATCCTCACTAAACTGTTGGGCAGTTCAACGTACCAATCAAATGCAACCCCTACTAGGCTGCTGACAAAAAGTCTGAATAAGAGTGTGCCACTGCCACTGGCATTGTAGTAGCCAGCTTTAAAATGTGCAATATACTAATATGGGTTCCCACTACCATCAAAGATCTTGAAGAAAGGCAACACAAAACCTTTGGGGTATTGAACTACATCAAATTCCTTCGGGTATGTTCTACCCTTTGGAATAGATGAGCTCTCCATGGCTTACATCATCTCTTCCCTCACTTATTGCTCTACCATATGCTTAATATCCTTTTCATTCATAGAGGTACCATCTGTGACCTTCCTATGCAAGCTACTAACATCGTCCCCTATGGGAGTGCACTTAGGACGATCTAAGGTATGTACCAACTCTAGCTGGTCGGCTACTATAGGAGAAGGCTGTAAAATGGTGGCTGAGTTCTATAATGCTAAGTCCACTGCCATCAACTCCTCAACTTTCTTCTCCATCCTATCAATGTGATCATCCTTCTATCTGAGCTGGTAGATGAGGTGCTGAGTTGCATGAGAAGTTCCACCTTCCTCGAGCACAACACCTTCCTAACTAAGCTAATAATGTAAGGACCACCATATATCAACCATGTGGACCCCAGTTGTATCATCCAACATGTCATCCTCTTCAGGATCAAAGTAGACTCTATCCTCCTCCTGATCTAAATGGTCACTCCCAAGAATCTATCTCTTCTCGATAAAGTAGTTCTTTAATATGTCATCTAGTGATAGATCTACTATGCCTGGCTGGGCTGACATGAACACTCGCTGATGGCTGGCCATAGGACTGCATTCCTCTGACTCTATGCACTGGATACTGCCTACTAATATGACTTCCTCACAGGGAGGGTCAACTATCATGGGCACTATGTCTATGTCCCCTCCCCCTTTCTCCTTCTATCTGCAGTGGAGGTGGTGCAACCATGACACTCTTGGGTCGCCACTCCTTCCTAACCATAGCTGAGGCAAGAGATCAAGCAGGGGAGCTTGATCTCACCTCAATAGGTGGAATGGATGGAGTGGGATCCCTAGGTCTTAGCTAGATCACTTGTGGGGATTGTCTTTCCCTAGATGGGGGCTTTTGAAGCTTGGCAGGGGTGGTGGATGCTATAAGCTGAACAGGTGATGGTGGATGATGAGTAGAGCAGTGTGATGGAAACACCAACTACCTCTCAATTGAAGATCTCTTCCTACGTCGGACGTGCCAGTAAGAATAATATTATCTAAATGATCAGCCCTGATAGGACGATGATCAAGAAAATTCATCAGGGCAGAGGCTGCCGACTGCCTGGCGTACCTTTGTCTCTATCTCTTGCTCACCTGGGCAAATACTCAAGCCTCGATGACTCTCTCCCTATGGATGTGTTCACCGACGCTCCTGGGAATCACTGATCTCAAGTCAAACAATGTTCCTGACTCTGACTGCCCATAGGTTATGCCCACCTGGCAAAGAATAGTCCTAAGATTGGCATAGGGCCTCCTACGCTCCCTAACTGGTATCTTGAAGTGTGCTTGTGGTGGAGGCGAGGCCGCGATCCTCCTGTAGTCCTCCACTCCATCTGAGGCTGAGAGGGGGTGAAACCTACTACCACTCAAGAGTGGAGAGGTCTCACAAGGAGACCCTCCTTAGCGACATGAGAGGCAACATCGATCTCCCCTGGCGCTTGCTTTGTGGTCCCACTTTACCTTCCTATTTTTTGTTGTAGCATTGGGTAGTGAGCAAAGCGAGTGAGGATCCTACCTTGAAGGTAGATGAGACTATCTTGGAAGCCAAAATAGTCTTCCCCTTTAGGACCAAAGATGAGGTAGTACCTCACTTTGGAGCTATGTGAGGGATATCATGTTGAAATAGCTAGTCGACAGATTAGGTGTGGGAACCATGACAAATTTCCTCTTCAATGATGGGAACTCAGAGTCAGATAGAATGTCAAAGTGGATAAGTGGCGTCTGTCCCGCCACCTCCTCCCTACTAATAGTTGTGAGGGCTGTCCCCTCACAAGTAACTCAAAATCCCTCAAAACCATAGCCAAAGTAGATCAGATGTGTGGTGATAGTCATGATGAGATTGGCCTGATCCAAGGCTAGATCAACACTAGAGGGGAAGGAAAAAAACAAACTTGCCAGAAGCAATAATAATTGTAGTGTCTAAAGGCTGAAAAGGCTAACTATGCTAAAATCATTGCATTTATTTAAATATAACTAAGTCAGACCCTTGCTTTAATATTTATCTTCAATCATTGACTTCTAGATTAGATTTAGAATTCAAACCCACACTTAAAAAATTTAGGTATGCCAAGTGGGGTTCATTAAATTTTGGGGAGAATTTTGATAATTGGAGGAGAGACTTTGTTATATAATTTTGACTTAGAACCCATACTCAACCAATTTAAGTAGGTTGATGGGGTTTAAATATTAGGATAGACTTAGAGATATATGTATGTCTTGTTTGAAAATTTGATTTGCAAAACCTTTACTTAGCAAATTTAAATATGCTAAAAGGTTATCAATTATATGTTTGAAAATTTTGTAAAAACATCTTTGTTTATGATGATTGTTATGTGTGTGATACATGTTAATTTGATTTGCAAATGAGGCTTCATTCTTAACAAATTTGGTATGTTAAATAGAGGCTGAAATTTGTTTAACATGTGTTGATTTGAAAATGAGGCGCTTACTTAACAAATTTGGTATGTTAAGTTGGAGCCAAGTGTGTCATGGTATGAAAATGAGGCACTTACTTAACAAATTTGGTATGTTAAGTAGGAGCCAAGTGTGTTATGATATGTGTTGATTTGCTTTCTCTTTTTTTAAAAATAGGGGAACTCTTTACTTGACAAATATGGTATGTCAAATAGAGTTCAAATGTGTTATAATTTTTATAGAGAGAAATCTATTTAACAAATTTAAGTATGTTAAATAGAGTTCAATTTGTTCTTTGTGATTTTTGAAAATGGGACTCTCATTTGGCACTTTTGGGTATGTCAAATGGAGTCCAAATGTATTTTGATTTTTAAGACTTTGGAAAATAGGAATTCTACTTAACAAATGTGGGTATGTTAAATAGAATTAAATTTATTTTGATTTTCCAATAGAAAGAGAACTCTTATTTGACAATTTTGGATATGCTAAATGGGGGTTCAAATATACCTTGATCTTGTCTATGATTTTTTCTCTTAAAAAAAGGGATACTCCAACTCTAGCATATATGTAATATGCTAAGTGGAGTTTCAATTTTATGTCATGATTTCATTTGAAAATAGAATCTTCATTTAATAAATTTGAGTATGTTGAATGGAGATAGCTATTTTCTAAAATGTGCTTTTTGATAAATGAATTTTAAAATTATTTGATTTTAATTTTGAAAAGAACCTCCATGTTCCAATTGTAGGAATTATTAAATGAGATTTAGTTATATGAATTTTGTGCTTTTTGAAAACTTCTCATGAATCTTGTGCAAATCTTTGATTATGTGAATTTTGAAAAAAGTTCTTTTGAAAAAGTACAATTTTGCAAAAGGGGTTATTCTCTTGAACATAAGATGAAGCTTACCTCACCAAGCTAGTGGTAAAGTGCTTCTAAACTTTAGTCATCTCCTTTCATTAGTTAATTTATATCATTTACCTATTAGAAGACCCAATAAAAGTTTAAAGACCTACATGGAGTGAGGTCATAAAACCTAAAGGATGTTGACTAGCTTTGCTTAAGAATGAAATAAGCTAATGCCAACGAAAAGAAACATAGTCTCGCACTTATATGAAATACAAGTCCACTATCGATGCTTGAAGATAACAATTATCTTCTAGAGATGGAGAGAGGAACCATCCCAAGTGGAGTCGCCAGAAAAATTTGTGGTGTTTATTTTTAGGATGTCTGTGGGGGACGCCATGTAGATCTGGGGTACTTATTGAAGTGATCGGGTATGACATTGAGGTATGATGTATTATCTCAATAGATAGAGGCATCACTCTTCAATGGACCTAATAATATAATAAGGACTCCTAAGGCAAGATGGGTCCTCAAATATACTAAAGATTTTTCCCCTACTTTACATGGATGAATAAAGTAGGGTTTATATTAAACCGGGCTCTAAAGCTCCCTATGGGAGCAAGCCCCTATAGTTAATTACATCCTAAGAAAAATGAATTTTTTAGGAATACTCTCGATTAAAGTAGGTAATTATTGCCTCTAAAGATTTCACGGGTAAGACTATCAATAAATTGGCTATGTTTAGAAAGTCAATTGGGATAGTAGGGTTTATATTAAACTGGGCTCTAAAGCTCCCTGTGGGGGCAAGCCCCTATAGTTAATTACATCCTAAGAAAAATGAATTTCTTAGGAATACTCTCGATTAAAGTAGGTAATTATTGCCTCCAAAGATTTCACGGGTAAGACTATCAATAAATTGGCTATGTTTGGAAAGTCAATTGGGATAGGTCAAAAGGAGAGACTTATTTTGGAAGCCAAAGGAGATGAGTAGGGAATGCTTATGATACTAAGAAACATAGTGAGCATTCCAATCTTCCTTATAATTGAGCTTTATATGTTTGAAATTGAAAAAATTTATTAGTTTGAATTAATTTTTATTAGATTGGTTGTGGAAATATCTAAGAGGTGAGGATTTATGCTTGTAGCCCAAAGAAAATAGCTACCTCAGATCCTAAATCTAGGGAACTTTGGCATAAGCCAAAACATAACTTAAATCTAAGCAAAGATGGATATATGGTTTATCTCCACAAAGGGGAGTATACTGCCTAATTGCTGTGCTTATAACCATCTGGACTAGCTGCCAGCTAACTCCTACTATGCTTTAAAATCATATAGGCAAGTCATATAATTGTGCAAGATAGTTAGGTTATTATTATTTAGAAAGAAACTAATGTCCTTAAACCCACTCCCTAAGAGACTAGATCTTGAGTAGTATGAGCAATGACTTAGTTTAATGCAAGTCTTTTCAAATTTTATTTGATTTTGGACACTTTATTTTGACAAAGGACATAGAATTTTGTATGCCTAAATGCATGTTGAAATGATTTATGGGCTAAATCAAAAGATAAGAGGGTGAAGCTCTGTCAGTAGGAGTTGCTCTCATAGGTCAAGTGGTTCCCATATGTGTAAGGATGGAGGCCCTCATTTTGCAAGAGCGATTCAAGATGATATGTATGGTATGAAACATACAACATTCAATTAAGGGGTTGCTAAATCTTTTAATTATCTTGATTTAATTCCTAACCTTTATATGTGATTATGAGTTATTTAAAATTTTAATTATGAGTTATAGTTGGTACATAAGAGGCATGATATTCTAATGTATAGTTTAAACATAATATCAATTAATTTTATAAATTGAACATAATAGAATAAGAGGTCGGTGCAGTCAGGTACTGTTGTACAATCCGAAAAGAGAAATGGGTAGCTGAGCTCTACCCTTATACAACATGGTATATGAAAGAATAATTACAGTTTATAAATAAATGTTATGGGGGGAGCCTTCGAATCTTCAAGTCTTCATGACTCCTTTATTTAATCAGTTGATTTGTTCTTTTTATTTGGTAGGCTTCAAAGCATTACATGGCACCCTAAGGCTAAGACTTTTGGCTAATGTTCATCCTTACCCCCCCCTTCCTCCCAATAACACTAATCCTAATTCCTAATGCAAAATTATATTAAAAATAAAAAAAGTAAATCTAACTACACCTACAAAATAAGTGTTATCTAAACACATCATACAACCCAAGTAGTTATATGAATAATTTGGACTTAGCACCTTGCACATGGGTAACCAAGCCCACTTATCTTAATTTGGATTATGCTTAGGGGTTAAGTAACTTGCAGAATAGAGCATTTATATTTATTTTTAGCACCCAAGTAGTTATATGAATAATTTGGACTTAGCACCTTGCACATGGGTAACCAAGCCCACTTATCTTAATTTGGATTATAGTTAAGTAATAGCATTTATATTTATTTTTAACCCTAAGCATAATCCCTGATAGAAAATATGATTAGGCTAATCACAGCCTAACATCTAGTTTACAAAATATACACCCTAACATCCAATCTATAATAATACATCATAAAATAAAACATAAATCACATACCACCCCAACATAAAGCTAGAAATGGTGATTTAATTCTAAAGTGTGTGTATTAAGGCTTATGTGGTATGCCTTAACTAAGCTTTGTTATGATTTTCTAAGTATGAAAGGATTCAATTATAAGAGGCTGATTTCACTTTAAGTGTTTAATGGATTTGAGAATTTTACTTAGCATTTTATTTTGTTTCATTTGACTTACACCTAGCAACTAAATGTTATAAAGAGAGGAAAATAGAGGATTACTCTCTTTCATCCCTACCTTAAGTCACTTATAAAGCATATTAATTAATAAATTCTTTTTAGTGAATGGCTTATTACACATTTTAAATTGATCCTAAGTTTAGGTTCATTTTAAATAATCATATTCAATAAAAGAGGCATCTTAAGATTAATTGGAATGAATTATTATCACATGACTCATGCTCGTTCATTTCTTTTCATCATATGTAACATGCATGTAACTAAATCCTAAGTATACCTACACATACAATATATTTCTTTTAGCACACTTAAATGATGGATGTAAGCATATACATTTGGAATTTAGATATTTCATTTTGATTGAATTATTTTATCATATTAATTTAAATCCCTATCTAAATTCTTATTTAAAAATACATATGAATGAAATTAAATAGGTATGTGTCATTGTTAACCAAGGAAATGAGGTAATCAAATGACCTCCTTGGAGCCTAAAGCCTCAGATTTGGATGTCCAAACTATATACTCATTACACTCAAACATATGTAAATTTATACACATGAAATAAGGAAAATGACTATAATCCACATGATCAATTTAATCACTTGAACAAATATGAAGGCATGTCTTTTTAATAGAAAATGAGATTTTCATTCATTAGTTAAATGCACATACAAGTATATAAAAGTCTTAAGCGATACTTCATCATTGTTAAACTAGGAGAGTGAGATAAAGACTTCCTTAGGGCTACTTGCATCTCCAGAATGTCTAGACTACCTATACCCACTATTCTTAAATACACATGAATATGATAACTACAAGAAGGGGAAAATCATGCAAAAGTTATATTTGATTTAATTGAATGAAGATTTTCATTCATTAGCTAAATGCACATACAGGTGTATACAAGTTTTAAGCGGATACCTCACCATTGTTAAACCAGAGGAGTGAGGTAAAGACCTCCTTAGGGCTACTTAAAGCCTTGCATCCCCAGAATATCCACTAGATATACCCACTATTCTTAAATACACATGAATGTACAAATAACAATAAGAATGGAAAAATCATTCAAAGTTATATTTGATTTAATTGAATTATTTATATATATGTGAGCTAAAGTTCTATCTAAGTTCCAACATAGAGGTACATAGAATGAATCCAAACAAATGTTGTGTCCTTTTCATATGAACTATACACTTGTTAATACTCAAATTTCATGAAAATCCATGTAGGATAAAGAAAGACAACTCCATATCACATATTCTAAACCATAGGCACATGCAAGCTTATGAATATTTATAAATATTGTCACTCCATATATTATAACTAATTTATATGATTTAAAAATAATTTTAATTTAATAGTGATAATAGCTACACATATATTTAATTTAAATCAACACATACAAGCTTGGCATAAAGGAAATCATTTCATTTAATTGATTTTTGAAAAAGATGAATTCATTATTACAAGTGACATACAACATTTAAAATGATTGGAAAGAAATAAAGGAACATAAACAAATGATTTCATTCAATCCAATTAGTTTCTAAGGACAATCATATAAAATAAGATCATTTAAAATAAACCAAAGCTTCTTAAAGTAACTTTTAATTTCATGTTTGATTTAATTTTTGGTTTGGTTCTGGCTATTTGAATTTATATTTCATTTATATTTGGGAATATAAATGAAGATATAAATGATTCATGAGAAAATCACTTGAGTTTGGGGTGATTTGGGAGCCTTTGACTAAACTCATGAAGGTTGGTCAAAAGGGCTAAGAAGGAAATCAATTTAGTTTGCTTTAGTTTTGATCATTGGAATGTGGGTTTCATTTATATTTATGAATATAAATAAGGAACAATTGATTTACAAAGAAATTAATTGATTTTGGGTTGATTTGGGTTGAGATTTGGTTAATCATATGGCTTAATAAGGGTCTTGGTTTGGTTTAAATTAGTTTGATTTAGATTTGGTCATTTGAGTTTGGATTTCATTTATATTTGTGAATATAAATGATAGAGTAATTGATTTATAAAGGAAATTAATTTATTTTGGTTTGGTTTAAAGGGGATTTTGGCTAAGCTAATGAAAGTGGATCATATGGCTAAAGAAGGATTTTTGGAGCTTGAATTTGATTTTGGATTTTAGTCATTTGGAATTGAGTTTGGACTTGAGTTTGATAAATGACTGAGGGGTTGAATTGATCTTGGAGAAGATTAATTGAATTTGGATTGAATTGGGTTTGTTTAAGGTTAAGGCCATGAAATTCAATCATAGGGTTTAAGAAGGGTTCTCAGCTTGGATTTGATAATGGGTTTCAATAAAATGATTTAGAATTTGGATTTGGATTTGGATTTAGTATTTGAATTGAATTTGAGGTTTGATTTAGGAAGGAAAGCATGGATTAAGTTTAGGCTATAGGGTGGGCAAGTCTCCCTAAATCCCTAAGGCATAACCCACTCCTAACCCTTCTAAGTATTTATGCTTAAGTTTAGTGTTCACCTAATCATTATAAGTGTCTTAGGACTAAGAAGCTCTTAGTGTCTATAAGAGTCATTGATCTATGATGAGGAGATTGAGAACTTACTCCAATAATAGACTATGACTATTTCGGGGGTGTCATAATATTTTATATAGGTTATCGAGTCAATAAATATAACCTAATTTGTGCACCTTTTGTTGGGTTAATCATCATTGGCAGAATATTTTATTTAGAGTAGCATTTCTATCTGAAGAAATAATTGAATCATTCACATGGCTTTTCAAAATATTTCTTAGGATAATGAATGAGAGGCATCTATAACAATATTCTGATCAAGCAATGCAATGGCGAGACCTATTAAAGTTGCATTTTGCACACTCACCATAGGTTGTGCCAATGACATATATCTAAGAAAGCACCTTAAAGTGCATTGCTTTAATAGTAATAAGACTGCACAAAGTCTCTTTCATACATGCATCAGTAAGTGTGACACAGAAGAACAGTTTGAAGAAGCTTGGTCTGAAATGGTAGAAGAAGAGAATTTATAAGATCATGCTTGGCTAGCTGAGCTATATAAAATAAGTAGCAAATGGTCAACCACATTTAGTAGAGATTCATTTAGCATGGGTATTTTATCAACGCAATGTAGTGAGTCCACCAATAATGTATGTCATGGAATCTCAAAACCAACTAGTTCTATCACCGATTATTTTTTGGAATTAGAGAAGGTTATCAAAATATGACGATGAAATGAGTCTGATAAAGATTTCAAGTGTAGCCAGTCATCAATTGTTCTAGTTGTTAAAACTAGTCCTATATTGAAGAAAGCTGCCATGTTCTACACAAGAAAGCTCTACACATTTTTTGAAGAAGAATACTTGCATGGAGGGTGTGGACTAGCAGTGAATGTCTCCCATGACAATCCCAAAGAATATTTGATTAGAAACTTGGAGGAAATAAGCACTCTGAAGACACGGACTGCTCATTTTGAGAAGGCGTCTTTGAATATAACTTGTAGTTGCAAAAAATTTGAAATGATGGGATTAATGTGTGCCCACTACATTAGAGTCTTGAGTTAAGATGATATTATGAGGGTTCTAGAAAAATATCTACTCATGCGGTGGTCTTGAGAGAAAAAGGATATCTACTGTGTGCTTTCAAAGACCTAAAAGATATACAAGTTAAGAATGTCAATCATGTTGGCATCATTTTTTGGAACCACATTAGAATATTTTCATATTAAATAAACACTAGAGCTCAAGGTAATATGGAAGCCAACATTATATGTTAGATTCTCTAAAGAAATTATCTGACAATGTCAATATTATGTGAAAATTCACCTCAAATGGAGCAGATAAAGAAGAAGAAAAAAAACTAGCATAAGAGATTCCACCTATGCAAGCTTATTGAAGGACCCAAGAAAGATTTGACCGAAGTGTGTTTCCAATGCAAGATTGAAAGGATATTGGGAGTGAAATAAGAAAGCAAAGAGTATTATTATAATAAATACTAAAAATATACTCTATATATATTACTATTATATTTTGACCCATCGTGCTCTCTATATTACAGAGAGGAATGAGTAAGTTATAGTAGTTGGAGAATAAAAGATTCACCCATTACAACACCCTTTTACGCAATGCCGGTGCTTCTTAGAGGTAGGCAAGGCATAATACTGTATTTCAGCTTTAGATTATAGTAGCTGAAATCGCGTTATTACATATCAGGGATTTCACTCGACTCAATGATCTCATCGAAGGATACACCAAGTTGATGATTGATATCATTATAGGGACACATCATGATGCATGAAATAGAGAGACAAATATTTCTTATTTACTAATTTTATGTCTAACTGAAGCTCAATTCTATAATGTTCATATGAATGTCTGCTTTTTTTCATTCAGATTGACTGAAAGTATTTGACTCCATTGTACATAATTATTCTTTAATGTTCATATTTATTATTTTACTCTATAGTTTTCAGAGTGTTCAAAGTGTACAATCTAAAAAACTTAAAATAATAAACAATTCTTATTAAGAGCCACCCAGATCGCATACAATAGCAATTTGAACCATGACTAAACAAATGGGTAAATTTCTACTAAGAGCCACTACTTATAGCATATAATAGCAATTTGAACCATAACTGGATACCCCACATCATTTAAGTTATAGAACAATGGGTGTACAATCTGCAGTGTACACTCTATACACTCTAGAGTGTACATAGTGGACACTCTAGAGTGTACACTCTAAAAAATTGAAAAATGGGTTCAAGTCTGCTGAGAGCCACCCCTTATGGCTTATAATAGCAATTTAAACAATATATGGATGCCCCTACATCATTTAAGTTTGAGAAAAATGGGTATACACTCTAAAAAATTTAAAAATAGGTTCAATTCCTGCTAAGAGCCACCCCTTATAGCATAGAATAATAATTTGAACCATATCTGGATGCCCCACATCACTTAAGTTTGAGAAAAATGGGTGTACACTCTGAAAATCTAAAATTCTTGTTGAAGCACCCCTTATAACATACAATAATAATTTGAACCATATCTAGATGCCCCACATCATTTAAGTTTGAAAAAAATGGGTGTACGCTCTATACACTCTAGAGTGTACACTCTAGAATGTGCACTCTAAAAAACTAAAAAATGGGTTCAATTTCTACTGAGAGCCACCCCTTATAGCCTAGAATAGTAATTTGAACTATATCTGGATTCTCCACATCATTTAAGTTTGAGAAAAATGGGTGTACACTATGGAGTGTACACTCTAAAAATCTAGAAAAAAAAGGGTCAATTCTAGTAGAGAGCCACCCTTTATAGCATACAATAGCAATTTGAACCATATCTGGATGCCCCACATCATTTAAATTTGGAAAAAAAAATGGGTGTACACTCTAGAGTGTGCAACACACTCAAAGTGTACACTCTGAAAAACTAAAAATAATTGGGTAAATTTCTGCTGAGAGCCACCTCTTATAGCATAGAATAGCAATTGAAGCATATCTAAATGTCCCACATCATTTAAGTTTGAGAAAAATGGGTGTACACTCTAGAGTGTATAGTCTAAAAAACTAAAAATGGGTTCAATTCCGTTAAGAGCCAGCCCTTATAGTATAAAATAGCAATTTGAATCATATTTGGATGCCCCACATCATTTAAGTTTGAGAAAAATGGGTGTACACTCTAGAGTATACAGTCTAAAAATCTGAAAAATGGGTTCAATTCCTACTGAGAGCCACCCCTTATAGCATATAATTTCAAACAAATATGGATGCTCCACATCATTTAAGTTTGAGAAAAATGGGTGTACATCAGACTGTACATAGTGTACACTCTGAAAATCTGAAAAAATAGGTCAATTCCTATTGAGAGCCACCCCTTATAGCATACAATAGTAATTTGAAAATATCTGGATGCCCACATCATTTAAGTTTGAGAAAATGGGTGTACATAGTGTACACTCTAGAGTGTGCAATCTAATAATCTAGAAAAAATGGGACAATTCTCAAGAGCCACCCCTTATAGTATAGAATAATAATTTGAACCATATATGGATGGCCCATATCATTGAATTTGGACAAAATTGAGTGTACACTCTAAAAAAACTAGAAAAAATGGGTCAATTTCTATTGAGAGCCACCCATAACATATAATAGTAATTTGAACCATGTCCATGCCCACATCATTTAAGTTTGAGAAAAATGGGTGTACACTCACACACTCGAAAAATTAGAAAAAATGGATCAATTCTTATTGAGAGCCACCCCATATAACATACAATAGCAATTTGAATCATATCTATTAATTTGGAGAAAAATGAGTGTACACTCTAAAAAACTAGAAAAATGGGTCAATTCTATTGAGCCACCCCTTATAACATACAATAGCAATTTAAACCATATATGGATGTCCCACGTCATTTAAGTTTTAGAAAAATGGGTGTACACTATGGAGTGTACATTCCAGAGTGTACACTCTAGAGTGTCCACTCTGAAAAACTAGAAAAAAATGGTTAATTCTTGTTGAAAGCCACCCCTATAATATCCAATAGCAATTTGAACCATATATGGATGTCCCACATCATTTTATTTGGAGAAAATTGAGTGTACACTCCAGTGTGTACACTCTAAAAAATTGGAAAAAAAGGCAATTCTTGTTGAAAGTCAACCCTTATAACATACAATAGCAATTTGAACCACATATGGATTCCCTACATCATTTAATTTGGATAAAAATGAGTGTACACTCTAAGTATACGATACAACCTGAGTGTATAGAGTGTGTAGAGTGTAAGAATGTACACCCCAATGTGTACACTCAGGTATATAAGTGTACATCCTAGAGTGTCTGACTACACCATAGAGTGTACGGTATCGAGAATGTACACTCAAAAACTAAAAATAAAAAAATGAAATCATATCAAGAGACACTATACCAACACAACATTTGGATCCATAACTGGTATCCCACATCATTTAAATTTGAAAAAATGTGTGTATACTCCATAGTGTACATAGTGTATATGCAGTTGTATAAGACGCACCTCATAGTGTACACCACGGTGTACACTATAGTGTACACTCCGATGTAGAATATACACCCTAAATTGTACATAATGTATTGAGAGTGTACACTCTGGAAAATTGAAATAAAATAACCAATTCCTATTATCTAGCTGATAAGCATAAACAAAATAGCAACTTCCAAAATACATGAACTTCTATGAAGATATGTACAAGAAGAATAATCAAAGAGATCATTTACAAACATATTTGTATGTAAAAATTTCATATATGCAAACATTTCAATCATTTCATATTTAAACAAAAAAGATCATTAACAAACTTGGCCCTGAAGAAATTCATCTTCTTAGGCCAATCTAGGTGATTAGACCAGTCCACAATAGGTTTGCTTATGATTGCCTCCATATATTTGCGCATGAACATGCTGTAATCGACGCTATTAGATTGGACTGGTATACCTGTGGCCACCTCGACTGGCCATTCTTCAAGGTTGGCCTCATAAGCCTTGCATGCATCATTGACAAGTAGTTTGATCTACATATGAACCATAATAAAGCCAATAAGTTCATTATAAACTATGCATTTAGGAAAAACTGAGTAAGGAAAGTATACTTATGCGTGCTATAGCCTTATGTATTAGGTTTGGCATTGAATCATAAAGAACCATTTCCATTTCTTAAGGTGCCCCACTAGTGTCCAATCTGATTATTGATGATTGAAATTAAGATTAAATCAATCTTGAAACACTCTCTCTATTGATGTGCAAGACAAACATTTTGCTCTCCTTTTCATAGCCAAATTGGGAATAACTTTGAAAGATTAAAAAGAAGAGAAAAATTAAATATTTTTTAACTTGCTAAAATTTATGAAGGCATTTTATAACCCAATAAAACTTGCTTAAACTCACCCAATGTAGACATGAGATGTACAGGTATGGGATGTATAACCCAATATAGATCTTATTCTTCTCAGTTAGTAAATATGCAAATGCATCAACATGTGCATTGGACAAATGCATCAATTTGTCCTCTACTAATAATGATATTTTCAACCGAGAAAATATTATCACCCTTGCATTTGAGCAGAATGGACATGTGAGCAATCTGAACTAAATAATGATTTTATCTAAAGCGAGTTAAATATATGAAAGAATGCAATACTTGTCCCTAAATCAGGCACAAGAGGAGTTGATTAGTTCTAGCATTGCCTTTGGTATAACATCACTTGATGAGCAATGGTCTTTAGCGCCTTAGCTAGCTGCAAAATTTTAAATATTTTATAGGACAACAACCCATTATGATTTCAAGCAAAAGCAACCAAAATGAAGAATATCGTACCATATCCTTTAGCTCCTCAACCACTATAATAACAGTAGATGATTGTTCCTCTACTAAAGAAACTTCTTCAACCTTCGCCTACAGAAATTTTTTTACTAAAATTAACATTATTATTTTAAATTAGTGTAATGTACAATAAACTACCTCGTCTACTTTTTTTTGCAACTGCAGTGGCAGGAACAACAGGCTCTGTTGTGCTCTGCTTCTTCCTGTACATGCTTGTGAATGGGGACGAGACAATTTTCCTCTTCCTCACCTGTCTCACCTTCACCCCGCATGCAATGCTACCTATTGAAGACTGAGCAGTATGATCTTCTGATGTGGAGGCTATGTATTCAATTAATTGCTCATCCTTCATTAAGGTAGTATCTAGAGGCACCTCTGGACATGTGGGCTTGGTGGCTGCCATAGTGTTAGCCTTCTCGATAGCTTCTCCCAATTTTGGACTTCTCTATCCAGTAACCCTTGTTTAAATATCAGCAAGCCTCGCATCAATACCATCAAATCTCTGACACACTATAGTTTCAAAATAGGGCAATCTATCCCTAGATCCTTGATTAATTACAGTGTCTTCTCCTATTCAAGACTCTTTGGAGGGAAAGTTGCAGAAGGTGGGCTAGATGCATATGAAGGAGGAGAATACTGGTGGGATTTGTATGGAGATCCACTCAAGAATTCACTCTTTAGACTTGGCTTGGACTCCTCTTTTTACCACTGTATGATGGCTATGGGTGAAGCGACACTATCTCCAAGAGCCAGGTCTCATCCTCTGTTATCTCATGAAATAATTAGAAGACCTATTGTATAGCAGTATGAAAGTTTCAAATTTTTGATTAAGAATAGATAAATTTTGATGTAAATAAAGTAAGTAAAACTAGCATTACCTAAACTCCTTGCAAATCAACAATGGATATCTCGTGAACTTTATTTTTTACCATAATATATAGGGATGTGGTGTTTATTTTTGGATGTGGGACACCACACAGATCTTAGGGGTACTTATTAAAGTGATATGTATGACATTGAGATATGATATACTATCTCAAAATATAGAGACATCACCCTTCAATGGACCTAATCACCTAATAAGGATTCCTAAGGCATGATGAGTCTTCGAATATACCAGAGATTTTTCTCCTATTTTACATGGAAAGGTAAAGTAGGGTTTCTTTTAAGCCAAGTCTGTTAAGTTCTCTATGGATGAAAGCTTCCATAGTTTATTACATCCTAAGGAATGAAATACCTTAAGAATACTCTCAATTAAAGTAGAAATTAAAGTCTCCAAAGATTTCAAGATTAGACTATCAAAGGATTAGCTGTATTGAAAAATCATGTGAGAAAACTCAAGGAGAAGACTTATTATTGAAGTCAAAGAAAATGAGTAGGGAATACTCATGATACTAAGAAACTTAGTGAGCATTTTAACCTATCCTACAATTGGGCTTTATATGTTTAAAATTGAAGAGATTTATTTATTATAGTTGAATTTCCATTAAATTGCTAGGGCTTATAATCCATCAACATAAAGTTATGAAAAAGCCTAAGAGGTGAGTATTTATGCTTATAGCTTGAAGAAAATAGCTACCTCGGATCCTAAATCTAGGAAGCTTTAGGAAGAGCTAAAACACAACATAAATCGAGCAAAATGGGTATATAGTTTACCTCCATAAGAGAGAGTAAACCACTAGACTTCTAGACTTACTTGAGGGTCTAGCTAACTCCTCCTTTTAAATCTATGTAGGCAAGTCTTATGTATTGCAAGATAGTTATTTAAGCGAAACAAACTAAAGTCATAAACCCACCCCTAAGAGACTAGAGCATGAGTGGTATGAGCATATGACTTAATCTAAAATGTAAAATCTTTACAATTTTTATTTCAATTTGACACATTCATTTGGACAAAGGTTTGAGATTGTATGCCTAAATGCATGATAAAATAAGGTTATTGGCCAAATCAGTGAGAAGAGGGTGTTCTCCACCACAAGGGATTCCCTCATGGTCAAGCATTCTCTATTATGTGGGATGAAGATCCCTCATATTCAAGGAAGAAGGAATTTGCATGCATGATGTGAGACATACAACATTCAGCTAAGGGGTTATTAAATCTTCTAATTATCTTGTTTAAACCTTAGGCTTTATGATGATGCTATGAGTTGTTAAGAATTTTAGTTATGAGTGATTAGTTGTGGTAGAAAAATTAATTTTATCCTAAGAGCCTAATCGCATCTAGGCCACACATTAAAGCATCAATCATATAAGAAACTAAGAAAAACATGTCATTTCTAATGCATAATTTAAACATAATATCAATTAATTTTATAAATCTAATGTAAAAAAATAAAAGGCTAGTGCGGTCGGGTACCACCGTACAACTTGAAGAAAGAAATTGGTAGCCGAGCTCTACTCTTATACAACCTAAAAAATGAAATAATAATTATAATTTACAAATGATAAATACTATAGGGGGTGCAATCTTCTTTTCTTCATTTCTTCATGTCCTCCTTTTGTTCCTCTTGATTTGATTTTCTCCAAAGGCATCACAGGGCACCCCATGGACTAAGCCTTCTAGCCACTACTCATCATAATTACCCACATCACTAATCCTAATTCTTATTATAAAATTACATTTTATATGAAAAATTAAAACTAACTACATTTACAAAATAGAGGTTAGCTAAACATGCATTTAATACTAAGCAGTTATATTTATAATTTGGACTTAGCACCACATGCATAGTAAGCCCATCTCTAACTTGGATTATTCTTAAGGGGCTTAAGCGACCTGCAAAGAGAGCATTTATATTTACTTTTCAATGGCCCCTTAAGCGTAATCCCCTGCATAAATTATGATTATGCTAATCACGGCTTACCATCCAATCTATAAAATATACACCCTAACATCCAGTCTAAAATAATACATCATAAAATAAAACATACATCACACCATGCACCGTCCTAACATAAAACAAGAAGTTATGACTTAATCTAATGTATGTGTACTAAGGCTTGTGTGGTTTGTCCTAACTAGGCATTAAGGTTAAGATCTTCTAAGTGTGAAAGGATGTTTAATCATAAGAGGTTGATTTCATGTAAAGTGATTTAATTGATTTAAGAATTTTAGTTAGTTTTTTCTTTCATTTCATATGGTCTACACTTAGCAACTAAGTGTTGTAAAGAAAAAGAAAAAGAGGTTGCCCTCTTTCTTCCCTACCCACTTTTTAAAGCATGTTGATTTAATTTGAATCTCTTTAGTGATTGGCTTATTACATATTTTAATTAATCCTAAGTTTGGGTTCACCTTAAATAATTCCATTTAATATGAAAGGATTCGTGGGATTAACACAATTGAATTACTATCATATGACATATATCAAGCTATTCCTTTCCATCATATATAGCATGAATATGACTTAATTCTAAGTGTAACTATACATACAATATATTTATTTTAGCACACTTTAAATGAAAGATGCATACGTGTATTTTATAGAAAATGGGTTTCCATTCATTAGCTACATGCACATTCAGGTGCATAAAAGTTTTAAGCAAGTACTTCACCATTCTTAACTAGGGAGTGAGGTAAAGACCTCATTTGGGCTACTTAAAGCCTCGCATCCCAATATCCGCACTAGATATACCCACTATTCTTGAAAACACATGAATGTACAAATGACTACAAGAATAAAAAATCATGCAAAAGTTATATTTTTTTTCAATTGAATTATTTATACATGTGAGCTAAAGTTGAAAAGGAGATTTTTATTCATTAGCTAAATGCACATACAAGTGTATAAAATTTTTAAGCAAGTACCATTATTAAACGGAGTGAGGTAAAGACCTCCTTGGGGCTACTTAAAGCCTTGCATCCCTGGATTGTCCAAACTAGATATACCCACTATTCTTGAATACACATGAATGTACAAATGACTACAAGAATGAAAAATCATGCAAAAGTTGTATTTCTTTCAATTGAATTATTTATACATGTGAGTTAAAGTTCTATCTAAATTCTAACATATAAATACATAGAAATGAATATAAACAAATGTTGTGTCCTTTTCAAATAAACTATACATTTGTTAACATTCAAACTTTATGTAAATCCATGTAGACTAAATAAAGAGAACTCTAGATCACATGTTCTAAGCTATATACACATGCAAGCTTATAGATATTTATAATTATTATCACTCCAAATATTATAGTTGATTTATAAACTTTTGAAAATAACTTTGATTTAATAGTGATAATAGCCACACATACTATAAAATTAATTAAACATATGCAAGCTTGACATAAAGGAAATCATTTCATTTAATTGATTTTTGAAAAAGATGAATGCATGATTACAAGTGGCATACAACATTTAATATGATTGGAAAGAAATAGGCAACATAAAACACATGACTTCATTCAACTAAATTAATTCCTAAGGATAATAATAACAAATACAATCATTTAAAATAAACCAAAGTTTATTATTAAGTTAGTTTTGGATGTTTGATTTGATTTAAAGAATAGAGGAGATTCAATCATTTGCTGCTCCTAACCCATTCTCATATTAGTTAATTAATTTGGTCCAATGAAAAGAAGTTAAGTTAATTTTATGAGTTAATTAGGTTGTAACATGCATTAAGTACATTAATTAACCCTTTCCAATGTTACTTTAGCATAATTATCCAAGTAATTATGAGCCAACATGATATGCACATACTTTGAAAATAAAATTAGCAATGATCTTGTGAAAATAACATAGGCCTAATACAATTGGCTCATAATCATTGGTTAGTTAAACTGAAGAGTTTAATTTAAGTACTCTTATAACCCTCCCACACATGTAGGTTAGTTATAATTTTCTTAGAATTATCTTAGGTTATTGAACACCTAAGAGTCTACCCAAGACTTAAATGATTAAGTTCTATAATGATTTGCATCTTAATTTCATTGATTAAGTGATTTATTTAATTAATTATGCCATAATTAACTTGATTAATTAAATGAACTTGAAGGAATAGAATAAGAAGGAGGTCGCAATCTTATCCCATGGGCTTATTTACTATTGCTCAAAGGATTAATCATTTAATTAATTGATTCACTAATGTTCATGTGATTAATTAATCATTAATTGGATTAAGAGAGTAATTAAGATTAATTAATTAATTTCACTAATTAAGTAAGCAATAAATCTCAAGATAATTAGGAGAGATAGAGGTCATCCCCTTAAATAATCTCAAAAAATTTGGGATTAATCCCATAGTTAATTAAGGAGTAATTCAGTTAATTAAGTTTATAATTAAATCTTAATTAAGCTTTAATTATAATTAAAAATTAATTGAAAATATTTTTATTAAATTCTCCTCTAACATACCTTTAAAATGAGTATTTATTTGCATTTTTTTGAATTTTTATACAATTTGTTATGATTTAAATAATTTTAATAAAGCCTATTAATTATTTTTTTAAAATAGACTATATGAACTTCAAAATTCAATATCTTTTAATCCTAAAATTTTTTTGACTTGAAATTTAATGGTAGGTAGATCTTAACGTGCATTTTAATCTCTGAAAATTTCAACTCAATCCGATTTGTATTTTTAGAATAATTGATAAAATTTTATTTTCACTAAAACTTAGATTAAGATCAAAATATTTAGTGAAATTTGGGTATTTTAGGTATATTGGATTCCTCTCAAAAAGATGAATCCAATGAGCCATTATTTGTAATTTTTGGTTGAGTATTTTATTTTTTATTAATTTTCAAAATTTCAAGAGATTTAATTAATGTTTAAAATAAAAAAATCATTAATTTCTCACTTAACAAAGTCAGCACCGTGAGGCGCTGACGGGGCAACATGCTTCAACGTGGCAGTGGTGGATTGTGCCGCACATTCCTGCATGGCACGCAGTGCCGTGTGGTGACCGTGGATTGGAGTTGCGATTTCACGAGAGGGAAAATGGTCCATTCTGCGCAGATCAGATTAGACCATCTGAACATGGTTCAGACGGTCTAGATCGATCCGCATGATCTGATGGGTTGCATTGGATGGATGTGGGCTGATCTAACATAAAATCACAGCCGTCCATCCCATTTGAAGCAGGTTCGGATGGCTTCTGTGTCATCTTCTTCCCAGCGGGTGAAAGCAACATGCAAAATAGTAAAATCATGGATTTTCATGAAAACTAAACGAAATAGGGTCCGTTCAGGCTTGATTTCACTACAATTCTCATTGAAAACTTCTCGATTAACATAGGGATGATTTCAAATGAAAAATTCTAGGGTTATCAAAAGAATTTTTCTAGAATCGAGCAAAAAATTATCGCAAACAAAAGCTCCTAAGGTGGCTATGGTTTTTGAAAATTACCTCACCAGGGGATAGTTTCCGGTGGTGGTGTTGATCCGAGCACATTCCTGGATGCAGGAAGAAGCTTTAGGATGGACCTAGGCTCTTACTTCACTTTAGAATGATGTATCCATCAATGGCCACCACTTCCTCGCTAGAATCCTCCCAATTTTGGTGTTTTAGCTTAAAAGAAGCGGGGAAATGGCTGCTCGTTGCTTTGTGGAGCTCTTAGAAAGTGAATAATGGCAGGAGGAAGATCTTTGAGTGTTCTATTTTTTACATTTTTTAGAAAATCACCAATAATGGTGTTGGGAGATGGTTGGGAAGTGATGGTTGATTGGGGACTTTGGATTCTAGCTCTCAATTCTTTCTTTACTACTGTGTGGTTAGTCTCCATTGAATGCAAGTGATGGAAATGATAGATTTTCACAATATTATGTGTAATCTCATGTGGGGGGAGGATCCATGAGGGATTTGCCTTGGATTTGATTCCAAATGGGTTTGGGCTAATTCTGGGTTGATTCTGAGTGAGTTTGGGTTAGGTTTGATCAGCTCCCAAGATGTCATGAGTTGGTTTCAAAGGATTTGGCTCAATTTGGGTCATTTGGGTCACATTGGGTCATGTTGGGTTACGTTGACCAATTGATTAAATTGGGTCAAACCAAGACTTAGGTTAGGTTCAAATGATGATTTGAGGTATTTTGGTATGATCAATTTAATTTAATTTGGCCTAGAATTGATTTTGGCTCAGTTGAAATTAAATGGGTCGAATGGGTCGATTTGACCAATTTGACCAAAATTGGCCAAATTAGCTTATATTATGGGTTGATTCATGTTTAATTGGCTAATTGAAGATGAATGTAGTCTTTGGTTTGAATCAATTTGGATTTAATTTGGATTTAAGGCAAATTGACTCTTTGACTTGAATTTTGTTTGATGATTGTAGGCTTCATTTATATTTGGATAGGTGATTAGAGGAATGATTAATTTAAAGGAAATCCATTGGTTCTGACTTGATTTTGATAGGATTTGGCTAAGTTTAAAGAATTGGTTCAAAGGGCTTAGATTGGATTTTGATTTGATTTTTGATTAGGTTCGTATCATTTGAATATAAATTTCATTTATATTTGAGAATATAATCAAAGTAAAAATTGATTTATAATAAAATCAATTGAGTTTGAATTGATCTGAAGGCAAATTTGGCTAAGCTCATGGGTATAGGTCTAAAGGGCTTAAAAGGGGTTTTGATTTAGTTTGATTTAGTTTTGATGATTTGAGTGTAGATTTTGTTTATATTTGTGAAGAGGGTTAAAGATATGATTAATTTATAAAGAAATTAATCAAATTTGGGTTTAATTGGGTTATGATTTGGCCAGGCTTATGGCACCAACTCAAATGGCTTAAGAAGGATTTTGGGGTTTGAGTTTGATATCATTTGGAGGTAGATTTGAATTAGAATTTGATTGTTTGATTGAAGGATTGAACTGGTATTTGATAAAATAAATTGAGTTTGGGTGGATTTAAACTTGGCTAAGGCTAAGTCCATAAGATAAGATCATAGGGCTTAAGAAGGATTTTGATTTTTGATTTGATTATAGATTTCAATCATTTGATTTGGAATTTGAATTTGAATTTGAGGTTTAGTTTGAGATTTAGATTTTGTTTGGATTTAAGATGGTGCACATGGATTAGGTTTAGGCTATAGGGTAGGTGATTACTTTTAAGTCCTAAGGCATAGCCTAATCCTATTATTAACCTTTCTAAGCCTCTAGGCTTAGGTTAAGTGTTCACCTAATCACTAGAAGTGTCTTATGCCTAAGGAGTTCTTAGTATCTATAAGAGTCCTAAGCCTAAGGAGAGGAGGTTGAGAGCTCATTCCAAAAGTGAGGCCAACAGAGGCTTTGCAGCAGGAACTGTAGGGTTGACCACTCTTGTGTGCTTCGATAGCCAAATCTACATTAAAGTGCTAAAATTAGTAACCTTTAATTCTAAATGAAAACTAAATTAAATAATGAAAGACATACCATCAGAAGAGTGACAAAGTCACTCATGTAGCTTGATATTTTTTTTGCCAAAATTTTTGATGTGATTACATCAAATTGTGAAACTAAAAAGCTCAAATAGCTTCTGGCCAATTATAATCAGCAAACTTTTCTATATTCTCAACAAAAGAGATTAGCTCTGAAGCCACTCAATAATTGTGATATATAAAAATTAAATTTGAAAGCAAAAATTATATATACAACTACACAAAATGTGATGAGCTAGTGTTAGCCTTGACCTTCTCAATTTTATTTTTAAAATCCATTGAATTATATTTATACAATGTAGATTTCTGCCATGTCACCTTCTCCCCTCGGTTGGGCATCCCAATTATTAAAGCTACTTCATCGGCTGTGAAAGAAAGGTAGTGGCCACCTATATGGAAGGTCTGCTTTTCAATGTGATAGTAGGACATGAGTGAAGCGATAGCAACTAAATCTTGTTGGATGGCAGGCAGTCTAATGAATTGATGAATGTGAAGCCTACTTAAAATCTCAACAACTTCCTCAATGAAGTGATCTGAGATGGAATCACATAATGCTCTTAATGTGGATGGTCTGAATCTAAAAGTTATCCTCTTCGCAGACATTTTCAGCTTCAAATGAAAAGTGAACTAACCAGAACATTACAGCCTGATTGTAGTCTTGGGAAACTGCTATGTAGATCCATAACTGGAAGTCCCACACTGCTCTAAAATTTTAGAAAAAGAAGGGAGTATACTCTATAGTGTACAGATTGTACACTCTAGATTATATAAAGTATACACTTAGAAAATAAAAAGAAAATAGTCCAAATCCTCTTGGAAGAACTCAGTACAGCTCATAACATTATATATATCCATGGAAGGAAGTCCAACACTACTACACAATTAAAAGAAAAGGTTGTACACTTTGGAGTTTACAGAGTGTACACTCCAGAGTGTACAAAGTGTACACCTGGAAAATAGATAGAAAATAGCCCAAAGTCTCTAAAAAAGTCAAAACAGATTATAATGCATATACATTCATAATTGTATGTCTAATAGTGCTTTAAAAAATAATAATAAAAGACTATAAACTCCAGAGTGTACACACAGTGTACACCTAGAAAATACTTAAAAAATAGCCCAAATCTTCCTAAAAGAAATCAGAAGAGGTTAGAATGTCAAATAGATCCATATTTGGAAGTCTCACACTCCTCTAAAATAAAAAAAGGGGTGTACACTCCAAAGTGTACAGAGTGTACACCTGGAAAACAAAAAGAAAGTAGCCCAAATATTGCTAGAGAGAACTCACAACACCTTATAATGCCACTTAGAGCCATAATTGGAAGTCCCACACTACTGTATAATTTAAAAAAGGATATACAGTCTAGAGTGTACATAGTGTACACCTTGAAAATATATAAAAAACAACCCAAATCATCCTGGAAATAACTCCAAACACTTAATAATACCAATTACATGTATTTTTGGAAGTGTCACACTGATTTAAATTTAAAAAATAGGTGTACGGTCTAAAGTGTACAGAGTGTACACTCTAGATTATATAGAGTGTACACCTAGAAAATAGAAAGAAAATAACCCAAATTCCATTGAGAGAACTCAGAACACCTTAGAATTCCTATTGAGAGCCATAATTGGAAGTCCCACACTACAATACAATTTAAAAAAGGGTGTATACACTGGAGTATATAGAGTGTACACATGGAAAACACATAGAAAATAGCCCAACTCTTCCTAAAAGAACTCACAACACCATAGAATGTCATATAGATCCATAGTAAGAAGTCCCACACTACTTGAAAATAAAAAAAAGTTGTACACTCGAGTGTACAGAGTGTACACTCTACAGAATGTACACATGGAAAACACATAGAACATAGCTCAATTCCTCCTGGAAGAACTCAGACCTTAGAATGCCATATAAATCCATAGTAGGAAGTCCCCCAGTGCTTTAAAATAAAAAAGGGTGTACACTCAAGAGTATGCACCTGGAAAATAAAATGAAAATAGCCCAAATCCCATTAGAGAAACTCACAACACCTTAGAATTCCACATAGATCCATCATTGAAAGTCTCGCACTAATTTAAAATAAGAAAAAGGGTGTACAATCTCGAGTGTACAAAGTGTACAAATAGAAAACACAGATAAAATAACTCAATTCCTTTTGGAAGAACTCACAACACCAAAGAATGACATATAGATCCATAGTAGGAAGCCACCTAGTGCTTTAAAAAATGTGTACACTCTAGAGTGTTCAGAGTGTACACATAGAAAACTCATAGAAAATAGCCTAAATCTCACTAGAGAGAACTCACAACACCTTAGAATGCCACCAAGAGCCAAAATTGGAAGTCCCATGCTACTGTACAATTTAAAAAAAAAGGTGTACAATCTAGAGTGTACACCTTGAAAACACATAGAAAAAACCTCAAATCATCCTGATAATAACTCCAGACACTTGATAAAACCTTTTACATATATTTTTAGAAGTGCCACACTGATTTAAATTAGAAAAAGGGTGTACACTCTGAGTGTACAGAGTGTACACTCCAGTGTACACTCTACACTCCAGAGTGTACAAAGTGCACACCTTGAAAATAGAAAAAAATAGCCCAAATCTCACCGGAGAGGACTCACAACACCTTAGAATTCCTGTTGAGAGCCATAATTGGAAGTCCCACATAGCTATACAATTTTTTTAAAAAAAGGGTGTACACTCTAGAGTGTACACATGGAAACCACACCGAAATTAGCCCACCTCCTCCTAGAAGAACTCACAACACCTTAGAATGCCATATAGATCCATAGTAGGAAGTCTCACACAACTCTAAAATAAAATAAAAAGGGTGTACACTTTGAAGTATACACTCTGAAGTGTATATAATGTACACATGGAAAACACAAAAAATAGCTCAATTCCTCCTAGAAGAACTCACAACTCCTTAAAATTCCATATAGGCCCATAGTAGGACATCCCTTAGTGTTTTAAAATAAAAAAGAGTTGTGGGTTAATAAATCTCTTACAAGGAGTCACCTTTCAAATCTATGGAGAAAAGAAAGAAGAGACCTTATAGAAATTCATCTTGATAAAATGTCACATAGATCCGCAAATGTACCTATTCAAGTGATCGAGTACGTCATCAAGGTATAGTTTACTATCTCGAGAGACAGAAGTCACTACACTTTAATGAAAACAATCACCTCAATAAGGACTCCTAAGGACGATAGGTCTGCATATGTACTAGAGATTCTTCCCCTACTTTATATGGAAAAGTAAAGCAGGATTTATTTTAAACCAGGTTCATTAAGTTTCTTATAGGGGCAAGCCTCCATAGTTAATTATATCCTAAAGGATAGGATCCTTTAATAAAACTCTCAATTAAGTTAAATGATCATTGTCTTTGAAGATTTCAATAGGAAGGACTATCAATCGATTAGTTTGTGTTTTTGAAGATCAAATGGGATTGATCAAAAGTGGGAGTTATTATCAAAGCCAAAATGGGAATAAGTAGGAGATACTCATGATGCTAGGAAACCTAGCGAGCATCTCAAACTATCCAATAGTTGGGCTTTACATTTTAGAAATTGATTTAGTTTGTTTGAATTATATTTTTCATTAGAATTTTTGGACTTAAGATTCCTTAACACAAGATTAAGGAAATTCCTAAGAGGTGAGGAATTATGCTCATGGCCCATAAGGGGAGAAGCAACCTCAGAATATAAATCTAGGGAGCTTTGACGAGGGCTAGAAGCACAACCTAAATCTAAGGTAAAAATGGGTAATTGGTTTGCCTCCACAAGAGAGGACAAAACACCCGACAACTTGGACTTACAATTGCCTGGGGATGGCTGCCAACTAACTCCTCCTACAATTTTAAATACATGTAGGTAAGTATTTATGCTTATGCAAGATGGCTAGGCTATTTTTATTTAGAGAGGGACTAAATCTTTAAACTCACTCCCTAAAGAGACTAGATCATGTAAAGGGTATGCTTCAAATGACCTAAATCTAATGCATTTCAAATTTCACTTTTTTATTTTCATTTTTGGACAATCAATTTTAACTCAAGCTAATATGACTTTTATGACTAATGCATGAGAAAAGATTGTTGGCCAAAATCAACTAGAATTTTAGGAGATCAGTTTCCACCATGACCCTCATAAGTCAAGCCAAGTTCTCTGGCAAAGATGGAAGCCCTCCAATCAAGAGTGAAATAAGATGTTATTGTGCATGATATTATAAAGAGAAGATCTCATCCAGCTAAGGAGTATTCTCTTATCTTGATTTTAATCCTAAACTTTAGGTGAGGTTATGAGTTGTTTAGCTTTAATTTGAATTTTATGTTGGACAAAAGATTTATTTTTTCCTTAAAGAGCCTAATCCATCCAGGCCATACATAAAGCAAGGAAGAAACTAGGAAAAGCATGCCACTTAATGCACTGTTAAACAAACATGAATCAATTTATAAAACTAGCGCAAAAAGAATAAATAGTCATTTGTGGTCAGGCACCACTGCACAAACCCTAAAATATCAAATGTCGATAGTCGAGCTCTACCCTTATACAACCTAGATTACAAATGAATTAAATTACAATTAAGCAAAAGGAGGATTACAAATGAATTAAATTATAATTAAGTAAAAAGGAATTCATTGTTATTGGGAGGGGGGGTTCTTCAAGCTTTCTTTCTTCTTTCTTTCTTTCTTTTCTTCCTTTCTTCTTTGGACCTTCCTTTGGATGGTTGAATTTGGATGCTCCAAGGCTTCACATGGTGCATAAGATGGGATATTATGACCAATGTTCATCCTAATCCCCCATAACAAATCATTCCAAAAATCCTAATTATAAAAACTTTTACATGATAAGGAAATGCATAAATCTAACAAATACCTTCAAAACAAGGGTTAATCAAATCACACCACACAAATCCCAAGCATGTATATTGGACTTATCACCCAATACATGGGTGACCAAGTTCACCTGTTCTATGGATTATGCAAAGGGGTATAAACACCTGCAAGTAAGAAGTATTTATATTTTTACTTATGATAGCGCCCCTTTAGCACAATCCCCTGCAGAAATGAATAGTTAGGCTAAGCACGTCCTACCATTCATTCTACGAGCATACACCCCCTAACATTCAATCTAAAACATTCATCACAAAACAAAACATAACATCAAGCCATGCACAGACCTAACTTAAAGCTAGAAGTGGTGACTTAGGCTAATGTGGGTGCTTTGAAGGTTTGTGTGGCATGCTTAGCTTAGGACTTTAGATTTAAGTATGAAAAACATGTTCAACTTAGAGGAGGGTTTCATTTAAGTTGTTTAGTGACTTTGGGTTGTTTTTATTTCATGTTTTAATTTGGTTTAAGTGAAACCTACAATTAATTACTAAGTGATAAAGAGAGGAAAAGAGAAGAGAACTTTTCTTTCCTTCTCTAATCCTTAAGTAATTTCTAAGGTAAGTTCACTTTTTTAATTTCATTTAAGTGAATATTTTAATTATATATTTTAATTAACCCTAAGTTTAGATCAACTCTAAACAAACCTATTCAAAAAGAAAGACATTTTAAGATTAAGAAAAATGAATCAAAATTCAAATAACATACATTACTCTAATTCTTTCCCAACATATATAAAATGCATATGGATGGACCCTAAGCATATCTATACATGAAAATGAAGATAGTTAACACACTTTATGATGCATGCTAAGTAATTCATTTAAGAAAACTTAGAAGATTTAGATGCATGAATTTTCTTAAGTAGAAAAGGGTTTTCTTTCTCCAAAATTTCACATACATGCATGAAAGTAGGAAAGACATAAGTGAGTACAGTGCCATTGTTAACCAGAGGTGTAAGGTATAAGACTTACTTAGGGCTATTTAAAGTCTTGCAACCTCAAGGTTGTCTAGACTAATATACTACTTTTCTTAAGTACTAACATGTGTATAAAAGAAATAAAGTGGAAAAGGAATATGCAAAAGTTGTTTAATGGTTTTATTTTTGTTTATGCAATTTATTCATGCAAGTGTAACCAATCCTTTGTAAGTGAAAGCATAGGGATGAATAGGGTTTGGAATCAAGTAAGTGTTCGATTCTTTTCAAATGAACCCTGCACTTTACTAACCCATATTCAAAACTATGTTAACCTAAGAAAGGAAGGAAAGGGTACACTAAACATGTTTTATAATTCCATCACATGCAAGCTTATAATTAGGATATAAGAATAACACACTTTTAGATTTGATGTTTTATTTATAGATTTTAAAAATACTGTAGATTTAATAGCGATAATAGCCACTCATATTTTACTTTAGCCAACACATGCACATTTGGCATAAAGTAAACAATTTAATTTAAAAATTTTGAAAACATGAAATCATGGATGCATAAGTCATATGGCATACAACTTAACATGTTGGGAAAGACTTAAAGTAATGTAATCACATGAACAGACTCACTTTACTTAATTCCTAAAGACATTCTTAAAGAATAAGAAAAACTTAGAATAAATCAAAGTGAATTTCAAAATACTTTTTGATTAATTGAAGTTTGATTTAATTTAAAAAGGTTAAGATTAGTTTGCTATTTCTAACCCTTTTCCCACATGTGTTTTGTATTTTAGTTTAATTTTTAGAAAATTATATCCATTTTTAAGTGTTGATTAGGTTAAGGTATGCATTAAGTGATTTAATTAACCATTACCTACACCACCTTAGGAAAATTAACTTAGGTAATTATGAGCCAATGAGATGACATAAAACCCACAAGGTATGTAAATTTTTAATGCACTTTTTAATGAAAATGCCTAATGCAATTTAGCTCACAATTAAAAGTTAATTAAGCTATAAAACACCCTTTCACACTTACAAAAGGGGATTTAATTTCCTTAATTAGACTTAGGCTTTTGAACACCTAAGTATCTACCCAAGGTAGATTAATTGATTTCTGGAGATTTTTAGAATTTTTGAAAATTATTTAAAAGGGTAATTAATGGATTACCCTTAATTAAGAAGGGGATTAAGAAAGAAAAGGGGGTTTAGGGAATAGCTTAGGAGAAATACCCCAAACCTATTCCCTAAAAACTCTATTTACTAGAACTAACCTTAATCCAACTTAAACATAAAGAAAATACACTAATTACATTTTAATTAACCTTAATTACATGAAGAGGGTAATTAGAGAATGAGTTAGCAATTCCCTAATCAAGGGCTCAATAAATCTCAAGAAAATTAGGGGAGGCAGACATCATCACCTAAAATGATCCCTATAAATTTGAGATTAATTGATGGCTTAATTAGAAAGTAATTAGCTAATTAACATTCCCAAAGAAATCTAAATTCAGAGAAGAAGGTGAATCAAAATGTATTGAAAATAATTTTAGAATACTCTAGATGAAATTATTTATCCAAGGCATGTTTTCTTTTATTTTTCTAAATTTTTGATGATGTGTTATAATTTTTAAAAGCTATAAAGATTAATTAGGAATTAATTAGTTAAATAACTAATCCCTGTTTAATCCCCCACCAACGGTGTGATGCAATGTGGTGGCGTTCAATGCGCTCTACATGCATCACATCGTGAGCCATTACTTAACCCGTCAAATCGGGAGAGGCGGTGGTGGTGCACGTGTCTTTTCCCTTAGCCGTCCGATCAAAGATCGGATGACAGAGGATAAACCTGTGGTTCTAAAATTAGATAAGGGATTAAAAATGTGTCTAAAAATCTTTGCCCTCCATCTAAGAACACACGGATGGATGGCTGAGATTGGCTGAGTTGTCCCTGAGGAGGAATGTGAGCCATTCATAATCCAAGGGAAGATCTGAGCCTGATCTTTCATGGATTAAAATAAGATTCAACACACACCATCTAAAGGATCAGAGCAGCTTATCCAATGGCTAAGATCCTATGAAATGAAAATCCACTTCACAAAAGACCAACACACCTTAGCCTAACTGGTCAAAAATTCACTAACCTCATCAGAGGTGATCACCGGCTCTCAGGATCAATGAGGTAGCTTCATCTAGTGGAGACGAAGCCCTGTTGAGGTTCCTAGTTCTTGAGGTTGAGTAGATGAGTGGATGGACCAACTCCCCTTAGCTCCCCTTATGGATTTGATTGAATTGATATTTCCCTTGGCTCTAGAACTCAATTGAATGCTTAGGCAAGCTCAAATGAGTCCTTAGATGATGAGTGTAAGAGGAATTGAAGTGGGATCAAGTGTGGAGAATTTTGGAAGTCAAGGTGAGCTCCCTATTTTGCACTGTGCAAAACTAAAGAAGATGAAATCCAAATCTCTCCTAGAGGGCTTGGGAAAGCTCTATGATGTTTTACAAAGCTTCATAGACCTCAATGGATGGCTAAAGTATATCTCCCTGTGAGTGTGTTGTGATTTCAGTGAATTCGGGGGAGTATATCTCCCTGTATGTCAATCGGACGGCTAAGCCATTGCTTGCCATTTTGATCCAATTGTCACCATAGAGTGGGTTGCTTGAGTGGTTAGAGATATGCACATGGTTGGTTTGGTTAGAGGAGTGGAAGGCTAGCTCCCATGTGAATTCAATTGAGGTTTGGGGGGAGTTCAAAAATTCAATTTCATGCCTATGGGTGGGTTTGGTCCATAGGCCAAATGGGTTAACCTAAACCCATTGGGTTGGGTAAACCACTCATCACTAGGTCCCCTTGATATTTTAGGAGAGCCTCAAGTATTTGTGATGAGTGCATGACCAAAATACCCATGGGCTAGGCCAAAATTTGTTCTATGACCTAGGGGTATAGTGGTCATTTTACTATTTTTTAAATTTATGTATGTTTGGTATATTGATAAAATAGGTTGGGCCAAGTTTCAATGGATTTGGAATTCATTTGATAGGGTTTGGCTCATGCTGACCCATTTAGGTCAAAATGAGTCAACTTGGGTCAAGTTGACTAATAGGTCAAATTGGGTAAAACCAAGGGTTGGGTAAAGTTTATATGACCATTTGAAATTTTTTGGTGCCTTTTGTTTGGTTCAATTTGGTATAGATTAGGTTTTGGCTCATATGACCCATTTAGGTCAAATGGGTCAAGTTGACCTATTTGACCCACTTGACCTACTTGGATTTGGTCAAGGGTAGGTTTAGGTTTGGTTGGTCATATGAAGTCAATTGGTATCTTTGTTTCTAATCAATTTGAGTTAGGTTCAATTTTGGCTCAACATGACCCCTTTCGGTCATGTTGGGTCTAAGGTCAATTGGGCTAGGTTTGGTCTAGTTGACCAATTGAGGCTTTGGTCAAGTTCCATAAGTGATTTGGGATGGACTTGTCCCATTGGTCGCAATCAATTTGGCTTAGATCAAGTTTTGACACATTTTGACCCTTTAGGTTAAAATGGGTTAACTTGGGTCAAGTGGGCCAAATGGGCTAAGTTAGGCTCAAAGGTTGACTTGGTCAAGTTCAAACATAGATCATGAGTGAACTTGGATCGAAGGTTTCAATCAATTTGGCCTATGGTGGATTTTGGCTATGTTAGGTTTCATTTTTGGTTAAGTGTTGACTTAGTCAACCCTTAGGTTTGACTTGGTTTGACCCAATTTGATTGATTGATCATCCCATGATGATTGTTGATCATGATAGGAGGATATATGAGTTTGATTCAATCCAATTTGGCTAGGATCAAAAGTTGGCTCGTTAGGGTACTTTAGGTCACTTTGGGTCAAGTGAGCCTAAGTGGGTCAAATGGCTTGGTCAAAGCTTAATTTGAAGTTGATTGATCTTGTATATGGACTTATGATTGAAATATGAATCCATTTACAAGAGGTTTGAAGTCAAATGGATTTTGATCCAATTAAAAATCTCATATTCAAAGGAAGAATATGAAGGAGTTTTGGGTTTAATTTTTGATTTGGGTTGTGATTGAAGGATTGAAGTTTGGATTTATATATGAGCTCATGATTGTAGGTTTGATTGAACCATGAGAGAAAATCAAGAGTTTGGCTTGATTTCAATTGATTTTGGCTAAGTTCAAGATTTTGACTTGAAAGGCTTAGATTTGATTTTAATTTGATTTGAGTTTGAGTTTTGGAGTTGGTTTTGATTGTTTGAATTTATATTTCATTTATACATTGAATATAAATGAGAATATAAATTGATCATGAGAAAATTTCAAGAATTTGAAAGAGTTTAATCATGATTTAGATTAAATCCATTAAAGGGAATTTAAAGGATTTAAGAGGAATTTTAATTTATGATTTAATTTTTTGAGTCAGATTTGATTGATTTATATATATATTTCATTTACCTTTATGAATATTAATGAGAATACAAATATATTTTGAGAAAATACCATGAGCTTGAAGTGGTTTGATCAAATTTTGGTTAAATCCATTAATGCAAATTTAAGGGATTTAAGGGATTTTAAGCATTTTTAATCTGGGATTTAATTTTTGGGTTTGATCGAATTGAGTTATATTTATATTTCATTTATATATGAGAATAAAAATGAGGATATAAATTGATTTTGAGAAAATCCCAAGGTCTTGAATAGGTTTGATCAAGTTTTAGAGTTAATTTTGGCTAAGTCCTTTAATGGAAAATTAAAGAAATTTAGGAAAATTTCATGAATTATTTTGGAAATTTGAATTTGATTTGATGGATTTGAATTTATATTTCATTTATAAATGTGAATATAAATGAGAATATAAATGAGTCATGAGAAAATCTCAAAATTTTGAATAGGTTTGAATCATGATGATTTTGGCTGTCCTTAAGAAAGGGTTAAGGACTTAGGAAATTTTGACTTAAGAATTTTGATGGATTTTGATCATGGGTTTCAATCATGGATTTCAATCATGGAATTGACTCATAGAATTGATTTGGAGTTTAAGAAAATTAAATAGAATTGATTTGGAGTTTGACTTGAAAGAAGGAAAGTGAGGAAAGATTTAAGCTAAAGGGTAGGAGATTTTTCTAACACCCATAAGGCATGACCTATTCCTATGGCTAACTCTTCTAAGTCTTCTAGGGCTAGGTGAGAGTGTCAACCTAATTACTAGATGTGTCTTAAGACTAAGGAACTTTTAAAGTCTAAGAGGAATCCTAAGCCTAAGATGGAGGTGTTAAGAACTCATTCTAAAAAAGAGGTCAACAAAGGGCGCCCAATAGATGTTGTGTGGCTGACCAGGAACACCGAGAGATCACAAGCACTAACAGAAACTATCTATTCTGAACCTAAGGAAAAGAAGGAATCTAGAACATAGTGCAATGTGGCTCTACTTATGTTCAAGACATAAGAGAGAGAGAAGGAATCCACTAAGGGATAGAGTGTGAACCTTCCACTAGGGAAGCGGGTTCAGGTCATCTACAAAGAGATGAAAGGTTGGATTTGATTTGAATCTCACTAAGGAGAGATCTCCACTAGGGGAGAGGGTAGAATTTGTTTCAAATTTTATTTGGTTTTAATTTTTAGAAAGAACCCTATTGGTTAGCCATGGGTTGTACTAAATAGAAGCCATGGAGGCTAGGACCTAACTCAGATTTACCAATCCAAAGGGGTAGTCTACTAAGCACATAGTAGGACTAACCAACCAAAGGGATGCCTTTTGGTATACAACAGCTGTACTAGGAAGAAAGAGTAGTAGACTTATATCCTCCAAAGTAGAGATCAGTTGTTAGGGTGATTTATTGGAAAGGCAACAGATTGAACCTAACCTAGGGCTGATCATTGAGTGAATGCCACTAGAAGACTTAAATCAACTCAAACATAGTCAAGATTGATTTCACTTTTAAATTTGTTTATTTTGATTATGATAGATCCCATAGGTTTGTGATGAACTATACTGAGTAGGGGCAATGGAAGTCTAGAACTAACTCAGATTTACCAATTCAAAGGGATAGTCTACCAACCACAAGGTAGGACTATCCAACCAAGGAGAAATGCCTTTTGGTATACAATGGTCAAATCTTAAGAAGAAAGCACGAGGACTCACATCTTCTAGAGACAAGGAACCAGTGGGGTATTAGTTTCTTTGGGAGGGCTGACTATTGAGTGAATGCCACTGGGGGACTTAGATCAACTCAAGAATAGTCAAGATTAATTTCATTTTTAATTTATTTTGATGGATTCTGGCAATTTATGATGGTTCACACTGAGAAGGAGCTTATAGAAGCCTAGACCTATCTCAGATTTACTAGACCAAAGGGGGTAGCTTCCCGGCCGATGGGAGAACTATCTGACCAAAGGAGTGCCTTTCAGTTTGCAATGATCAATTGAAGAAAAGAAAGGTCGGGGACTCACATCTTCCACTAGAAAGGACCATTAGGTGATTGGTTTCTGTGGGCAATAAATCAAACCTGACCTAAAGCTGCCCGTAAGTTTGCGACAATCATGCTAGAAATAATGTGTCATGGTCTTATATCTTTCAAAGTGGAATGACTACCGGGGTAACCTGCTTGTGGCAAAATAGATTGAACTTGACCTAAGGGTAACTACAGAGTGAGTACCAACCCGGGGATTTATCTCAACTCAGGTAGTTAGGCAATTCCTATAGGGAGTTTTGCTGACACTGCCCTCAAGATAGGATGTCTGCTTGGGAGAAGGGGCCCTTTGGGGTTTGAGTCCTGATCCACAAGCGAATTAATTTTGTTTATTTATTTTAGTTTATTTTATCGTGGACCCTATTACTTTGTGAGGGGTCATATTTAGAAGGAGCTTATATCAGCTAGACCTATCTTAGATTTACTGAACTAAGGGAGAATTTGTGCATCCACTGAACAAATTTTCCAACCACAGGGGTGACAACTATGAAAGGGGAACTGTCCAATCCAAGAGTAACCCAGGTAGTGCCTAAATGGGGTCACAAAGGACTTGATCCAAATAGAGTGCCCACAGGAGATGGGGTCGGCAAATTCTTAATCCAACACTCTGGAGAAAATGATATGGCTAATCATAAATTCAATAGGTATTCGGTGTCCAACTTAAGGAGAAAGCACGGGGACTCATATCTGCCAAGAGTGGTGTACTCACCGGATGAGTTACCGTCAGCATAGCGAGCATCAACCAACCTAAGGTTCCCGTTGGTTTGCAACAATCAGTCTAGGAAGAAAGCTCTAAGACTCACATCCTTTTATAGTAGAACTGACTGCTGGGATAGTCTGTCTTCAGCTCGATAGGTGCTATCTGACTTAGGTTGACTACTAAGTGAATGCCATTAGGGGACTTAGATCAATCTCAAAAGTAGTCAAGAGGAAAGGGGCCTCCAGGGGCCTTATCCTAAACCTCAAACATACTCAATCTAGTTAAAACATGATGGCTAGTTCAAGAAGAAAACACGGGGACTCACATCTTCTTAAACAAAGTCAACATGAGGTAGTTTACTGGCTGGGCAGTGAAGCATACCTTACTAACAAGGCACTCTTTGATTTATAATGGTCAAGTTTGGAAGAAAGCATGGGGACTCACATCCTCCAAACAAATGACCACTGGGGTGACATACTAGTGAGGTAGCATGTAGACTGACCTAGAGTAGCTAATGAGTGAGTGCCACAGGGGCTTGCTCCCACATCAAAATAGCTTGAGGCAAAAGATTTTCTATTTGTGTTTGTGATTATGCTTGTGTTAAAGGAATAGGATGCTTAGGGGACTCTTACACTTACCTTAAAACACACTGGGGAACTATCAAATGATGCCACTGACGATAACAAAAATTTCCACTAAGAAAGGAGGCCTCTTAGGTTCTCTCACACCTAACTTATGCTATGTCAGATGCCTCTCTCTTACACCTATTCTAAAAGAATCAAGAGATTATGTTTGTATTGTGAAAGAGGGATAGGATGCCGCTGGGGAACTCTTACACCTACCCTAAACACGTTATGGCGGATTCGCAAGATAAGCAAACAACACTTCAAAAGAAGAGAAGATTTGATGAATGGAATCAGATTTTATTCTTTTTATTAAAGAATTATTTTCAAACAAGTTTTTTTTCATGGGTAATATTTCTTTAGATAGAGTTCATTAATTGGAAGCATCAGGTGTTCCCCTTTACAATCAATAAGTTGATAAGATCCTCCTTGGTAGGCCTTCTCTATGACATAGGGGCCTTCCCAAGTGGGTTCAAACTCGCCTCCCATCTTTCAACGGATAATAATTGGTCTTCTTAGGACTAACACAAGTTCTCCCACTCAGAATAACCTAGGGTGGACCAGCTTTGTGTGAGCTTGACTCATTTTGGCCTTGTACAACTTGAGGTTCTAGCATGCCCGTAGGCAACTTTCCTCCAAACCTTTGAACTCTTGTAACCATAACTTTGTATTCTGTTTGGTAGTGATCTAGTTACCCAATGTTATCTTTAGTGAAGGGAGTTGAACTTTAAAGGGAAGAATGGCATCGAACCCATACACTAAGAAAAATGGGGTAGACTGAGTTGGAGTTCGATATGTGGTGCGGTAGGCCCACAAGGCTTCAACCAACTGCTCGTTCCACTGTCATTTATTTTCATCAAGAGTCTTCTTCAGTATCTGGATGAGTTTTGTTGAATGCTTCTGCTAAACCATTATCTCTGGGGTAGTAGATAGTGGAGTATCTCCAATCTATACCATGTCTTCTAGCAAAGCTGTTGATCTTCGTACTTTTGAATGTAGTACCATTATCAGATATAATTCATTGAGGCACCCCGAACCTATATACGATATAATTACTGAAAAACTGAAGCACATGGTGAGCTATGACCTCTCTAAGTGGGATGGTTTTCGCCCACTTGGAAAAGTAGTCGGTAGCAGCTAAGATGAATCGATGCCCCTTGGAAGAAGGAGAATCGATCAAACCTACAATGTCGGTACCCCAATAGTCAAATGACCATGAAGCCAATGTAGGGTGTAGAATGTTGGGTGGTTGGTGGAGGACCACACTGTGCACCTGACACTGATGGAATCTCCTAGCTACATCCATACAATCTGTGATCATAAAAGGCCAGTAGTATCCAAGTCTTTTGATCTTTGACTTCATCTTCTGACTGGACTGATGAGCTCCACATAGACCTGAGTGTACCTCGGTTACAATGCCACAGGCCTCATTTTTGTCTAAATAACATAACCACATCTGGTCAAAGGACTGTCAGTACAGGGTGCCATCAATAAGAGCATAGGAAAGAGCTCTCTGTTTCACCTGATGGGCTTGAGATTTCTCTTGAAATAGTTTGTTGGTGTTCAAGTAATCTATAAAGAGTTGCCTCCAATCTAGCTCCTTCTCCATTTTGGCAACGGTAACCTCCCCTTCAAGAGAAAGTCTCTTGATGAGTTTCGAATCAATAAGGGATAAGACTTGTCTATATTGGACCCTAATTAAAATGGAATCATCTTCCAGACATGCCAACTCTTTGGCAAGTTTTGCTTAGGCATTTTCTACTGCATTGTCTGCTCGGGGAACCTTGTAGATAGTGACTTCAGGAATCTTGGCCAACAGCTTCATAGTATACTCATAGTAATGACGAAGCTTGGCCATGAGGACCTAGTAGAACTCAGTAATCTGGTTGATCACCAACTGAGAATCCTCAAAGATATTGATGCTCTTGACATTGATAGTGATGGATAACTCCAAACTGACAGTCAAAGCCTCATACTCGGCTTCATTATTGGTGCAAGGGTTGGAAAGATAGTATGAGAATCTCATCACATTATGGTTCAGAGTTAGGAGAACTATTCCTACCCCTCCCATTTTTGGGAGAATAGATCGTGGTACTTCACCTTTAAGAAAAGAAGCAGCACCATCAAAATGCATCTCCCATCAATAGTTGCCAGCCTCCCCTAAGTTCATGGTTTGTTCATCGGGGAGATCGTCACTAAGCGGAGAATCGATAGGAAGTGGGCGTGCTGCTAAGAAATCCGCTAGTGTTTATCCTTTTACCACACGGAGGGGTACAAATGTGATATCAAACTATGAGAGTATCATGGACCAATGAGCCAAATGTCTGAAAAGCATTGGTCGTGTCATGAGGTGTAGTGGATTGGTTCGAGAGATTAAGTTCACTTTATGAGAGAGCATGTAGTGTCGTAGCTTCTTAGATGCAAAGATCAAAGCTAGGAAATGTTTCTAAATAGGTGGATAGTTTGCTTCAGCAGGGATCAGACAGCGGCTGAGGTAGTAGAGCATTTTCCTTTCCATCATCGTTGGCTTGGGCAAACAGAGTGTTGAAAGAGTCATCCAATGCAACAATATAAAGAATCAACAGCCTTCCCGGGATAGGGGCTGTGAGAACTGGCGACTTCACCAAGTATTCTTTGATATCTTTGAATGCGTGCTGGCACTTGTCATCCCACTTGAACTTGGAATCCTTTTTGACAAGTGCTGAGAAGGGCTTGCATCTCCTTGATAAGTTTGAGATAAAGCGTCTTAGATATGCCAGTCATCCTTGGAAGGATCTGAGTTGAGTTAAACTCTTTGGAGATGGCATTTCTAAGATGGCTTTGATCTTTTCAGGATCTATTTCTATTCCCTGGTGTCGAACAACAAACTCAAGGAATTTTTCCAAAGTGACTCCAAATGCACACTTCAGGGTATTCATTTTTAGGTTATATTATCTTAATCATTCGAAAACTACTCTCAAGTCAAAGAGATGGCCTTCCTTTTCTTGACTTTTGACTATTAGATCATCAACGTAACACTCAACCTGATGATGGATGAGTTCATTGAAGATCTGAGTCATGGCCCGTTGGTATGTAGCACCAACATTTTTAAGGCCTAAAGGCATGACCCTATAATAAAAGATTATGATCGGGGTTCAAAAAGCAATTTTTCTTTTATCATTAGGAGACATCTTGATTTGGTTATAGTCAGATGATCCATCTATGAAATAGAACACAATTTGAGATGAGGTAATGTCCACCATTAATTCTGGTATAGGAAGAAGAAACTCATCCTTAGGACATGCCTTGTTTAAGTCGCTAAAATCGACGTAAATGCGAATTTGGCCATTCTTCTTCTTAACTAGGATGACACTAGTAGGATTTTTTTCATGAAATTTCTTGCGAAATGACCTATTATTCAATTTCTAATCGCATGCATCTAGGAGCTTGCTTAATAGGGATAACATTGTCTATTATCGCTTGTGGCGCAACATCGATAAATCCGGCACTTCAGCCTCCATAGCTAATCATTGGTTTCTTCATTCAGCCATTCTAATAAATGTCGGGTTTCTTCTTCGAGGTTGAATGAATCTTCGCTCTTTCTTTGAAATCATTTGGATCTCGGAAGTTTCTAAACACACATTCTCATGAGAGTTGGGGATGTGTGAGAAGAAGCTATCATATTCCAAATGATTCATAATAACTAGGCAATATTCTTCATCATCGATTGGACGCATTATGCCGAATCCTAGTCCTGCTCTTGATTGTGCTTCCCTACCTGTATTATTTCATAATTTTTCAAAGTATTCTGACCTATACTTGGGCCAAGTGTGAGGAACTAAACCTTTTTGCACAAGATTTTGAACACAAGGCGAGTAAAAATCAAAAGGTAATTCCATTAATTCTTTAAAAGTATCTTCCTCAAGTCATTCATCGAGCTCTGGACTTGTGTATGATGAAACTAAAAGAACCTCTTTTTCTTTGTATCACTGGAAGACTTAGGGACTTCCTTAACTATCAAACCTTCAACTTTCTGAGGTGTAACTGAGGTAAGAGCTAAGGTTTCCAACTGTTGCCTGATAGTTTCACATAAACCAGATTTGAATG
Source organism: Cymbidium sinense (assembly GCA_021442155.1). Taxonomy (NCBI): domain Eukaryota; kingdom Viridiplantae; phylum Streptophyta; class Magnoliopsida; order Asparagales; family Orchidaceae; genus Cymbidium; species Cymbidium sinense. Next base: position 3,688,389 of record CM038216.1, read on the forward strand.
CTTTGCTTTGCTTGGAGGCCTGGTCTTCATCTCTGGCTAGATCAAAAGTCACCTCCAATGGAACTCGAGAGGGCTTGGCTGGTATACTAATCACATTAAACTCATCCTCTGTGCTGGATTCCAAGTCTATATGAATAGAAGGGGTACTTCTATGAACTGGAACATGACCTCTATTGGCTGAAGGCCAACTAGGGGGTCTTCCACCTCTAGGACTGCCTCTACCTGGTGAAGGTTGAACCATCCTACCCACATGTCTATATGTTGGAATCAACTGTGGGTGGAATGTGATATACGGATCCACTTCTTCTTCAATTCCCCTTTCTTGCTCACTTGGACTTTTTTTTCTTTTCTTTTTCTTTTATCTTTTCTCTTATTTCATTTTCTTTTTCTTTCGCATTTGTATTTAAATTTTATTCAAGTTCATGAGAAAGGGTATTTTGATGAAGATAGTAGGTCACATCCTCATAGATCTCAACCTCTCTAACTGAGAATGGATTTTCATCCCCGTTGACATGGCACTCAATTCCATCTTTTTTGAACTTTATGCACTAATGAAGGGTGGATTGAATGTTCTTGTTCTGATGTATCTAAGGCTTACCATGCAAAGCAGTGAATGAAGTATATGAATCAATGATGTAGAACTTGGCTTCAGTCTTCTAGTCACTGATCTCCAATGGTAACAATATAGAACCTAAAAGCCCACTCACCTTGATCATTGAATCCTCTCAACATCATCTTATCTCCTCAAAGAGTAGAGATGTCGATCTTCAAATAGACAAGGGTCTTTAGACTCATAATGTTTACTGATACACCTCAATCCATTAGAACCCTAGCGAGTCTGAACCTATCCATGTAGACTGGAATGTATAGGGGACGGTTGTGCTCCAAATCCCCCAATAGAAGGTCTTCATTGGTGAAGGTGATCCCTTGGGCTTCTTTTGCATAGTGTGCTTCTTCACCTATAGTGGTCAGCTGAGCTAAGCATATTTCAGGATCAAGGAGGGCCTTGATTAGTGATTCCCTCATTTCTTTGGATAAGACAAGGGCATCATATATGCTTAGCTTAGATGAAAACTTTCTATGGTGAGAAAGGATGTTGTAATCCACCTTCAGCTGGTCTTCCACAAGCATATCCAAGGGTGGAGCATCCTATGGAAGGGCTTCTTGATCTTCAGTAACAATGACTTATTTTCCTCTATCTAGTGGTGCTGCCCTAGGAGGTAAAACCTTGCCTCTACGGAGGTTGACTTCGGTAATCTTTGAAGGTAAAGTGGTGGCAAGTTCTACCTGCACTTTAGGCTCACCTACAACTTCTCCTATGGGACATTCGGAATCGAATGAGTCCAAGTTTATCTCAAAAGGTGAACCCATAGTATTCAGAGTTGGAAGATCCAACTTTGAATCAGAAGGAGGAAGATCAGAATTATTAAAGTTTATTAAACTTGAAGAGTTATCATTAGAAATAGAAGAAGACAACTCATCAGAAGAGACACAGATGTAATTCAAATCAGCTTTATTCTTCAATTTCTTAGAAGTATTTGGAGGTATAAAGTAGAAGTCAAGTAGACTGAGTGGAGTAAGAGATTTGATGCCCTTATCCGCTGATACAAGAGTTCTACTGGAAGAAAAAATAGAAGAACTAGCTGAAATGGAAGAAGTTGCCGGTGTGGAAGCTGCAACGGAAGCATGGAGTCTAGACACAGTCGGTGGCTGTGCTAAAGGGCTATCACAGGCCAGCACATGCTACTGCTGCTATTGTTGCTCCTGAGCTCCCACTTCCCTAGAGTTGGCATTGACAACTTGCAAACCTTCCTTGATGTTGGAGGTTTGAGTTGACTCAGGCACCTGCAAGGAAAGCTTCTTGATCTTCTGGATTATTTCCTTAGAGGTTTTAGACAAAGAAATGTTCCAACCTTCTTTAGTTTTGGTAGGATTGCTTGTATCCCCAAGGATTACCCTAATGGAACTGGAAGTTTTTTCCACAAGGTATTCCTTTGGGATAATGACAGCATCGGTCTTTAAATTGTGTTCAAGCCAATCCTTAAATGTAAAGCAATCTTCTAAAACATGGCCTAGCATATGGTGGTAAGGGCAAAAGTTTGGATCATGACTTTTGCCAACTTCCTCTGGTCTCCTAGGCTCGGGTGGCTGAAAATCAAGTTTCTTTAAGAGATTCATAAAGATTTTCCTGATTACCTCCCTCTTAAAATAATAAGATTTATTTAACTTATCTAATAGAGCAAGGTATAGCGGTGGATAAGCATGCCACTACCACGGTGGTATGGTTGAGGGGTGGTTGTCGGCTTGGAGAAGGTAGAGGTATGGTCACTCGGTGGTGGCAAAGGAGGAGGAGGCTACTGAGATCATGGTCGCTCTGACTGACCTCTAGCTGGCTATTTCCCCTTGTCAACCATTATTATTACTCCAGGTTTCTTTTCATAGACCTTTTGGAATTTTTGCTTTAACAATTGATCTAGAAAAGGCAACTATTTGGCCTCTCCTTGTAGACTAGCTGCCTTGTTAATTAGCTTCTCAAATGTCTTTATAGAGAATCCCTTAAGCATGAAGATGACCAACATGAATATTCTTCAAGAAAATATCAATGGCATGTTGTTCAGACAGCTGTGGTTCACACTTCATAGTCAGGTTGCACCATCGAGAATATAATCAACAAGTGACTCACCGGAGTGCTGTTGGGCTACAATGAGATCGCCTACATAACCCTTTACTGAGCTCCAGTAAATCTCTTGATAAAGAGTTGCTCTAACTTAGCAAATGTCCTAACTAAATCGTTGGGCAGTTTAGTATACCAATCATAGGCAATACTAACTAAGCTACTGAAAATGAGTCTAAAGAGTAAACTGTCATTGCCACCTGCATTGCAACAATTAGCCCTGAAGTGAGCAATATGCTACCTCGGATTCCCACTACCATCAAAGCTCTTAAAGGAAGGAGGCACGAAACCCTTGGGATACTGGATGACATCGAATTACTCTGGGTAGGGTCTACCCTTTGGAACTGATGATGCTCCCTAGGCTTGAGCCAAGGCTTCCTTCACCTGCTTCTCAACCATAGTTTTCAAATCTTTTTCATGTATAGAGGTATTGTCCACTACCTTCTTATACAGACTAGTGCTACCTTGCTCAATGGGAGGTAGAGTCTTAACTAGATCAAAAACATGCACTAGTTCAGGCTGACTTACATCGATTGTGCTAGGATGAACTGGAAGGGCTTGCTTCTAAAGCACTGACACTACTATCAACAAGTCCTGCAACTGCTGTGCCATTTTATCAATCTATTCGTCTTTTTGTCTTAACTGAATTTGAAGGTTATGGGCTGATTTTGTGGTGTCTCCTTGATCAACCTCATCTCCTTCCATGACTTGCTGCTCCCTAAGAAGAGAACCTCTAGTATCGACCATGTGTATGCTAGCTGAATCCCCCATCAAGTCATCTTCGTTGGGATCGAAGCTGACTTTTTCTTCATCAGACCATGCATACCCTAAGATCTCCTTTTTCTCCATAAAATAGTGTGCTATCTCATCTAAGGATCGATCTAACGCTTGTAGATACAAAATACTTGGGCTGATCGGTGTTATCACTGTCATGAACTGAGAGGCATCGGACCTCAACTGAAGGTGGGGAGTTAATCCTATGCGGATTGTACTTGGTTGAAGAATGGTAATCCTGACTGATGCTAGCTATAATAGGGGCAACAACACTGGAATGATCCTCTACCATTGCTGCCACTGTACTATCATCTGGGATATCCATGATAGTAATCACCATCTCTGCATCCGGCTGAATGGGTAGAGTTGGTGAAGGAATGACCACGATGCTCTGGGGTCACCACTCCTTTCACACCACCAAGGGCAAAAGGTCGAGCAGGAGAGCTCGACCCTACCACAATTGGTGGTGTAGGAGGAGTGGGATCCCTTAGCCATAGTCGGATCACCTACGGAGTACATTTCTCCTCGGATGCAGCCTTCATGGCCTTACTGGAATAGGTGATGTTGGAATTTACACTGGCGATGGTGGATGTGGAGTAGAGCGGTGGGGTGGAGACACCACCGACTTTATGTACAGGAGCTGCCCTCATGTGATGGCTGGTACCCGTGAGGAGGATACTATTAGTATGATTGGTGTGGGTAGCGCACCGAGCTAGAAAGTTGACCAAAGTTGAAGCTGTTGACTGACGGCTGAACCTCTGTCGCTCTCTGCTAGTGATATGTGATGTTCCACAAGCTTAGCCAAATCTAATACAAATCAACCCAAAATCAATTGGTTTCTTTATAAACCAATTACTCCCTAATTTATATTCATAAATATAAATGAAACCCACCATCTAATGACCAAAAATAAATCAAACTAACTCAATTCCCTACTTAAACCCTTTTGACCTGCATCCTTAAGCTTGGTCAAATTTGCTTCCAAATTGCTTCAAACTCAAGTGATTTTCTCCTGAATCTTTTATATATTCATTTATATTTTCAAATATGAATGAAATATAAATTCAAATAGCCAAAACTAAATCCAAAATTAAATTAAAGCCCAATTCGAGCCTTTTAAGCCAATTTCTTAGACTTGGACAAATCCTATCCAAATCAAGCAAAAATCAACAGATTTTCTCTTGAATTAATCATTCCTTCAATCATTGATCTAAATATAAATATAAACTGCAATTATCAAATCAAACTTAAGTCAACCCAAGTCAAGCTTAAGTTAGCCCTTTGACTTGAAAACTTCCAATGAGCCAAAATCCATTAGACTCCAAATTGATTATAGTTGAAATTATATTTAAATCCCAGGCTCATATATGAGTTCAACTAAACTTGAATCAAGCCAAAATCAAACCAATCAACTCATTTAGGTTCACTTGACCCAAAGTGACCTAAAGAACCCTTTTGAACCAAGTTCTAATCCAACCCAAATTGGATTGAACCAAGCCCACCCAAACCTCATATCATGATTAACAATCACCCTAGGATGATCAGCCACCTTGAATTGGGTCAAACCAAGTCAACTTGGTTCTTTGACCAAGTCAACCTTTAGCCCAAATGAAACCTAAACAAGCCAAAATTCACCATACACCAAATTGATTGAAACCATTCAATCAAATAACTCATGATCAATGTTTGAACATGACTTGACCCCCAATCAAGCCAAACCAAGTCCTATTGACCATTTGACCTAAGTTTACCCAAATTGGCCTAAAAAGCCAAAAAGGTTCAAATCATGATTTAACCCAAATTGATTGCAACCAATGGCTCAAGTTCATTCTAAATTGATTATTGAACTTGACCAAAGCCATAATTGAGCCAAATTTGACCAATTAGTGAACTTGACCTAACCTAGTCCAAATTGACCTAAAGGGTTACGTTGGCCAAAATCCAAATTGATTCAAACAAAAGCCTACAATCATTTTTAGTTGACCTATTGAACATGAATCAACACCTAACCCAACCCAACTAGGTTAAATTGGTCATATTGGCCAACTCAGCCCATTTGACCTATATGAACCCAAGTGAGCCAAAATCAAACCTAAGCCAAATTGATTGAAACTACTTGAACTAAAACTCTTCAAGTCATCATTTGAACCTAATCCAAGCCTTGGTTTGACCCAATTTGACCAATTGGGCAACCCAACCCAACATGAACTCATATGAACTCATTTGACCAAATGAAGCCAAAACCCATAAAACCAACCCATGGGACTTTGCTGGCTAACGAAACCCAACCCAAATTGACCTTAGGTCCTAAAAGAAAAGTGGACCCAACCCAAGACATAATTCATTTGTTAAGTCCTCTTTACATAGAATTCCACCCATAAATGATAAAGTCCACTCTCCCATTACCTTGGCAGTCATCCAACTTTCAAATTAGGGTGCACCTAACCCACCCAAGCCACCTTACCCAAGCTAGGTCGGCCATGGACCAAGGGGAGGTGAGTTGACTCACCTCCCATACAAGCCGAGCACCCCATGGATCCAAGATAAGAGATCTCCCCACATCAGACCTTGAGCTACCTCCCATGGCTTCCTCCAACCCAATCGAGCCACATAGACTCGATTGAGACACCTTTGACACTCTGATGGCAACTAGCCAGCCCAGAAATGGGAGGCCATCCTCCAATTCAGCAAAATCAGGGGGTATACTCCTCTAATTCGAACAAGAATTTCACCAATTCAATTTGTGTGAGCTTCCAAAGACATTTTCAAGCTTCCCTGTGAGTTCTATGATTCCAAGCATCCCACTCTCAACATTCTCCCTTCCCGTGAGGAACCGAAATAGGGGAGGCTGCTTGTCATTCCAACTTCTCCAATTCACCATCAAACTTTAATTGCTCATTCCTACACCTTCCCCACACCTCATTGAGGCTACCCAAATCATTTCTTGAGCCAAATTAACTCCAAGTTTGAGTTCGATTAAAGCTGAACACCAAGGAGGAGGATCTTGGTTTCCAAAGAAATTCACACCAAATCAAGACCCGTGTTGATCAACAGGGCTTTGCCTCAACAAGGCAAAGCTTCCTCAAGCATGTGAGCTATTGATCTAAGCTCCAGTGAGATATTTCCATGAAAAATGATTTCTAGCTTAAGTGTGGTTGGCCCTTTTCAAAGAAAATTTTCATTGCATGCGATATTGATCGTTGAATTTCCTCGTCTCCTTCCTTTGATGGTGTGGGTTGAAATTTGGTGCATATTCATGGAAATGCATGTTATTGTTCATTGGCATTCAGGAATCGCATGATCAAATTACATTAGATCAAATGAGATTTCTCCCTTTACGCCTCAAGGTTGATCCACACTACCCGATCCAAGATCGGATGGAGGGGATCAATGTCATGTCCACCGCCAGCTAACTCACCACATGGATGTGATAACTTAAATAACCAATCCGGTGATACCACGTGGAAAGTGCACCGCATCAGTACGCTATGTGGCGCCAACAAGATTTGGTTTAATTCAGGTTAATTAATGTATTTTTTAGGCTGAATCTTCCATAATTCATAACTAATTATGGAAAAATCCAAAAAAATACAAAAAATGGTTCATTTTAAAGGTATTTCAGAAAAGAATTTAATAAAAAAAATCTCCAATAGATTTTGAAAAGTAAATAGAGCTTAATTAGGATTTAATTAAAAACTTAATTAGCTTAATTACTCTCTAATCTCTCAAGTGATTGATCCCAAAATTTTTTAGAATGCTTGAGAGGATGACTTCTACCTCCTCTAATTTTCTGGGGATTTATTACTTATTAAATTAGGAGGATTGATTGATTAAGCTCTAATTATGCTCTTAACTTTATTAAAGGGTGATTAAGCATGTGAATAATAATTAATTATTTGGAGTCCCTAATCACAATTAGATAGTAAGGATACTTAAGGAAGTGGATTGGATCTTCCCTCCCAATCCTTTCTCTAATTTCCCCTCTCTTTTCAACTAAAGTCCTAATTATTAATTAATTAACTAATTAGAAACTTAATTAGCTAAATTAAATTTCAAATCATATTAAATCATGCTTAATCCAGTGGATGGCTTATGGAAATAGGTGGGGACCTCTTTCCCTACCTTCCTTAAGCCCATCTCACTTCAAAATAATTATTAACTTTGGTTACTCTCTTTTTTTAGGAGAAGTGAATTAATGGATTATTGGTTTATTTGATTTGAAAATTTTACTTAAATCTAATTTTTTCCCTTAATCCATCTTGGATAGAGCTTTAGGTGTTCAAGAACCTAAAGAAGCTTAATAAATTATGATTAGCTCACATCTATGAGAAAATCATGAAAGTAATTAAAAATGGTTCCTTAAGCTTAATTATTAAATGATTATGAGCTAATTGCATTACGTCCCTTTTATTTCATAGAAGCATTGCTATTTACTTTTCAATTCATTTGCATATTATATTAGCTCATAATCATTTAATCAATTATCTTAAGCTAACATAGGTAAGGGTTAATTAATTGATTTAATCCATGCTTATATTAATCAATCCATAAAAATCTTCTAATTGCTTCTTCTTAATTCAAATTAATTCACACATATGGGGAATGAGATTTGGATTAGCACCTCTTTCTCACATCTCTCTTAAATGAAATTAAACATAAAATCAAAAGTGACTTTAAGAAACTTTGGTTTATTTTAAATAAGCTTATTTAATGTGATTGTCTTTATGAATTAGTTGGATTGAATGAAATTATATGCTTTTGTTTCTTTCTTTCTTTATTGTCTTATTAAAATGTTGCATGCCACTTGATTCATCCATTCATTTCTTTCAAAAATTAATTAAAATAAATGGTTTCCTTTATGTCAAATTTGCATGTGTTGACTTAATTAAAAATATGTGTGGCTATTATCACTATTAAATAGAAAATTACTTATAAAAAATACATAAATCAACTATAACATGTGGTGTGATGATAATTATGAAATTTATAAGCTTGCATGTGCTTACACTTTAGAACATGTGATATGAAGTTCTCTTTTCTTTAATCTTCATGAATTTACATAAGGATATGAATATTAATAAGTGTATAGTTCATTTGAAAAAGACACAACATTTGCTTGGGTTTATTCTTATGTATATCCATGTTATAATTTAGATAGAATTTTAGCTCACATGTATAAATAAATCAAAATACAATTCTTGTATGATTTCCATTCTTATAGTTGTTTGTACACTCATGAGTATTTAAGGATGGCGAGTATATCTAGTTTGGACACCCGGGGATGCACGGCATTAAGTAGCCCCAAGGAGATTTCATCCTCATTCCCCTGGTCAAACAATGGTGAAGTACTTGCTTATAACTTTTATACACTTGTGTGTGCATTTGGCTAATGAATAAAAATCTCACCTTATTCCATATGCATAATTCAAAATAAAAATATAATTTTTTGCATGATTCTCTATTCTTTTAGTGGTTTATACATCCATATCTATTTAAGAATAGCAGGTATAACTAGTCTGGACACCCGAGGATGCACGACTTTAAGTAGCCCCAAGGAGGTTCCTACCTCATTCTCCTGGTCAAACAATGGCGATGTACTTGCCTAGAACTTTCATATATTTGAATGTGTATTTAGATAATGAATGAGAATCCTCTGTTTCTATAAAACTCATTTATACATCCTGCATTTAAGTGTGCTAAAACATGTTGCATGTATAGATATGTTTAGGATGTAGTGATATGCATGCTACATATGATGGAAAGAAATGATCAAACATGTGTTATGTGATAGTAATTAACTCCAATTAATCTTAAGATGCCTTTCTTATTGAATGAGACTATTTAAAGTGAACCTAAACCTAGGACTAATTAAAATATGTAATAAGCCATTCACAAAAGAGAATTCATTTAATTAATTTGCTTTAGATTTGACTTAAGATAGGGATAAAAGAGAGTGATCCTCTCTTTTCTTCTCTTTATAACACTTAGCTGTTAAGTGTAAACCAAGTGAAATAAAAGAAAATATTAAGTAAAACTTACAAATCAATTAAGCCACTTAAAGTGAAACCATTCTTTACAATTAAATCCTTTCATACTTAGAAAATCACAACAAAGCCTAGTTGAGTCATACCACATAAGCCTTAATACACACACTTTAGAATTAAGTCACAACTTTTAGCCTTATGTTATGGTGGTGCATGATTTGATATATGTTTGGTTTTATGATATATTATTATAGATTGGATGTTAGGGTGTATGCTTCGTAGACTGAATGTTAGGCCATAATTAGTCTATTCTTATTTTATGCAGGAGATTATGCTTAAGGGGTGCTTAAAAATAAATATAAATGCTCTCTTTTACAGGTTGCTTAACCCCTAAGCACAATCTAAATTAAGGCATGTGGACTTGGTTACCCATGTGTAGGGTGCTAACTCCAAATTATACATATAACTGCTTAGGTTATATGGTGTGTTTAGCTAACACTTATTTTGCAGGTGCAGTTATTTATTTTTTATTTTATTAATTTAATTATGCATTAGGAATTAGAATTAGTGTTATGGGAGAAGTAAGATGAGCGGAGGATAGAAGGATTTATTCTGGGAGGCCCCTATGATGCCTTTGGAGCAAGCAAACCTAAATGAAGAAATGGAGGAGAGATGAAGAAAGAAAATAAAAAGATCCCCTATAGCATTTTTTTTATTTGTAAAAATTATAACTATTCTTTCATATATCAGGTTGTATAAGAGTAGAGCTCAGCTACCCATTTCTTTTTTCGGGTTGTGCGGTGGTATCCAACTGCACTGGCCTATTATTATTTTGCATTGGGTTTATAAATTATTTATATTTTGTTTATAATTATGTAATAGAAATAGCATGCCTCTTTTTAGTTTCTTATTTTTATGGTGATTTAATATGTGGCCTAGATTTGATTAGGCTCTTAGGGAAAATTAAATTTTTCTACCCTAACTACCACACATAACTAAACTTTCTAAATAACTCATAAACACACATAAAGCCTAGACATTAAATCAAGATAATTAAAAGTTTTAGAAACCACTTAGCTAGATGTTGTATGCTTAATATCATGCATGTCATCTTGTTTCACTTTCGCTAAGAGAGGGTTTCCATCCTTGCACGATAGGGTAAGACTTGACCTTTGAGGGTCTCCTCTATGGTAGAAAACACCTCTTTCTCTTTGATTTAGCCAATAACCTCATTTCAATATGCATTTAGACATAAAAATCTTATGTCCTTTGTCAAAATAAAGAGTCAAAAATAAAATAAAAATTGATAAGATTTGCATTAGACTAAGTCATTATTCATACCAGTCATGCTCTAGTCTCTTAAGGAGTGGGTTTAGAGACTTTAGTTTCTTTTTAGTAATAACAACCTAACCATCTTACAAAACATATGACTTGACCACATGGTTTTATAGCATAGGAGGAGTTAGCTGGCTGCCACTCCAGGTTATAAGTCCAGCACTCAGGTAGTTTACCCTCTCTTGTGGAGGTAAACCATATAACCATCTTCACTTAGATTTAGGATGTGCTTTGGTCCTTGCTAAAGCTCCCTAGATTTAGGATCTAAGGTTATTGTTTCCCCTCGGGCCACAAGCATAAGTCCTCACCTCTTGGGCATTTCAACAACCTTGTGTTGTGAGATTATAAATCCTAGCATTCTAATAAAATTCCAATTCAAATAATATAGTACTCCTCAATTTCAAACATATAAAGCCCAACCATAGGATAAATTGGAATGCTCACTAGGTTTCCCAGTATTACTCATCTCCTTTTGGCTTCGATAATAAGTCTCTCCTTTTTGATCTATCCTAATTGATTTTGCAAACATAGCCAATTTATTGATAGTTCTATCTTTGAAATCTTTGGAGATAATAATTGCTACTTTAATAAAGAGGATTCTTAAGGAACTCACCTTCCTTAGAATGTAGTAAACTATGGGGGCTTGCCCACATAGGGAACTTTAGAACCTAGTTTAAATAAATCCTTTTTTATTCATACATGTAAAGTAGGTGAAAAATCTCTAGCATATTCAAAGACCCATCATACTATAGGAGTCCTTATTAGGTGATTAGGTCCATTATAGGGTGGTTATTTCTATCCTTCGAGATAGTGCACCATTCCTTGATGTCGTACCCAATCACCTCAATAAGTACACCCTCAGATCTGCATGGTGTCCCCCATACATACAATCGAAAACAAACACCACATATTTTTTTGGTGACTCCACTAGGGTTGGTCCTCTCTCCATCTCTAGTAAAAAATTATTGTCTCCAAGCATCGATAGTGGACTTGCATTTCATGTGAGTCCAATACTTTCTCTCTTTTTGTTGGAACTTGGCTTATTTCATTCTTAGGCAAAGCTAGCCAACATCCTCAAGGTTTTAGGACCTCACTCCTTGTAAGTCTTAGAACCCCTATTAGATCCCCCAATAGGTGAAAGATAAAATTAACCAGTGAAAGGAGATAACAAAAATTTAGAACCTCCTTTCCACTTGCTTGGTGAGGTGTGGTTGATCTTATATTTAAGAAAATAAAACTCTTTCGCAAAAAAGCCACTTTCCAAAAGTACTTTTTCAAAATTCACATAACAAAAGATCTTGTACAAAATTCATAAGAAACTTTCAAAAAGCACAAAACTCGTATAACCAAACCTAATTTAACAATCCCCATGATTGTTACATGGAGGTTCTTTTCAAAATCAAAATTAAAATCATATTTTAAAAGCATCTTTCTAAAAATAGCTATCTCCATTCAACATACCCAAATTTTTTGAATGAAGATTTTACTTTCAAATAAAATCATAGCATAAAATTGAAACCCCACTTAACATATTTCACATATGCTAAAGTTGAAGTTTCCCTCTTTTCAAAAGCAAGAAATCACACACATGAAATTAAGATATATTTTGAACTCCATTTGACACACCTAAATGTGTCAAATGAGAGCTCCCCTTTCTTTTGAAAAACCCAAACAAAGTGAATTCTATTTAACACACTTGACTTCTACTTAACATACCAAATTTGTTAAGTAGGAGTCTCATTTTCAAAAAAAAATATCATAAAACATTTGACTCCCACTTAACATACCAAATTAGTTAAGTGAGAGTCACATTTTCAAAACACAAATCATAATCACATTTGATTCCTACTTAACATACCAAATTTGTTAAGTGAGAATCTCATTTTCAAATTATAATACACTTAACTTCTACTTATCTTATCAAATTTGTTAAGTAAGAGTCTCATTTTCAAATCATAATATAGTTGACTCCTACTTAACATACAAAATTTGGTAAGTAAGAGTCTCATTATCAAATCATAACACACTTAACTCCTACTTAACATACCAAATTTATTAAGTAAGAGTCTCATTTTCAAAAATCATAAGTACACTTAACACCTACTTAACATACAAAATTTGTTAAGTAAGATTCTCATTTTCAAATCAAATCACATTTGGTTTCCACTTAACATACCAAATTTGCTAAGTGAGAGTCTCATTTTTCAAATGCAAATTAATCACGCTTGATTCCTACTTAACATACCAAATTTATTAAGTAAGAGCCTCATTTTCAAATCAAGCAAACACATATCAAGCACATTTGGCCTTTACTTAACATACCAAATTTGTTAAGTAAGGAGCCTCATTTAAAATCAAACATATTCCACACACATAACCAATCATCACAAGCAAAAATAATTTTACAAAATTTTCAAACATATAATCAAAACCTTTCTAGCATACCTAAATTTTCTAAGTAAAGGTTTTCCAAATTAAGAATTTTCAAATAAGGCATACAATGTAAATATCTTCAAAGGTCTCTCCAAATATTTGAACCCCGACCAACCTACTTAAATTTGTTGAGTATGAGTTCTAAATCAAAATCATATGGCAAAGTCTCTCCCTAAATATAAAAAATCTCTCCAAAATTTAATGAACCCCATTTAGCATACTTAAATTTGTTAAGTGAGGGTTCAAATTCCAAATTAAGTATGGAAGTCAATGATTGAAGGCAAACATCAAGGCAAGGGTCTAAGTAAATTATGTTTCAACAAATTGAGTGATTTTAGTGCAGTCAGTGTAGTGATCGTGGCTCCTAGCAAGTTCATCTTCTCTTTCCCTTCTAATGTAGATCTGTCCTTAGATCAGCCCAATCTCACCACGATTGATTTCACACACCTGATCTACTTTAGTCGTGGCTATGAGGGATCCGAATTACTTGTCAGGGGGTAGCCCTCACAACTGTTAGCAGGGAGGAGGTGGCGGGATAGACACCACTCATCCACTTAGATATTCCATCTGATTCTGAGTTTCCCTCGTTGAAGAGGAAGGCCGCAGTGGTTCTCATGCCTCATTCAGTGTCAGTGACAGTACCTTCCCATTAAGTTGCCCCTGTCATAGCCCTAGCGAGAGTTTCTACCTCCTCTTTGGTTACCCCAAAGGGGAAGGTTATCTTAGCCTTTGAGATGGTCTCCCCCACCTTTAAGGTAGGTTCCAGCTCCCACTCTGCTTTGCTCACCCACACCAATGTCACAATAAATAAATAAAAGATTAAGTTAGATCATGAGCAAGTAACCAGAGAGCTAGACAATGCTTCCCATATTGCTGACGAGGGTTCTCCCCATGAGACCTCTCCACTTCTGAGTGGTAGTAAGTTCCACCCCTTCTCGGGCTCAGATGGAGAAGAAAGCTACTAGAGGATTGCTGCATCTCCTTCACCACCAGCATACCATAAGACACCGGCTAGGGAGAATAGGAGGTACTACATCAAACTTAGGACTATTCTATGCTAGGTCGGTAGAGCTTACGGATGCTTAGAGTCTGGTACCTTGTTTGACATATGTGGAGAAAAATTTTTATACGAACGTCACCTTTCAAATCTGTTGTGAGAAAAGAAGAGGCAAGCATAAAGAAATTCATCTTTTTAGGATGCCACACAAATTCACAGATGTACTTATTCAGGTGATCGAGTATGTCATCAAGGAATAGTATACTATCTCAAAAGACAGAAGTCACTACACTTTAATAGATCAAATCACCTCAATAAGGACTCCTAATGACGATGGGTCTATATATGTATCAGAGATTCTTCCCCTACTTACATAGAAAAGTAAAGCATGATTTATTTTAAACCAGGTTTGTTAAGTTCCCTATAGGGGCAAGCCACCATAGTTAATTACATCGTAAGGAATGGGAATTCCTTAGGAAAACTCTCAATTAAGGTAAATGATCATTATCTTCAAATATTTCAATAGAAAAGGACTATCAATCGATTGGTTCATTTTTGTAGATCAATTGGGGTTGATCAAAGAGAGGGAGTTATTATCGAAGCCAAAATGAAAGATAAGTAGGAGATGCCCATGATGCTAGAAAACCTAGCGAGCATCTCAAATTATCCTATAGTTGAGTTTTACATTTTTAAAATTGATTTAGTTTGTTTGAATTACATTTTTATTATAAATTTAGGACTTATGATTCCTTAACACAAGATTAAGGAAATGCCTAAGAGGTGAGGAATTAAGCTTATGGTCCACAAAGGAAAGAAGCAACCTCAGAACCTAAATTTAAGAAGCTTTGGCGAGGGCCAAAAGCACAACCTAAATCTAAGGCAAAAAAATGGGTATTTGGTTTTCCTCCATAAGAGAGAATAAATCACCCGACAGCTTGGACTTACAAGTGGCCGCCAACTTACTCCTCCTACGATTTTAAATATATGTAGGCAAGTCTTTATGCTTATGTAAAATAGCTAGGCTGTTGTTTATTTAGAAAGAAATTAAGTCCTTAAACTCACTCCCTAAACAGACTAGATCATGCAAAGGCATGCTTCAAATGACCTAAATCTAATGCAATTCAAATTTCATTTTATTTTCATTTTTGGACAAGTACTTTTGACTCAGGCTAATAGGATTCATATGCCCAATGCATGAGAAATAAAGTTATTGGCCTAAAATCAGTGAGCAGGGAGGAGGTGTGTTTCCACCATGGCTCTTAAAGGTCAAGCCAAGTTTCTCTGGCAAAGGTGGAAGCCCTCCAATCAAGAGTAAAATAAGATGTTATTGTGCATGATATTGCAAAAGAAATACTCATCCAGCTAAGGGGTTGCTAATTCTTTTATCTTGATTTTAAACCTAAGCTTTAGGTGAGGTTATGAATTCTTTATTTTAATTTTGAGTTGTTAAGTTTGGTAAAAGATTTATTTTTCCCTAAAGAGTCTAATCCACATCCAGGCCATACATAAAGCAAGGAAGAAACTATGAAAAATATGCCACTTAATGCAAAACTTAAACAAATCATCAATCAATTTATAAAGCTAATCACAAAAAGAATAAAAGGCCATTGTGATCGGGCAACACAGCACAAACCCAAAATTAGCAAATTGGGTAGCCGAGATCTACCCTTATACAACCCATATTATAAATAAATTAAATTACAATTAAGCAAGGAATTCATTGTTATGGGGCTCTTCAAGCTTTATTCTTCTTTCTTCTTTGGTTCTTTCTTTTGGATGGTTGGGAGGTAGATGCTCCAAGGCTTCACATGGTGCATAAGATAGGATCTTATGGCCAATGCTCACCCTAATCCCCATAACAATCATTCTAAAATTCTAATTATATAAATTTACATGATAAGAAAAAGTGGAAATCTAACTAACATTTACAAAACAAAGGTTAGCTAAAACAAACCATACAAATCCCAAGCATGTATATTGGACTTATCACCCCACACATGGGTGACTAGGTCCACCTGGACTATTGGATTATGCTTAGGGGGTATAAAGCACCTGCAAGCAAAAGCATTTATATTTTTATTTATGACAACACCCCTTAAGCACAATCCTACCATTCATTCTATGATCATACACCCTAACATCCAGTCTAAAACATATATCACAAAATAAAATAAACATCAAATCATGCACCACCCTAACCTAAAGCTAGAAGTGGTGACTTAGGCTAATGTGTGTACTTTGAAGGTTTGTGTGGTATGCTTAACTATGGATTTTAAGTTCAAATTTTTAAGTACGAAAACATGTTCAACTTAAAGGAGGGTTTCATTTAAGTTGTTTAATTATTTTGGGTTGATTTTATTTCATATTTTGATTTATTTCAAATGAATTCTACAATTAATTACTAAGTTGTAAAAGAGGAAAAGAGAAGGAAACTTCTCTTTCCTTCCATAACCTAAGTAATTTCTAAAGTAGATTCACATTTTTTTAGTTTTGTTTAGTGAATTTTTTGATCAAATCTTTTAATCAATCCTAATTTTAGATGAACTCTAAACAAACTTATTCAAAAAGAAAGGCATTTTAAGATTAAATAAAATGAATCAAATTCACATAATATGCATTACATCATTTCTTCCCCAACATGTATAACAAGCATATGAATGAATCCTAAGCATATCTATACATACAAATGAGAATATTTAACACACTTTATGATGCATGCCAAGTAACCCATTTAAGAAAATTTGGAAATTTAATATGCATGATTTTCTTAAAGTAGAAAAGGTATTTCTTATCCAATTTTTCACATGCACACATAAGAGTAAGAAAGGCATAAGTTAGTATAAGCCATTGTTAACCAGAGGTGTAAGGTACAAGACCTACTTAGGGCTACTTGCAGCCTCGCAATCTTGGGGTTGTCCAGACTAATATACCACTTTCCCTAAATACAAATATGTGTACAAAAGAAATAAATTGGAAAGAAAGAATGCAAAAGTTATATTAGTTTATTTTTTTTGTTTATGCAATTTATGTGTGCAAGTATAGGTAACCCTTCTTAGGTGATAGCATAGGAGTGAATAGGATATGGAATTAGGTAAGTGTTAGGTTCCTTTCAAATGAACCATATATCTTACCAACTCCTCTTCAAAACTATGCTAACATAAAAGGGAAGGGAAACATATGTTAAGCATACCTTTATATTCTTTCACATGCAAGCTTATAATTAAATATAAGTAGCATACTTTCAAATTTGATAATTGATTTATATGTTTCAAAAATAATTTGAATTTAGTAGTGATAATAGCCACTCATATTTCTACTTTAGCCAACACATGCAAATTTGACATAAAGTAAACAATTTCATCTTTAAATTTGATTTTGAAACATATGAATGCATGAAGCCATATGACATACAAATTTAACATATTGGGGAAAGAATCAAAGCAATGAAAGCATGTAAACACTTTCACTTTAATTAAATCTAAGACATTCAATGTGGTTTTCTTTATTTTTAAGTTTGATTTAATTTTGAAAAGGTGAGTTTAGTTTTCTGTTCCTAACCCATTCTTACATGTGTTTGATATTTTTATTTAATTTTTAGATGATTAGATTTATTTTTATGTATTAATTAGGTTAAGGTGTGAATTAAGCAAGTTATTTAACCCTTACACCACACCAGCATAGTTAATCAAATAAGTATGATCCAATGAGATGACATAAAAACTCACAAGGTATTTGAACTTGAAATGCACCTAATAAGAAAAGGCCTAATAAAATTTGTCTCATGATTAATGGTTAATTAAGCTAAGAGGTTTAGCTTAAGTAATTTCAAAACACCCCTTCACACATATGAATTGGGTTTTCATTTCCTTAATTGAACTTAAGTTCTTAAACACCTAATCATCTACCCAAGATAGATTAATTAAGTTCTAGAAGTTTTTAGAATTTTAAGAAATTAATCAAGGGAATAATTAATTAATTAACCCTTAATTAAGAGAGGATTAAGGAAAGAAAAGGGGTTTAGGGAATAGCTTAGTGGAAATACCCCAAAATTACTCCCTAAGTCCCCTATCCACTAGATCTAACCTTAATCAATCCTAGTAATGGATTAAAATCACTAATCACACCTTAATTATCCTTAATTACATAAGGAGGGTAATTAGGAAGCACATATGTAATTCCCCAAATTAACCCTTAAATAAATCCCAAGAGAATTAGGAGAGGCAAAGGTCATCCCCTAAAACATACCCAAGAAGTTTGAGATTAATTAGAGATTTAATTAGGAGGTAATTAGCAAAATGAAATTTCCAATAAAACCTAAAATCAGGGAAAAGGATGATTTAAAATCCATTGAAATTATTTTTAAAATATTTTAGGTTGAATTATCGTTCATAGGATTTTACCTCATATTTTTCTGAATTTTATTGAGAGAGAAATGATTTTTAGAAGATCAATAGATTAATTAGCATTAATTAACATCCTTAACTAATCCCTCAGCTTACAGTGATGCGTGGTAGTGGCGGTCAGTGCGCTTTACATGCGTGGCAGCGTGAGCCCACTACTTAAACATCAATTCAAGAGGCGGCGTGGTGGCGGGACGTGTTTTGGTCCCTGGGACGGCCAGGGATCTCCCTGTGATTTTAAATAAGATAAAAGAATTTCTAAATGTGGGAATAATCTTGGCTGTCCATCCAAAATGCCGAGATGGACGGCCAAGATCTCCCTAGTTCTTCCCCTAGGCTCAATAGAGGTCATCCATGATCTAGGGGAAGATCCAAGCTCGATTGAGCTCGGATGGAAATAAAACTTTACCCACAGCATCTAAAGCCAATAAGGAACACATCCAATGGTGGATCTTGCATGACTTGAAAATTTCTTTCATAAAAGATCAACACCTCCTATGCTAGGTGGTCAAAAAATTCCATACCTTGCCTGAGTTGATCACCGGTGCTCGACATCGATGAGGTAGCTTTGTCTAGTGGAGATGAAGCCCTATTGAAATTCTTAGGCCTTGGGGTTGAGTGGATTGTTCTATAGACCAACACCACTTTACTTCCTTGATTCATTCCTTCTCTCCTTACTGTGGGAACTAAAATGGATGCTTGGGTGCACTCGAATTGGTCCTCAGAGGAAGTGTGCAAGAGGGATTGAAGAAATTTTGAGTGAGGAAGAAGTTCAAGATTGAAGTGAGCTCCTCTATTTTTCAATGGAGAAAATCAAGAAATATCAAATTTAAATCCCTCTTAGAGTGCTTAGGAAGGCTCTTTGATCTTTCCCAACACTCTCTAGGGCTTGATCGAATTGAGGAATGATCATTTTGAATTGAATTAGGGGGAGTATATCTCCCCCTTGAAGGATCGGACGGCCGCAAGCTCTTTTGCCATTTTGATCCAATTGACCATAATGGGAAGGTTGTTTAGGCTGTTATATGTTGGCTCATGGTCCATTTGAGGCCTTGAGTGGATTGCCAACCTCCCATGTGCATCAAATTGGGTGGAGGAGGGATTTGGAATGAGCCAATTTGACCCATGGGGTCGGGTTTGGGCTTGGGGACAATTGGGCTAACCCAAACCCATTGGGTTGCACCACTCTTCATTGGGTCCCTATTAGGAAGGTATCAAGTGGATATGAAGAGGGCATGACCAAATTACCCATGGATTAGTCTAAAATTTATTCTATGGCCTAGGTGTAGAATGGTCATTTTGCTAATTTTTCAATTTAGATATGTTGGGTATGTGGAGAAACTAGGTTTGGCCAAGTTGTATGAGATTTGGAATTCATTTTATAAGGTTTGGCTCGTGTTGACCAATTTAGGTCAAAATGGGTCAAAGTTGACCAATTGGTCAAATTGGATCAAACTAATGGTTGGGTCAAGTTCATATGACCATTTGAAATGTTTGGCTTTGTTTTGATTCAATTTGGGTTTGGTTTTGACTCATATGACTTCATTTTGGTCAAATGGGTCAAGTTCACCTATTTGACCCATTTGACCTATTTGAGGTAGGTCATGGGTATATTTAGGTTTGGTTAGTCATATGGAGTGGATTGGTATCTTTGTTTCCAATCAATTTTAGCTATGTTCAAATTTGGCTCAACTTGACCCCTTTAGGTCAAGTTGAGTCTGAGGTCAATTGGGCTAGGTTAGGTCTAGTTGGCCAATTGAGGCTTTGGTCAAGTTTCACAAGTGATTTGGAATAAACTTGACCCATTGGTTTCAATCAATTTGGCTTAGATCAACTTTTGACACAATTTAATTTTTTAGGTCAAGTTGGGTTAACTTGGGTCAAGTGGCCAATTGGGCTAAGTTAGGCTTAAATGTTGGCTTGGTCAAGTTCAAACATAGGTCATGAATGAACTTGGATCAATGGTTTCAATCAATTTAGCCTATGGTAGAATTTGGCTATGTTAGGTTTCATTTTGGGCTAAGTGTTGACTTGGTCAACCATTAGGTTTGACTTGGTTTGACTCAATTTGATTGATTAATCATCTCATGATGATTGTTGATCATGATGACAGGTATTTGTTAGTTTGGCTCAATCCAATTTGGTTAGGATTAGAATTTGGCTCATACATTAGGTCACTTTGGGTCAAGTGAGCCTAAGTGGGTCAAATGGCTTGGTCAAAGCTTGATTTGAGTTTTATTGAACTTGAATATGGACTTATGATTGAAATAGAAATCCATTTGCAAGCAGTTTGAAGTCAAATGGGTTTCGATTCATTTGACAATTTTATATTCAAAGGAAGAATATGAATGGATTTGGGGTTTGATTTTTGAACTGGATTTTGATTTGATGATTGAAGTTTGTATTTATATTTAGATTCATGATTGTAGGG
This sequence comes from Cymbidium sinense, assembly GCA_021442155.1. NCBI lineage: Eukaryota > Viridiplantae > Streptophyta > Magnoliopsida > Asparagales > Orchidaceae > Cymbidium > Cymbidium sinense. Next base: position 3,709,417 of record CM038216.1, read on the forward strand.
TTGATTGAATCATGAAGAAAAATCAAGAGTTTGGCTTGATTTGAAATTGATTTGGCTAAGTTCAAGTTTTTGACTTGAAAGGCTTAAGTTGGATTTTGAGTCAATTTGAGTTTAATTTTTGGAATTGGTTTTGATTGTTTGGATTTATATTTCATTTATATATGTGAATATCAATGAGAATATAAATGGATCATGAGAAAATTTCAAGGATTTGAAGTGATTTGATCATCATTTGGGCTAAGTCCATTAAAAGGGATTTAAGGGACTCAGGAAAATTTTGGAGTAGGGATTTGAATTTTTGAATTTGGTTTGACTGATTTATATTCATATTCATTTATATATGTGAATATAAATAATAATATAAATGAGTTTTGAGAAAATCCCATGAATTTGAATTGATTTGATCATGATTTAGACTAAGTCCATGAGGGAGAACTTAAAGGACTTTGGAAAATTTTAGATTTGGAATTTGTTTTGAGGATTTCATTTGATTGATTTATATTTATTTTTCATTTATATATGTGAATATAAATGAGAATATAAATGAGTTATGAGAGAAATCCCATGAGTTTGAATTGATTTGGTCATGATTTAGGTTAAATCCTTAGAAAATTTCATGAATTGATTTTGGATTTTGAGTTTAGTTTGATTGGTTTGAATTTATAACTCATTTATATATGTGAACATAAATGAGAATTTTATGAGAAAATATCAAGGATTTGACTTGGTTCAGATCATGATTTTGGCTAAGTTTTTAAAGGCAAATTTAAGGACTTAGGAAATTTCATGAATTTATTTTAAATTTTGAGTTTAGTTTGATTGGTTTGAATTTATATTTCATTTATATATGTGAATATAAATGAGAATATAAATAATTATGAAAATCTCATGAGTTTGAATTGGTTTTAGATCATGATTTGGTTAAGTCCTTAAGGAAAACTTAGGACTTAGAAGATTTAGACTTTTTTATGGATTTTTGATCATGGGGTTTTAATTTCAATCATGGATTTCAATCATATGGGTTGATTTGAGTTTGGAGAAAATCATTAAGATTGATTTAGGTTTTTACTTGAAGGAAGGAAGGTGATGAATGGTTCAAGTTAAGGGTAATTTTTCTAACACCCCTAAGACGGATCTATTCCTATGGCTAATTCTTCTAAGTCTCTAGGGTTAGTTGTCCACCTAATCACTAGATGTGTCTTAAGACTAAGGAACTCTTAAATTCTAAGAGGAGTCCTATGTCTAAGATGGAGGGGTTGAGAGCTCATTCTAAAAATGAGATCAACAATATACAATATGTGATCCCTAGGAGTATTAGGGGTCAGACCCATAAAGAGAGAGAGAGAGAGAGAGAGAGAGAGAGAGAGAGAGAGAGAGACAGAGGCTCGAGTATCTGCCCAGGTGGGCAAGAGAGAGTGACGGAGGTATGCCAGGCAATCGACATTCTTTGCCTTGATGGATTTCCCTGATCTTCACCTTCGTGAGTCATCACTGCAGCTTTTGTTCTTATCATGAGTCCGCCGTAAGAAGAGATCTCCGTTGAGGCGCCGTTCCCATCACACCACTCCCCTCACTGTCCACCATCACCAGTTCAGATCACAACATCTACCATTCTTGCCAAGGTTCAGAAGCCCCCATCTCGGGTGAGACCATCCCCACTAGTGATCCAACTATAGCCCAAGGATCCCGCTCCATCCATTCCACCTGTTAAGGTGAGATCGAGCTCCCCTGCTCCACCCTCTACCTCAGCTATGATCAGAAGGAGTGGCACCCAATAACATCGCCGCTGCATCACCACCAACAGAGAGAGAGAAAGGGGAGTGGACACACATAGTCCCCATGATAGTTGATCCTCCTAGTGAGGAAGTCTTGATAATAGTCCTGTCCATTGCTTAGGTGAGGAGCAACCTACAAGTAGTCGGTGAGTATTCATACTACCAGACATAGTAGACTGATCAATAAATGACATATTAGCAGACTACTTTGCTAAGAAAAGCGTAATTTTGGGAGTGACCACTTAGGATCGAGGAGGATAAAGTTAGCTTTGATCCTGATGAGGATGACATGTTGGATGACACAGCTGAAGTCCATATGATTGATATACGGGGATCCTTACAGCAGGATCAGCTCAATGAGGAAGGTGACACTTCTCACTCAACTCAGCACCTCCTCCACCAGTTCAGATAGAGGGATGATCACATTGACAAGATGGGGAAAAAATGAGCAGTTGATGGTAGTGGTTGTAGCATTACAGAACTCAGCTCCAGTTTCACAGCCTTCTCCTATGATAGTCGACCATCCAGCACCCTAGGTGCACTTCCGTAGAGGGTGACGCTGATAGCTTGCATAGGAAGGTTATAGATGGCACCTCCATGAATGAGAAGGATATTAAATATGGTGGAGCAGCAAGTGAAGGAAGCGATGGCGCAAGCCCGGGGGAGCTCATCTATTTCAAAGGGTAGACCATACTTGGAGGAATTTGATGTAGTTCAATATCCCCAAGGGTTTTTTGCTACCTTCCTTCAAGATCTTTGATGGAACCCACATCAGTATGTTGCACATTTCAGAGCTGGTTGCTACAACGTCGATGGAAGTGACACACTTTTGTTTAGACTATTTGTCAGCAGCCTAACAAGGGATGCATTTGATTAGTATGTCAAACTGGACAATAGTTTGATAAGAATTTTTGCAGAGTTAGAGCACCTCTTCATCAAGAGGTTTGCTGGATCTATTAAAGAGTGATTGTAGGTAGCCTCGTTATAGCGAATCAAGTTCTCAATGAGTCTCTTATTGATTATATTCTTAGGTGATGCAACCTAAGCATGAAATGCAACCCACAACTATTTGAACAATATGCTATTGAGATTCTTCTCAATAATATTCATGGTATAGTCGCCTTCATGGTTAAGGGCTTTACCATCTGAACATTTGAGAAACTAACCAACAAGGTGGCTAACCTACAAGAGGAAGCCAAATAGTTACCCACTCCCCACCAATCATCTCGCCCCAATCCATAGAAGGTGTTTGAGAAGAAGCCAGGGACAATTATGTTAGTGGATAGAGGGAAGCAGCCAGCCAGAGTCTAGTATGAGAGACCTCGAGCTCAATAGCCTTCTTTGCAACCTCCTCTGCCACCACCTCGGCAGTCATATCAACCGCCATAATGGCCATTCCCACACATCAGCAACCTACCTAGCAGTGGTACTCTTATCCCCTGCTCGACAACTATTACCCACCTACTTTTGCTGATAGATTGAATAAGTCATAATCATTCAAGAGAGAGGTAGTTAAGAAAATCTTTAAGAATCTCTTAAAGAAACCTAACTTTCAGTTACCAAAGCCCAAGAGGCTGGAGGAAGTGCGCAAGAGTAATGATCCTAACTATTTCCCCTACCATTGTATGGTTAGTCTTATCTTAGAGGATTGTATTACTTTTAAGGACTGGCTTGAGTGTAGCTACAAGTCAGGTGTTATAATTATCCCCAAGGAGTACTTATTAGAACAACCTTTCAGTTCTATTAGGGTAATTCTTAGGGAAACTTGCAATCCTCTTAAGATAAAAGAAAGTTGGGATATTGCCTTATCCCGAATCTCTAAAAAAGTAGTTTCTAAAATCAAGAAACTCTCTTTACAGATGCCTCGTTAAGCTCAAACCTCAAATACCTAGGAAAGTTTACAAGTTGCCAAAGTCAACTTGAAGAAGGTGACATGCAAGCTAGGTCCTCCCTTACTTGCCAGATAGTTCGTAAGCGCAATATGCAGTCCAAAGACTCCATCCATAGTTACAACTACTACTTTTTCCTCTACTAGCTCCTCTTCTGCCAGCCGTAGCATTATATCAGTAGACAAGGGCATTAAATCTCTTACTCTGCTTATTTTATTAGATTTCTATCATGTACCTCCACCTAAACAGAAATCAATGAAGAAAGCTTTCACTTACATCTTGTCCATTTCTGATACTTTTGATTTTATTCCTCTTAAAAACTCTCCAAGTCTAGAAAATAATAATGATAGCTCTAGTCATTCCGATCTACTCTCTTCAGATTCAGAATTGGACTTTCCTTTTCTGAATTAATTGGGTTCACCTCTTGAGATTGACTTGGAGTCAACTGACTTCGAGGATCCCATAGAGGAAGCTGTAGGTATACCTGATGAGAAGGTAGAACTTTCTATAAGTTCATTATTTCAAGAAGTCACTAAAGTCAACCTACGTAGTGGCAAAGTTCTACCTCTTAGGGTAGCACCTCTTGATAAAGGTAAACAAGTCATTAGTTTCAGTGAGTAGATAGCCCCTCCACATGATGCTCCACCCATGCATATGCTTGTGGAGGACCAAGTCAAAGTTGATTACAATGTTCTAGCACATCTTAGAAAGTTGCCAGCTAAGTTAAGGATATATGACACCTTTGTCTTATCTAAAGAGATGAGGGAATCTCTAGTCAAGGCTCTCCTTTATCTAGAGATATGCTTAGCTTAGTTGACCATTATTGAAGAGGAGGCAGATAGCTCAAAGGACATCTTAGGAGTTACATTCAATGATGAAGACTTGCTCCAAGGAATGACCAAACACAACTGACCTCTTTATATTATATCTTTATATTATAGTGGACGTTGGCATATAAGTTATCAAGAGTTCTGGTTGACCAAGTTGCATTAGTCAATATTATGAGTTTAAGAACCCTTGCCTACTTGAGGATTGACATCTCTAAACTTTAAAAGGAAATGATGATATTGAGAGGATTCAATGAACAAGGAGAGAGGGCCTTTGGCTCCATAGCATTGCCATTAGAGATAGATGATTGGAAAATTGAATCTAAGTTGCATATCATAGACTCAGATACATCTTTCAATGCTTTTTTTAGGAGATCATAGATATATGAGAACAATACAGTTCCATCCTCTCTATAACAGTTCATGAAGTTCATGAGAGGTGAAATTGAGTACTGCATTAAAGGAGATCTCAAACCCTTCACAGTTGATGAGGTCGGGATATATGAAGAGGCAGCCTATTTCCTTCCTAAAAACTAACAAGTCCATTCTCACAAATCTAGTCAAGATCCCCATGAGGGGCAAAAAAAATAAAAAGAAAAAGAATTAAAAAAAGAAAATAAAAAATAAAAATAAAAAGAAAATGAAAGAGAGCGAGACATAGACTTAGGGGAAGATAGAGAGCCTGACATTAGATTCCACCCACGGTTCGTTACTCCATTCTAACATATGGGTAGGATGACCCAACCTCCACTAGACAGAGATAGAGGATAGTTTAGAGGCAGCCCCCAAGGTGGAAAGCATCCTTACTGGTCACCCAATAGAAGGTATGTCCTAGCCACCCGGAGTACCCCTATTATCCACAAAGACTTAGAATCTAGTTCAGAGGATGAGTCTTATGTGGTTAGCACACCAGTTAGCTCTTCTTAATAGCAGATCCCTTTTGAGGTGATGTTGGAGCAAGATAGTGATGAAGACCAGGCTTCAAAGAAAAGCATAAATATGTCCAAGTCTGCATATGGGATAGTTAGGAGTGGGGAACCTTAGTTCTAACCCCACATTCCTCTCAAAAAGTTGAGGCTTTGGTACTTAAGGAAGCCCCTAAGTCATCCACAGATGGGAAAACTCAAAGGTTCTTTTTGGGAGCATCATCCTCAAGTCAGGAAGCTGATGTAGAACTTGAGGATGATTCATATAAAGATTTAATACAATTTCCTTTTAATTAGTATTAGCCTTGTGTTCTTAATTTAGCAAAGAAGGGATTAATCCCACATACTTAGCCTAAACATAGGTCAGACTAATTTGAAAGGTTATGGGATAACCAAAGCAGACATCCTCAATTAAGACTAGAACTAGGATTTAGTATAGTGGGTTCAATCGATGATGACAACCATTTCCTAGTCATCACCAATCATTTGGAATCTTATAGATTCTTTTTTTAAATCATGCTAACTCATATGAGGTGTGTCTAGAAACTTCAAATGATCCAAATGACTTTGAAGTCAAGGATGCCGCCGAGTTCAAAAGGAGATCGATCAACCATCGATGAGCTCAAAGAAATCAACTTAGAACTAAAGACAATCCATGTCCGACATACATTAGTTCTTTGTTGAATGATACTGAGACCAATGACTTAGTTAAGATGTTGACTGAGTTTAAGAACTATTTTGCATAGAGTTATGAAGAGATGCTTGATTTATCTCTTGATGTAGCATTCCACAAATTACCAATAGAACCTAGTGCTAACCCTATCAAGTAAGCTCTTAGACACATACGATTAGACATCAAACAGCAGGTCATTTTTGAAGTCAAAAAATTGATCGATGCTGGAATTATTATGGAAGAAAAATATTCTACCTGGTTGGCCAATATCATCTTAGTTAAAAAAGAATGGCCAAATTCGCATATGAGTCAATTTTAGGGATCTAAAGGCATGTCCAAAAGATGAATTTCTACTACCAATACCAGAATTGATGGTGGACATTGCCTCATCTCATGCAATCTTTTCTTTCATGGATGGCTCATCTAGATACAACCAAATAAAGATGGCCCCTGAAGATGAAAGAAACACTGCATTTCGAACCCTGATCATAATCTTTTGCTATAGAGTCATGCCTTTCGGCCTTAAAAATGCCAGTGTTGTATACCAATGGGCCATGACTCAGATCTTCGATGAACTCATTCATAATCAAGTTGAATATTAAGTTGATGATCTTGTAGTCAAAAGTAAAGAAAAGGAAGACCATCTTTTTGACATGAGAGTAGTTTTTGAAATAGTTAAGATAATTTAACCTTAAGATGAATCCCCTGAAGTGTGCATTTGGAGTAGCTTTAGGAAAATTCCTTGGGTTTGTTGTCTGACACCGTGGAGTAAAAATCGATCTCGAGAAGATCAAGGTGATATTAGAGATGCTACGCCTTAAAAGTTTAACTCAACTCATATTATTGAAAGGGTGGTTGGCATATCTAAGATGCTTCATTTCCAACCAATCAAGAAGATGCCAACCATTTTCAGCACTTGTCAAAAAGGATGCCAAGTTCAAGTGGGATGACAAGTGTCAACATGCCTTCGAAGACATTAAGCACTATCGATGACGCCTATCTAACATCCCCATCTCGCAAGCCATTGATGCTATATATGCATTGGATGACTCCTTTGGTGCTTTGAAACCAATGATGAAGGGAAAGAAAATGCACTATACTATCTTAGTCATCATCTGATCCTTACTGAGATAAATTATCCACCTATTGAAAAGAACTGCCTAGCTTTAATCTTTACATCCCATAAAAATTACATGCTTTCTCCAAGATCAATCCACTACAATATCTTATGACATGGCCATCGCTATTCGGATGGTTGGCATGTTGATCCATGATTCTATCACAGTTTGACATCACTTTTGTACCCCTCCATGCGGTGAAAGGACAGGTACTGCCAGATTTCTTAGAAACACACCCACTTCCTGCTGATTCCTCGCTGATGACCTCCCCGATGAATAAATCATGAACTTAGGGGACACTGACATTCATTGCTGGGAGATGTATTTTGATGGTGTGCCTTTCTTTCAAAAGGGAGAAAAACCATGATCTACTCTTCCAAGAAAGGTAGAGGTAGGAATAGCTTTCCTAACTCCAGACTGTAATGTAATGAGATTCTCATATCATATGTCCAATCCATGCACCAACAATGAAGTCATATGAGGCTCGATTGTCGGTTTGGAGTTAGCCATTACACTATCATCCAGAGTATCAATATCTTTAGGGATTCTCAATTAGTTATCAATAAAATTGCTGGGTCTTATAAAGTTCTAAAACCTAAGCTCCATCACTACGCAAGTACACTATGGATTTGTTGGACCAAATCCCAGAGGTTACTATTTATAAGATTCCTCGAGGAGAGAACATGGTAGAAGATGCACTAGCCAATCTTATCGAAGAATTGGCATGTCCGGAAGATGAGTCCATACCAATAAGAGTCCAAAATAGACAAGACTTTTCCCTTATTGATGCTAAACTCATCAAGAGACTCTCTCTTGAAGGAGAGGTTGACGTTGCTAATAAGGATGAGGAGTTGGATTGGAGGCAACCATTCATGAATTATCTAAATATAGGAAAACTACCTCAAGAGAAGTCACTAGCACATCAGGTGAACCGGATAGCCCTTTCCTACGCTCTCATGGATGGCACCTTGTACCTTGTCATATATGTTACATTGTTTGGACAAACACGAAGCATGTTGCATCATGATCAAGGTACACTAAGGTTTATGTGGAGTGCATTAATCATGTCTGAAGATGAAAGCCAAGATCAAGATACTAGGATACTACTGGCCTTTGATGATCATAGGCTGTATGGATGTAGCTAGGAGATGCCACCAATGTCAGGTGCATGGTGTGGTCTTACATCAACCACCCAACATTCTACATCCTACATTGGCCTCATAGCCATTTGAGTGTTGGGCCACTGACATAGTGGGTCCGATCAATCCTCCTTCTTCCAAGGGCCATCGTTCATTCTAGCTATCACCAACTACTTTTCTAAGTGGACAGAGGCAATCTCACAAAGAGGTCACAACTCAGCAAGTGCTCTTATTTTTCAGGAATCATATCGTATATAGGTTCGGGGTGCCTCGATGAATTATATCTGATAATGGTCCTACATTCAAGAGCACCAAAATCAGCTTTAAAGACACAATATAGATTGAAGGTACTCTACCATCTACGCCCAAGGAAAAATTGCTTAGCGAAGCCTTCAACAAAAGTCTCATCCGATATTAAAGATGACACTCAACGATAACAAGCGACAGTGGCATGAGTAGTTAGTTGAAGCCATGTGGACATACTGCACCACATACAAAACTCCAACTCAATCTACCCCATTCTCTTTAGTGTATGGGTCTAAAGCAGTTCTATCATTAGAAGTCCAACTCCCATCATTAAGAATAGTTGTGGCTAGGAAGATCACAACGGAGCATAACACCAAGTTACGGTTAGAAGAGCTCAAAGGTTTGGAGGAGAGACGCCTCCAGGCATGCCAGAATCTCAAGTTATACAAAGCCAAAATAATTTAAGCTCATTATAAGTTGGTCCTTCCTAGAGTTTTTCAAGCAGGAGAGATTATTTTAGTTATAAAGAGACCAATTATTTCCAGTTGAAAAATGTGAGGCAAGTTTGAACCCACTTGGGAAGGCCCTTTTTCATAGATAAGACCTACCAAGGATGATCTTATCACTTATAAATTGTAAAGGGCATGCCCCATGCTAATAATCAATGGGCTCTACCTAAAGAAATATTATCCATAAATCTTATTTCAAAATAATTATCAATAAAATTTCTTTCATCTCATATTCCATCTCTTCATATTAGTGAGAAAAATCTTTTCTTGCGAATTCACCATGATGTGTTTAGGGTAGGTGAAAGGAACCCTAGTGGCATCATAGCCTTTAATGACATAGCACAAATAGAAATTACACACAACCTCATAAAATAAACACATATATTTTGTCTCGGGCAATTTTTATGTGAGATAAAACTCTTGTGGCACTCACTCATTAGTTGCTCTAGGTTGAGCTGTATGCTACCTTGCTAGTGTGTCACCCCAGTGGTTTCTTATTTAGAGGATGTAAGCCTACAAGCTTTCTTCTTAAGTTGACCATTACAAATTGATGAGTGCCTTGCTAGTTTGGTAGGCCTTACCGCTTGGTCGATAGGCTACCTCATGTTGACTTTGTTTAAGAGGATGTAAGCCTACACACTTTCTTCTTGAGTTAGCGATCATGCACTAACTAGGTCGAGTATATTTGAGGTTTAGGATAAGTCTCCTAGTGGCTCCTTTCCTCCTGACTACTTCAAGTCTAAGTTTAGTCCTTGCACGAGACTCCCTACTTGGTAGTCGCCCTAGGTCGGATAGCATCTGTCCCGCCGATGATAGACTATCTCGATGATCATTTCCATCTATGAAGAAGTAATTCTATAAGCCTTCCTCTCATATTGATCATCGCAAACCAACGGGCATCTTAGGTTGGTTGCTTATCGTTGTGTTGATAGCGACCCACCTAGTGGATACACCACTTATGGTAGATGTAAGTCTACAAGCTTTCTTCCGGAGTTGGACACCGTATACCTATAGGCTTTTTTTTATAGGGTCCAAGATAAAGCCCCTAGCGGCACCTCCCCCATGGGCACTCTATTTGGATCACATCCACAACGATCCCATTTAGACACTACCCGGGTTACTCTCGGATTAGAAAATCCCCCTTTCCTAGTAGCTGCCCCTGTGGTTGGAGAATCCGTCTTGTGGATATGCAGATTCTCCCTTGGTCCAGTAAGTCTAAGATAAGACTAAGCAAATATGTGCCCCTTCTCAGTGTAGTCCCTCGCACACCAACAGGGTCCATGCAAACCTATAAACAAAATATATTTTTGCTTTTGTAGATTACGAGGAAACCCCCAGTGGTACCTTTTCCCAAGCATCCTATCTTTAGGGCAGTGTTAGCAAAACTCCCTATAAGAATTGCCTGACTACTTTTGAGTTGAGATAAGTCTCTGGGTTGGCACTCTCTCAATAGTCGCCCTTAAGTAATATTTGACTTATTGTAGCACCAACAGGTCACCCCAATGGTTGTACTTGCTTTGAAAGATGTAAGTCTATCATGCATTCTCTCTAGCATGACTGTTGCACACCAACGGGCAGCCTTAGGTCAAGTTGGTTTTGTTGTGTTTCCAACCTATCACCTCAGTGATTACTTTCCACTTTGGAATATGTAAGTCTATAGGCTTTCTTCCTAGCAAAGTCATTGCACACTGAAATGCACCCGTTAGGTTAATTAGCTTTACTCCGCAGTCGATTGACTATCCCTTTGGATTTGTAAATCTAAGATAGATTAGGCTAATATTATCCCCTTCTTAGTGGATCCATCGCACACCGATATGGTCTACTTAAAATAAAATTAATTTTGACTATTTTTGAGTCAATATGAGTCCCAAGCAACACTCTCTCGATAGCCATCCTTAGGTTGGATAATCTTACCTGAAGGCCAGTAGACTATCCCTTTGGATTTATAAATCTAAGATAGGCATAGGCTGATATAGCCCCTCCTTAGTAGAACCATCGCACACTGACATGGTCCATTTTATTAAATCCACCATCCTTCCCCAGTGGAGTCTGAATTAAATCCATCCACTCTTATCCCTAGTGGATGCTTCCCTAAAATAAACCAAAGAAAATCATAAATTAAATCCACCTTATCCCCAACGGATCTGAGTTCTTATCTTCAGCAAATGTGCCCTCAAAATCAAATCAAATTTCTCCCCAATGAGGCCTAAATCATACCCTCCCCTTAATGGAGCCCCATAAAATCAAACCAAATCAAATTTCACTCTCTAGTTGATAATCTAAACCTACTTCCCTAATGGAAGGTTTACATACTTGATCCCTCAGTGGATCCTTACTTTCTCTCTTATGCTTTTGGCATAAGTTAAGTTGCATTACACTAAGATCTTGATTCTATATATATTTTGAGTTTAGGGATAGATCATTTCTGTTAGGGCTTGTGATCCTTTGGACATTGTTGATCATCTCGGTCAACACCAATATGTGCGGTGTGCTTTGTCAGTTACACTACACCTATTGGGGATCCTTTTATTAACTTTTCTTTTGGGGTGAGTTCTAAACTTCCTTATCATAGATCTAGGACTCTTATAGACACTAAGAGATCCTTAGTCTTAGGACACTTCTAGTGATTAGGTGAATTCTTATCCTAAGCTCGAGACTTAGAAGAGTTAGCTACTAGAATAGGTTGTGCCCTAGGGACTTAGAAGATTTTCCTACCCTATAGCTAAACAAAATCCATGTTTTCCTTCTCAAACCAAACCTCAAATTTATACCAAACCCAAACCAAATTTCCAAGACTCATAATCAATCCCATGATCAAATTAAAGCTCAAAATTTCTCCATAAAACCCCATGATTAAATTCAAAATCCTTTCTAAGCCCTTTGATTTCATCTTATAGACTTAGCCTTAACCAAATTCAAATCAATACCGGTTCAATTGATTTTCTCAAATATTAATTCAATCTCTCAATCATTTACCAAATCCTAATTCAAACCCAATTCTAAATGATTCAATCCTCAAAACAAATCCAAGTCCAAAATTCCTTCTTAAGCCTTATGACCCACTCTCATAAGTTAAGCCAAATCTCCACCTAAATTATCCCAAACTCGATTGATTTCTTTATAAATCAATTATTCCTTCATTTATATTCACAAATATAAATAAAATCTATACCCAAATGACCAAAACCAAATCAAACTAAATCAAACCAAGCTAAATCCCATCTTAAGTCTTATGGACCCACCTCCATAAGCTTAGCCAAATCTCATACAAATCAACCCAAAATCAATTGGTTTCTTTATAAACTAATTACTCCTTCATTTATATTCATAAATATAAATTAAACCCACCAAAAATAAATTAAACTAAATCAATTCTTTAATTAAACCCTTTTGACCTACATCCTTAAACTTGGTTAAATTTGCTTCCAAATCGCTCCAAACTCAAGTGATTTTCTTATGAATCATTTATATCTTCATTTATATTCCCAAATATAAATAAAATATAAACTCAAATAGCCAAAACCAAATCCAAAATTAAACTAAAACCCAATTCAAGCCTTTTAAGCAATTTCTTGGACTTGGCCAAATCCTATCCAAGTCAAGCCAAAACCAATAGATTTTCTCTTGAATCAATCACTGATCCAAATATAAACATCAACTACAACTATCAAATCAAACTCAAGTCAACCCAAGTCAAGCCCAAGTTATCCCTTTGACTTGAAAACTTCAAATGAGCTAAATTTACTCCAAATTGATTGTAGTTGGATTTTATTTCAATCACCTCATATATGAGTTCAATTAAACTTGAATCAAGTCAAAACCAAACCAATTGACCCATTTAGGTCCACTTGACCCAAAGTGATCTAAAGAACTCTTTTGAACCAAATTCTAATCCAAATTATGGATTGAACCAAGCCCATCCAAACCTCATATCATGATCAACAATCACCCTAGATAATCAACCTCCTTGAATTGGGTCAAACCAAGTAAACTTGGTCATTTGACCAAGTCAACCTTTAGCCCAAATGAAACCTAAATAAGCCAAAATTTATGATACACCAAATTGATTGAAACCATTCATTCAAACCAACTCATGATCAATGTTTGAACATGACTTGACCCCCAATCGAGCCAAATCAAGTCCAATTGGCCATTTGACCTAAGTTGACCCAAATTGGCCTAAAAAAGCCTAAATGGATCCAATCATAATTTAACCCAAATTGATTGCAACCAATGGCTCAATTTCATTCTAAATTGACTATTTAACTTGACCAAAGCCACAATTAAGCCCAATTTGACTAATTGGTCAACTTGACCCAATCTAGCCCAAATTGACCTAAAGGGTTAAGATGGATAAAATCCAAATTAAATCCAAATTGATTCAAACCAAATGCTACAATCATTTTTAATTGACCTGTTGAACATGAATCAACACCTAACCCAACCCAATTTGGTCAAATTGGTCAACTTAGCCCATTTGACCTATATGAACCCAAGTGAGCCAAAATCAAACCTAGCCAAATTGATTAAAACCACTTGAACTAAAACTCTTCAAGTCATCATTTTGAACTCCAAGCCTTAGTTTGACCAAATTTGACCAATTGGTCAAAAACTCAATATGAACCCATTTGACCAAATGAAGCCAAAACCCATAAAACCAACCCATGGGACTTTGATTGATCAAACCCAATCCAAATTGACCCTAGGTCAGTCAAAGTCATCCCAAAAGTAAAGTGAACCCCACCCAAGCCATAATATATTGGTTAAGCCCTCTTTACATAGGATTCCAACCATTAATGGCAAAGTCCACTCTCCCATCATCTTGGTAGCCATCCAACTTCCAAATGAGTGTGCACCTAACCCACCTAGACCACCTAACCCAAGCTAGGTTGGCCATGGACCAAGGGGAGGTGAGTTGACTCACCTCCCATACAAGCCGAGCACCCCATGGATCCAAGCCAAGAGATCTCCCCACATCAGACCTTGAGCCACCTCCCATGGCTTCCTCCAACCCAATCGAGCCACATGAACTTGATTGAGACACCTCCGACACTTTGACAGTGGTTGGCCGACTGAAAAATGGGAGGCCATCCTGTCCATCCAACTCAGCAAAATCTAGGGGTATACTCCCCTAATTCAAACGAGAACTTCACCAATTCATTTTGTGCATGCTTCCAAAGACTTTTACCTACTTCCCTGTGAGTTCTATAGCAATTCCAAGCATCCCACTCTTAGCATTCCCCCTTCCCATGATGAACCAAAATAGGGATGCCACTTGTAATTCCAACTTCTCCAATTCTCCATCAAACTTCAATTGCTCATTTCTACACCTTCTCCACACCTAGTTGAGGCTACCCAAATCATTTTTTGAGCTACAAATCAACTCCAAGTTCAAGTTCATTCAAGACGAATGCCAAGGAGGATGACCTTGGTCTCCAAAGCAATCCAAACCAAATTAAGGCCAGTCATCAAGGCTTTGCCTTAACTTAGCTTCCTCAAGTGCAAGCCCCGGTCTTAGCTCCTGAGGTATTTCCATGACAATCGACCTCTAGCTTAAGTGTGGTTGGTCCTTTTCAAAGAAAATTTTCATTGCATGTGATCTTGACCATTGGATTTGCTCGTCTCCTTCCATTGATGGTGTGAGTTGACTTTGAAGTTCATCCGATCTCGGGTGAGCTTGGATCGAATGATCTATGGCAGAATAACGTTATTGTTTATTGCTCGTGGGAAGGAGGATCATGGTCTATTCATTCAGTGTGATTGAAATGGACAGGCATGATCAAATCATGTTATATCAAATGAGATTTCTCCCTTTACACCTCGGGTTTGATCTGCGCCGTCTGATCTGAGATTGGACGACGGGGATCAATGTCATGTCCACTGCTAGCTAACTCGGTGTGTGGATGTGACAACTTGAATAATCGATCCTATGGCACCACATGGATTTGGTTTAATTAAGGTTAATTAATGTGTTTTTTAGGCTGAATCTTTCATAATTTATAACTAATTAGAGAAAAATCTAAAAAATACAAACAATGGCTCATTTTAAAGGTACTTTAGAGAAGAATTTAATAAAAATATTTCTAATGGATTTGAACAATAAATAGAGCTTAATTAGGTTCTAATTAAAAATTTAATTATCTTAATTACTCTCAAATCTCTCAAGTGATTGATCTCAAAATTTTTGAGAATGTTTGAGAGGATGACTTATGCCTCCTCTAATTTTCTGGGCATTTATTACTTGTTAAATTAAGAGGATTGATTGATTATGCCCTAATTACCCTCTTAACTTCATTAAGGGGTGATTAAGCATGTGAATAGTGGTGAATTAATTATTTGGACTCCCTAATCACTGTTGGACAGTAAGGTGACTTAGGGAAGTGGATTGGAGCCTCCTTCCTAATTCTTTTTCTAATTTTCCCTCTCTTTTCAACTAAAGTCCTAATTATTAATTAATTAACTAATTAGAAACTTATTTAGTTAAATTGGATTTCAAATCATATTAAATCATGCTTAATCCAGTGGATAGCTTACGAAAATAAGTGGGAACCTTTTTCCCTACTTTTTCCCTTGAGCCCATCTCACTTCAAGATAATTATTAACTTTGGTTAGTCTCTTTTTTTAGGAGGGATGAATTAATGGATTATTGGTTTAATTTATTTGAAAAATCTAATTAAATTTAATTTTTCCCTTAATCTATCTTAGGTAGAGCTTTAGGTGTTCAAGAGCCTAAAGAAGCTTAATAAAATTATGATTAGCTCACATGTGTGAGAAAATCATGAAAGTAATTAAAAATGGTTCCTTAAGCTTGATTATTAAATGATTATGAGTTAATTGCATTAGGCTCCTTTCATTTCATAAGAGCATTGCTATTTATTTTTCAATTCATTTGCATATTATATTAGCTCATAATCATTTAATCTATTATCTTAAGGTAACATAGGTAAGGGTTAATTAATTGATTTAATCCATGCTTAACTTAATCAATCCATAAAAATTATCTAATTGCTTCTTATTAAATTAAATTAATTCACACATATGGGGAATGGGATTAGGATTATCGCCTCTTTCTCACATCTCTCTTAAATCAAATTAAACATAAAATCAAAAAGTGACTTTAAGAAAATTTAGTTTATTTTAAATAAGCTTATTTAATATGGTTGTCCTTAGAAATTAATTGAATTGAATGAAATTACATGCTTATGTTTTATTATTTCTTTCCAATCATATAAAATGTTGCATGCCACTTGATTCATGCATTCATTTCTTTCAAAAATCAATTAAAATAAATGATTTCTTTTATGTCAAATTTTCATGTGTTGACTTAATTAAAAATATGTGTGGCTATTATCTCTATTAAATAAAAAATTATTTGTAAAAGATATATAAATCAACTATAACATGTGGAGTGAGGATAATTATGAATATTTATAAGCTTGCATGTGCTTACACTTTAGAACATGTGATATGAAGTTCTCTTTTCTTTAATCTTCATGAATTTACATAAGGATATGAATATTAACAAGTGTATAGTTCATTTAAAATGGACACAACACTTGCTTAGTCTATTCTTATGTATATTCATGTTAGAATTTAGATAGAATTTTAGCTCACATGTATAAATAAATCAAAATACAATTCTTATATGATATCCATTCTTATAGTTGTTTGTACACTCATGAGTATTTAAGGATGGCAGGTATATCTAGCATGGACACCGAGGATGCACAGCTTTAAGTATCCCCAAGGAAGTTTCTACCTCATTCCCCTAGTCAAACAATGGCGAAGCACTTGCTTATAACTTTTATGCACTTGTGTGTGCATTTGGCTAATGAATGAAAATCTCACCTTATTCCATATGCATAATTCAAAACAAAAAATACAATTTTTTGCATGATTCTCTATTCTTATAGTTGTTTATACATTTGTATGCATTTAAGAATAGTGAGTATAACTAGTCTAGACACCCGGAGTTGCAAGGCTTTAAGTAGCCTCAAGGAGGTTCCTACCTCATTCTCCTGGTCAAACAATGGCAAAGTACTTGCTTAGAACTTTCATACATTTGAATGTGTATTTAACTAATGAATGAGAATCCTCTTTTTCTATAAAACTCATTTATGCATCCTGCATTTAAGTGTGCTTAAAACATGTTGCATGCATAGATATGTTTAGGACTTAGTCATATGCATGTTACATATGATGGAAAGAAATGAACAAAGATGTGTTATGTGATAGTAATTAATTCCAATTAATCTTAAGATGCTTTTCTCATTTAATGAGACTATTTAAAGTAAACCTAAACCTAGGACTAATTAAAATATGTAATAAGTTATTCAATGAAGAGAATTCATTTAATTAATTTTCTTTAGATGTGACTTAAGATAAGAATAAAAGAGAGTGATCCTCTCTTTTATTTTCTTTATAACACTTAGCTGTTAAGTGTAAACCAAGTGAAATAAAAGAAAATAT
The DNA here is from genome assembly GCA_021442155.1 of Cymbidium sinense. Taxonomy (NCBI): domain Eukaryota; kingdom Viridiplantae; phylum Streptophyta; class Magnoliopsida; order Asparagales; family Orchidaceae; genus Cymbidium; species Cymbidium sinense. The sequence goes on from CM038216.1 coordinate 3,726,988, forward strand.
TAAGTAAAACTTAAAAATCAATTAAGCCACCTAAAGTGAAACCATTCTTTACAATTAAATCCATTCATACTTAATAAATTACCACAAAGCCTAGTTGAGGCATACCACACAAGCCTTAATACACACACTTTAGAATTAAGTCACCACTTTTAGCCTTATATTAGGGCAATGCATGGTTTGATGTATGTTTGGTTTTATGATGTATTATTGTAGACTGGATGTTAGGGTGTATGCTTTGTAGACTAGATGTTAGATCATAAATAGCCTAATCATGATTTATGTAGGAGATTGTGCTTAAGGGGTGCAAAAAAAATAAATATAAATGGTCTCTTTTACAGGTTGCTTAACCCCTAAGCATAATCTGAATTAGGACAGCTGGACTTGGTTGCATATGGGTGCTAAGTCCAAATTATACATATAACTGCTTGGGTTGTATATTGTATTTAGTTAACACTTATTTTATAGGTGTAGTTAGATTTACTTTTCCTTTTTTATAATATAATTGTACATTAGGTATTAGAATTAGTGTTATGGGGGATTAGGATGAGCGGAGGCTAGAAGGTTTTGTTCTCATGATGCCTTTAGAGCAAGCAAACCTAAATGATCAAATGGAGGAGAGATAAAGAAAGAAGATAAGAAGACTCCCCTCATAGCATTTATTCATTTGTAAAATTCTAACTATTCTTTCATATACCGGATTATAAGGGTAGAGCTTGGCCATTTCTCTTTTTGGGTTGTATGATGATACTCGACTACACAGGCCTGTTATTCTTTTGCATTGGGTTTATAAATTGTTTGATGTTTTGTTTATAATTATATAATAGAAATAGCATCCCTCTTCTTAGTTTCTTATTTATATGGTGATTTAATGTGTGACCTCGATCTAATTAGGCTCTTAGGGAAAATTTAATTTTTCTACCCCACCACTCATAACTAAACTTTTTTAAATAACTCATAACCTCACATAAAGCCTGAGCATTAAATCAAGATAATTAAAAGATTTAACAACCTCTTAGCTCGATGTTGTATGCTTAATATACATGTCATCTTGTTTCTCTTTTCTAAGAGAGGGTTTCCATCCTTGCGATAAGGGAAGACTTGACTTTTGAAGGTCTCCTCTATGGTGGAAAACACCTCTTTCTCTTTGATTTAGCCAATAACCTCTTTTTAACATGCATTTATACATATAAAAATCTTATGGCCTTCATCAAAATAAAGAGTCAAAAATGAAATAAAAATTGATAAGATTTGCATTAGACTAAGTCATTATTCATACTACTCATGCTCTAATCTCTTAGGGAGTGGGTTAAAAGACTTTAATTTATTTTTAATAATAACAACCTAACCATCTTGCAAAACATATGACTTGACCACATGGTTTTAAAAGTGTAGAAGGAGTTAGCTGGCTGTCACTCCAAGCAGTTATACATCCAGCAGTCAGGTGGTTTACCCTCTCTTATGGAGGTAAACTTCATACCCATTTTTGCTTAGATTTAAGACGTGCTTTGGCCCTCACTAAAGCTCCCTAGATTTTGGATCTGAGGTTGTTGTTTCCCCTTGGGACACAAGTATAAGTCCTCACCTCTTAGGCATTTTCACAACCTTGTGTTGTGAGATTATAAGTCCTAACTTTCTAATAAAATTCCAATTCAAACAATATAACTCTCCTCAATTTCAAACATATATAGCCCAACCATATGATATATTAGAATGCTCATTAGATTTCCTAGTATCTTGAGCATTCTCTACTATTTTCCCTTTGTCTTTGATAATAAGTCTCTATTTTTTTATCTATCTCGATCGATTTTCCAAACATAGCCAATTTATTGATAGTCCTATCTTTGAAATTTTTGGTGACAATAATTTCCTAGTTTAATATAGAGTATTCCTAAGAAACTTGTCTTCCTTAGGATGTAGTTAATAATGGGGGCTTGCCCTCATAGGAAACTTTAGAACCTAGTTTAAATAAACCTTGCTTTATTCATCCATGTAAAGTAAGGGAAAAATCTCAGGTATATTCGAAGACCCATCATGCCTTAGGAGTCCTTATTAAGTGATTAGGTCCATTGTAGGGTGGTGATTTCTATCCTTCAATATAGTGCACCATTCCTTGATGTCGTTCATGATCACCTCAATATGTACAACCTCAGATCTGTGTGGTGTCCCCCATACATATAATCAAAAACAAACACCACAATGACTTATGATAATAAAATATTCACTATTATTGGTCATAAAGTTATGGTTAAAAAACAATTATGATGGAATTCAACTTAAAACTAAAATGTGAATTCTCACCCTAAAGGAGAAAGGACACGGAGATTCCTTCAGGGGTCAAGAATGAAATTGACAAGGATTTTGAGTAAGTCTTATCTATTCTCGATAAGTATGACTCAAATGACTTGAATCTTAATTCCCAAAAGAAGACAACTCTCAAATTGACAATCATAATAATGATCAAAATCCATAAAATAGCATCACCGATGGACTTGATGTCTTTAATGATTCCAACTCGGGTAGAGATGCCCCCATTCTAAGCTTTCATGGTGTCACTATCGATAAAGAGCTAGAATCATCAAATTTTAAAAAAATAATTTGAGAAACTTTGGGCATCAAAAAGAGTAGGTAGACATCAATTCTACCTCTCTTTTAGAAGATATCACACAAGCCAATTATTATAGTGGCAAAGTCTTACCACTTTGATCAACACCATAGGAAAAAGCAAACCAGTCGTTAGAAAAAATCAAATTCTAAATCTTTCTTAAGATACACCTCACAATCCAAAATAAGGGCATCAAACTATTCTGAAGGTTAATCTTAAGGTCCTAAACTATCTTGGAAGGTTGCCCACTAAGCTAAATAATAAGTGCGCTCTCACATTCTCCAAATAGATAGAAAAGTATTATATTCAAACTTAACATGAATCTTCCTTGCTTAGTTAGTGGAAACCTCCTTAAGTCATACATAACATAGATTATCCTATGGAAAAGAAAGATAAGCAATCTCCTCTAGAGAACACAATAGAAAAAAAGACTTAAATAAAAAAATAAAATTCAAAAAAAATGAAAAAAAGGAGAAAAAGAAGAAGAAAAAGAGAAAAAGTATAACACCAATAATACCCATTGATTTGGAATCCAAAGGATGAATCATGTGTATGAGGTGTAAATTTAAGTAAAAGAGAAAAGAATATATGAAATATAGTTTGAGTCAGATTTTGACAAGTCTCTAGAGTTAGATAGCAATAAAAAAAGTTCTAAAAGGATGATTCATATATGATATGAGTAGAAACTTAGTAGGTATGTGAGTGTTGACCTCACTTTTGGAGTGAGATCTCAACCTTTTCTTCTTAGACTTAGGACTCTTCTAGACACTAAAAGCTCATTAGTCATAAGATACTTCTAGTTATTAGGTGAACACTTAATGTAAGCCTAGAAACTTAGAAGAGTTAATCATAGGATTAGGTTATGCCTTAGGACTTAAGGAAATCACCCATCCTATAGCCTAAACCCAATCCATGTGCACCTTCTTAAATCCAATCAAAATCCTAATCTCAAACAAAACCTCAAATTCAAATTCAAATTCTAAATCCAAATCTAAATTTCAAATTGAATGATTGAAATCTATAATCAAATCTAAATTCAAAATCCTACATAAACCTAATGATTTTATCTTATGGGCTTAGCCTTAGCCAAATTCAAATCCACCCAAACTCAATTGATTTTTTCAAATATCAATTCAATCCTTCAATCAAATAATCAAATTCTAATTCAAATCTAACTCCAAATGATTCAAGCCCAGGATCAAACTCAAACCCTAAAATCCTTCTTAAGCCATTTGAGTTGGTGCATGAACCGCCAAATCATATCCCAATTCAACCCAAATTTGATTGATTTCTTTATAAATCAATCATATCTTCAATCATCTTCAAAAATATAAATAAAATATACACTCAAATCATCAAAACTAAATCAAACTAAATCAAATCCCCTTCTAAGCTCTTTGAACCTACCTTCATGAGCTTAGCCAAATTTGCCTTCAAATCACTTCAAACTCAATTGATTTTCTTATAAATCAATTATTCCTTTGATTATCTTCCCAAATGTAAATGAAATCTGCATTTAAATTGACAAACCATATCCAAAATCAAATTAAAACTTAATCTAAGCCCTCTAAACCATTTCATTGAACTTAGCCAAATCCTATCCAAATCAAGTCAAAACATTGGATTTTCTCTTGAATAAATCAATCCTTTGATCACATATATAAAAATAAATGAAACATATAATCATCAAACCAAATTCAAATGGACCTAAGCCAAGCCCATCTTAGCCCTTTTGACTTAAAAATTTGAAATGAACCAAAATCTATTAGCCTTCAAATTGATTGCAGTTGAATTTATATTTCAATTTTAGGCTCATATATAAGTTCAACTAAACTTGAATCAAGTCAAAACCATGCCAATTGACCCACTTAGGCTCACTTGATCTAAAGTGACCTAAATGACCCATTTGAGCCAAGTTCTAATCCAACCAAAATTGGATTGAACCAAGCTCATCCAAGCTGCATACCATGACTATTGATCACCCTAGGATGGCCAATTGCAATGAATTGGGTCAAAACAAGTCAACTTGGTCATTTGACCAAGTCAACCCTTTAGCCCAAATGGACCAAAACTAGCCAAAACTCACCCTACACCAAATTGGTTGAAACCATTGATTCACATCAACCCATTATCAATGTTTGAACATAGCTGGACCATCAATTGAGCCGACCTAACCCAACCTATTGATTGACCAAAATTGACCTAAAGGGTCAATTTGGCCTAAGTCAAAATTAAATTCAAATTGATTCAAACCAAAGACTACATTCATCTTCAATTAGGCAATTAAACATGAATCAACCCATACCCCAAGCCAATTTGGCCAACTTTAGTCAAGTTGGTCAACTTGACCCATTTGACCCATTTGATTCCAAATGAGCTAAAATCAATTCTAGGCCAAATTAAATTAAATTGATCACACCAAAACACTTCAAATCATCATTGAACCTAACCTAAGCCTTTAGTTTGACCCAATTTGACCAATTGATCACTAACCCAACATGACCCAATGTGACCAAAATAATCCAAATTGAGCCAAATCCTTTGAAACCAACCCATTGCATCTTGGGAGCTAATCAAACCCAACCCAAACCCATTTGGGATTAGCCAAAAATCAACCCAAACTCAATCAAATTCTTCATGGATCGTCCCTCACATAGGATTCCGCATAATCTCACATAATCACCTCATTCAATCCTCCCCATCACTTGCATTCAATGAAGATTGACTTCATAGCCCCAAGTGAAGACTTTGGAGCTAAATCCAAAGTCCCCAATCAGCCATCACCTCCCAATCATCTCCCTGTCACCATTAAAGGTGATTTTTGGCCATCCCAAAAACACAGGAAATTGAAGCCTCCAAGAGCTGGCTCCTGCCTTCATTCACTCCCCTAGAGCTCCCAAACCAACCAGTAACCATTCTCACTTTATTTTGGAGTTAAAACCCTCAAAATCAAGTGGATTCGGTGAGGAAGCGGTGGCCATTGATGGATACATCATTTTAAATGGAGGCAAATGTCTAGATCCATTCTAATGCTTCTTCTTGCATTCAGGAGTGTGCTTGGATCATCACTGCCACTGAAAGTTATCCCTGGTGAGGTTATTTTCAAGAACCGTAGCCATCCTTAGGAGCTTTTATTTGTTATAATTTTTGCACAATTTTAAGAATTCCCCTTAGATAAACTTTGCATTTTTTTTTTTTCATTTTATATCATCCCCACGTGAATCAGGAAGTTTTTCGGTGATGATCACCGTGAAATTGAGCCCGAACGGATGAATTCTCGGCCGATCTCACCAAAATCATTTGATTTTTACTGTTCATTGCATAGTATCCCATCGTTCTCATCTCCTAGGAATCGCATGTAGCAGCAGCTATCCGATCTCCCATTTAGGGTGACGGTCAACTGAGATTAACGGTAGATCTGCCCATTTTGGCCCGTCAGATCATCAGATTGATCTAGATCGTCTGATCCACGATCAGACGGTCCGATCCAATCTGAGCATCGCAATCCTTGTTCCACCTTTTTTCCAGCCCACGAAACCACGGCACCAATCGGTGCTCGCCATGCTACACCACGCACCACTCTAAACTGTGGATCCAATCTGGGGTCGCCATTTGGCATAGCATGCCACGCAGGTCATTTGCGTGGTGCCATGTGAAAACGCATTGCCCCGTCACTGCCACACAGTGCTTACTGGGTTAAGTAAGAAATTATGGATTTTCTAATTTTAAAGATTATTTAAATCACCTAAAACTTTAAAAATTTATAAAAAATAAAATATTTAACTAAAAATTGCAAACAAAGGCTCATTAGCTTCGCCTTTCGAAAAGAAATCCAACAAACTCAAAATCACTAAATTTCACTAAATATTTTGAGCTTAATTTGAGTTTTAGTAAAAATCAAATTTCATAAATTAATCTAAAAATACAAGTCAGATTAAGTTGAAATTTTTAGAGATTGAAATTGAAGCTAAAATACACATATCATAAAATATTTCAAGTCAAAAGGATTTTTGGATTGGGAGATATTGCATTCTGAAGCTCAAATAGTTTAATTTAATTAAAATAAATTAATAGACTTTATAAAAAATCATGAAAAATTATTTAAATCAGTTGAAACTTTGGAAATTTATAAAAAATTATATAAAAATCATAAAAATGCAAATAAATATTCATTTTGAAGGTATTTAGAGAGGAATTTATCACTAATATCTTTAATTGATTTTGAACAGTAATTAGAGCTTAATTAAGGTTTAATTAAAAAATTAATTACCTTAATTACTCCCTAAATAATTAATTATTTAATTAACCCCAAATTATTTTAGATTGTGTAAGGGGATGACCTCTGCTTCCCCTAATTTTCTTGGGATTTATTAGTTAATTAATAAGGAGAATTAGTTAATTGGTCCTTAATTACTCTCCTACCTTGATTAAGGGTTAATTAATCACATGGAGAACAAATTAATTAATTAATTAGGCTCACTTGTCACTAACTAACAATGAGGAGACTTAGGGATTAAATTGGGGCCTCTTTTTTAATCTTTTCCCTAAGTCTACTTCATTTGAGGATAGTTAACCCATGTGGCAATTACGTTTAATTAACTAATTAATGATTTCATTAATTTGATTAAAATCTAAAATAAATTAGAACCTAATTAATCAAGTCATGGGTAGATATTTAGGTGTTTAATATCCTAAAGACATTTAAGAAAATTATGGTTAACCCATAAGTGTTGGAAAACTATAAAATTATTTAATTAAGTTTTTTAACCTAATTAATTATTAATTATGAGCTAAGCCCTTTCATTTCTTAGGATCATTGCAAGTTATTTTCTATGCATATCATGTTGGCTCATAAATTTTTAATTAATTATTATAAGGCAACATAGGCAAGGGTTAATTAATGGATTTAATGCATATCACAACTTAGCTAACCCATAAAATCAACTTAATCACATTCCATTAAACCAAATCAATTCACAAACTTGGGAATGGGTTAGGATCAACAAACTTTTTCTCACTTCATTAAATCAAATCAAAATATTAAATGAAAGATGGCATTAACAAGATTTGGCCTTCCTTAAATACTTTTATTTGATATGATTGTCCTTAGGAATTAGTTTGATTGAATGAAACATGTGTTTTATGTATTATTATTTCTTTCCAATCATATTAAATGATGTGTGTCATGTGATTTCATGCATTCATATTTTCAAAATGTTTAAATTTTAATGAATTTCTTTTATGTCAAGTTTGCATGTGTTGATTAGCTTATGAATATGTGTGGCTATTATCACTATTAAATCAAAGTCATTTTCAAAAGTCTATAAATCAACCATAATATTTGGACTGATAATAGTTATAAATATCTATAATCTTGCATGTATCTATGGCTTAGAACATGTGATATGGAGTTCTCTATCTTTAATCTATATGGATTTACATAAAGTTTAAATATTAACAAGTGTATAGCCCATTTGAAAAGGACACGTCATTTGTTTGAATTCATTCCTATGTATTTCTATGTTAGAATTTAAATAGAACTTTAGCTCACATGTATAAATAATTCAATTGAAAGAAATATAATTTTTTCATGATTTTCCATTCTTGTAGTCACTTGTACATTCATGTGTATTTAAGAATAGTGGATATATCTAGTATGGACATTCTAGCGATGTGAGGCTTTAAGTAGCCCCAAGGAGGTCTTTACCTCACTCCCCTGGTTAACAATGGTGAAGTATCTGCTTAAAAATTTTATACACTTGTATGTGCATTTAGCTAATGAATGAAAATATCCTTTTCAACTTTATCTCACATGTATAAATAATTTAATTGAAAGAAATACAACTTTGGCATAATTTTCCATTCTTGTAGTCACTTGTACATTCATGTGTATTCAAGAATAATGGATATATCTAGTTTGTACATTCCGGGGATGCGAGGATTTAAGTAGCCCTAAGGAGGTCTTTACCTCACTCACAGTTAACAATGGCAAAGTATCCACTTAAAACTTTTATACACTTGTATGTGCATTTAGCTAATAAATGAAAATCTCATTTACTACAAATACACATATATACATTCATCATCTAAGTGTGCTAAAACATATTATATGTGTAGGTATATTTAGGATTAAGTCATATGCATGCTACAGGTGATGGAAAAGAATAACTTGATATATGTCATATGATAGTAATTCAATTAAGTTAATCTTAAGAAGCCTCTCATATTGAATAGAATCATTTAAAGTAAACCCAAACTTAGGATTAATCAAAATATTTAATAAGCCATTCACTAAAGGGGAACAAATTAAAGTAACATGCTTTTGAAAGTGGCATAGGGTGGGGATGAAAGAGAGCAATTCTCTTTCCTCTCTTTATAACACTTAGTTGCTAAGTGTAAGTATTGACCTCATTTTTAGGATAAGCTCTCAACCCCTTCATCTTAGACATATGACTCTTCTTAGACACTAAGAGTTTCCTTAGTCTTAAGACACTTCTAGTGATTAGGTGAACACTCAACCTAACCCTAGAGACTCAAAAGAGTTAGCCTTAGGAATAGGTTATGCCTTAGGGGTGTTAGGAAAACTTGCCTATCCCATAGCTTGAACCAAATCCTCACTTCCTCCTTTCAAGTCAAACTCCAAATTCAAATCAATTCCCAACTTAATTGATTTTATCAAACCTTAAATCAATTCCAATGGATTTTCTCAAATCATGAATCAATTCCAAATGATTGAAACCCATGATTGAAATTCCAAGTTCAAAAATCCTTCATAAGTCACTTTGATTCTATCTTATAAACTTAACCTAAATCAAATCCAAATCAATTCAAATTTAAAAAATTTTCTCATAACCCATTTATATTCTCATTTATATTCACAAATATAGATGAAATATAAATTCAAATAACCAAAAATAAATTCAAAACTAAAATTCAAATTTAACCAAAATTCAACCTAAGCCTTTCAAGTTAAACTCTTGAACTTAGCCAAATCAAATTCAAATCAAGCCAAACCCTTAATTTTTCTTCATGATTCAATCAATCCTTCAATCATGAATCCAAATATAAACACAAACTTCAGTCATCAAACCAAAACTAAATTCAAAACTCAAGCCCAAATCAAACTGATGTTCACCCTTTGAACTTGAAATTGTCAAATGAATCAAAACTCATTTGACTCCAAACCACTTGCAAATAGATTTAAATTTCAGTCATAAGTCCATATGTAAGTTCAATCAAACTTGATTCAAGCCTTGATTAAGTCAATTAACTCACTTAGGCTCACTTGACCCAAAGTGACCTAAAGTCCCCCATTTGATCCAAATTCTAATCCTACCTAAATTAGATTGAACTAAGCCCAACTACATCTCACATTGTGAGAAACGATCATCATGAGATGATCAATCACTCAAATTGAATCAAACCAAGTCAAACCTAAGGGTTGATCAAGTCAACACTTAGCCAAAATGAAACCTAAACTTGCCAAAACCCATCATAGGCCAAATTGATTGAAACCATTGATCAAAACTCTTTCATGATCAATGTTTGAACTAGACCAAGTCATCATTTGAGCCTAACCTAGCCCAATTGGCCACTTGACCTAAGTTGACCCAACTTGACCTAAAAAGTCAAAATGGGTCAAAACTTAATCTAAGCCAAACTAATTGAAACCAATGGATCAAGTTCATTCCAAATTACTTATTGAACTTGACCAAAGCCTCAATTAGCCAACTACACCCAACCTAGCCCAATTGACCTTGAACCCAACTTGACCTAAAAGGTCAAATTGAGCTAAAATCAAATTAAATCAAAATTGATTGGAACCAAAGATACCAATACATTTCAAATGGCCAATGAAACCTAAACCAACCAATGACCTAACCCAAATAGGTCAAATGGGTCAAATTGATCAACTTGGCCCATTTGACCTAAATGAAATCAAATAAACCAAATCAAAATATAAATCAAATTTAACCAAACCAATGATGCTAAAATATTTCAAATGGTCATATGAACTTGAACCAACCCTTGGTTTGACCAATTAGTCAACTTGACCCAAGTTGACCTATTTTGACCTAAATGGGTCAACATGAGCTAAATTATATCAAATCAATTCTAAATTCATTGAAACTTGGCCCAACCCATTTTTCAATCATACCAAACATATTCAAACTGAAATCCAAGCCAAATGACCATTTTATCCCTAGGTCAAAGGGTAATTCTTGGCCAAATTCACTTGGAATTTGGTCAAATCCTCTTCATGGCCACTTGACACTATCTTGGTGAACTCCATGGACACTAGTAAGAATGGTGCACTTGACCCAACAGGTTTGGGTCAACCAAACCCAACCCAATGGCCAAACCAGTCACTTATTTGAAAATAACCACATGGGAATCATTACTCCACCTTATTTTTCACATGGAAACTTCTCCACTACCTTCCTCTGCCAAAATAGAACCATGTGAAAGCTAAAACAACCTAACAAATCCATTGCATCTGATCAATTGGTCCAAAATGGAAGGATGGCTTGTGGCCCTCCGATCCATCTAGGGGGAGATATACTCCCCCTAATTTCATTTCAATTCAACACACTCACACTCGATTGAAGCTAGGGAACTCAGAGAAAGCATCCTCAAGCTTCTCCAAGCCTCCTAAATCCATTTGGAATTCTCCATTCTCAATTTTCTCAAGCCAAAAATAGGGGAGCTCCATTGGAATTTCCATCTCATCAATACCCAATATCAAGCCAATTGATCTTGCAACAGCCTCAAGGGACTCAATTGAGTTGATCAAAAGCTTCATCCAAGTTCTCAAGGCACGGGAGAGGGGAGCTACACCAAGGCCGCACCCAATTGAAAACCACCTTGGTCAATAGAAGGATCCATTCAACCTCAAGCCTTCAAACCTTTAACAGGGCTTCATCTCTACTATACGAAGCTACCTCAATGGTGAGGCGCATGAAAGCCTCAGCAGGTATGCCTTCAAACCGAGCCTATAATAGGTAGTGTTTGGTCCTTCGTGAAGAGAATTTTCACCCCATTGCAAATTGACTGTTGGATTGCCCCTTGCATGATGATAGTGTGGGTTGATTTTGAGCTCAATCCAAGCTCAATCGAGCTCGAATCATTCCCTAAAGAGTGGACATGCCCTCTCCCGTAAGCAAGCTCAGTGACAAATCATGGACCATCCATTTGCACATTTTCGATGGACGGCCAGGATCAAGCTGTATAGGATCCATGGATTTATCCCTTAAGAATCGTGGGCTTCATCTAATCTTTAATCGAATGGACTAGGAGAAAGCAGGTAGCACCGTTGCTGATGTGGCATTGGATGTGACTACTTAAATAGCGAATCCTGTTGTGCCACGTGGAATGCGTGTGTCACGTCAGTAGTCCACATGGCCTCAATAGGATTAACCATTTAATTAGGCTATTTAATTAGGTTTTAATCATGGAATCTTCAAATATTCATAACTAAATGTAGAAAAATTAAAAAATACAAAATAAAATGCATTGTGAAGATATTTCCAAGGGAATAATCTAAAATTAAGTTTGATGGATTTTAAATAGTGAATTTTATGCAATTAGGGTTTTATTGGGATTATAATTATATTAATTACTCTAATTATTCCACTGGTTAATTCCAAACTTCCTAGGGTTGATTAATGGGATGACCTCTACCTCTCATGATTTTCTTTGAATTTATTAATGGTTTAATTAGGGTAATTGCTTGATCAATTCCTAATCACTCTCTTAATCAATTAAATGATTAATTAACTTATTAAGTAGTGATAAATTAACTAATTAAGTTTTCTAATTACCTTAGAATAATGAATAGACTTAGGGAATGAGATTAGGAGTCCTCTCCCAAATCTCTTCCCCTATGTTTATTTAATTTGGATAAAAATCTAATTAAAATGCAATTTAATTAAATAATTTAATCACGTAATTAAATGGCATAATTAATCAAACTTTTTAAAATCAAATCAATCTGAACTTAATCATTTCCTTCTTGGGTAGATACTTAGGTATTCAATAACCTAAGTAGCTTAAGGAAATCATATCTAACCCATATGTGTGAGAAGGATTATGAAAGTACTTAAACTAAACCCTTTAGCTTAATTAATCATTAATTGTGAGCCAAATGCATTAGGCCCCTTTCTTTCTTAGGTGCATTACTAATTTAAATTCTTTGTGGTTTTATGTCATACTATGGCTCATAATTATTTTAGTTAAATATGTTAAAGTGGTGTAGGTAAGGGGTAATTAATGAACTTACTGTACACCTGAACATAAACAAAACATAAAACTAATCTAATAGTTCTAAAATTAAACTAAAACAACATACTCATGTGGGAAATGGGTTAGGACCAAAAAACCTCTTCACATTTCCTAAATTCAAATTAAACTCAAAATAAAATAAAAATCTCTTTAAAATAAATTTGATTTACTTTAAATAATCATATTTCATAAGATTGTCTTTAGGAATTAATTAGGGTAAGTGAATTTACATGCTTTCATCACTTTATTTCTTTCCTAGTATGCTAAATATGTATGTCATATGAAAATCATGCATTCATGCCTTTTAAAAATCAAATTAAAAATGAAATATTTCCTTTATGTCAAATTGAATGTTTTGGCTAAAGTAAGAATATGAATGGTTATTATCACTATTAAATCCAAAATTATTTTCAAAACTTATAAATCAAATATCACAACTGAAAGGTATATTACTTATAATTATTTATAAGCTTACATGTGAGTATAAATATAAAGATGTGCATTGTGTGATTTTCCTTCTCTTCTCTTTTAACATAGTTTTGAATAGGATTTTGCAAAGTGTATAGTTCATTTGAAAAAAAACACAACATTTGCTTAAATTCATTCCTATTCATTCTATGTTATCACTTAAGAAGGATATTCACACTTGCATATGTAAATTGCATAAACAAGTCAAACAAACAACCATAAACTTTTTGCTTGATTCTCTTTCCATATATTTCTTTTTGTACATGCACATGTATTTAAGAAATGTGGTATATTAGTCAGGACAACCCCATGATTGAGGCTTTAAGTAGCCCTAAGTAGGTCTTGTACCTTACACCCCTGGTGCTAACAATGACACCATATTCACTTATGTCTTTTATATTTGCAAATGTGCATATGAAAATGGATAAAAGAATCTCTCTTTTTCTACTTAACAAAATCATGCATACATGAAACATTCCAAATTTTCTTAAATAGACTCTCTTAGCATTCATCATTAAGGTGTGCTAAACACTTCCATTTGCATGTACAGATATGCTTAGGATTCATCCATATGCATGTTACATATGTTGGGAAAGAAATGAAGTGTTGTGTGTCTTGTGATAGTATTTCACTTTACTTAATCTTAAAATGTCTTTCTTTATGAATAGGTTCATTTAGGGAAAATCTAAACTTAGGATTAATTAAAACACATAATAAAATATTCACTAAACAAAAATTAAATATGAATCTACCTTAGAAATTACTTAAGGTGGGGAGGAAAGAGAAATTCTCCTCTCTTTTCCTCTCTTTACAACACTTAATAATTAATTGTAGGTTCATTCAAACCTAATCAAATCATAAAAATAAAGTAAACTAAATCACTTAAATGAAACCACCCTCTAAGTTGAACTCTTTCACACTTAGAAAACTTCAACCTTAAAGCCTAGCTAAACATACCACACAAACCTTAAATAGCACACACATTAGGCTAAACCACCACTTCTAGCTTTAGGTTAGGGCGGTGCATGATTTGATGTTTACTTTTATTTTTTGATGTAATATTTTAGTTTAGATGTTAGGGTGTATATGCATAGACTAAATGGTAGGACAATCTTAGTCTATTGTCATACGATTATTATGCTTAGAGTAATAAAAATATAACTAATTGTTATGCAGGTGCTTATACCCCTAAGCTTAATCAAAATAGACCAGATGGACTTAGTTATCCATGTGTGGGGTGCTAAGTCTAATTTATACATATACATGCTTGGGATTGTATAGTTTGTTTAGCTAATATCTATTTTGCAGGTTTTAGTTAGATTTCTTTTTTCCCATTTTCACGTAATTTTATAATTAAGATTTTGGAATGATTGTTATGGGGTTTTAGGATGAACATTGGTCATAAGACTTTGTCTTATATTCCATATGAAGCCTTCGGAGCAACCACATTCCAACCAACCAAAAGAAGAAAGAAGAAATGAAAAATGAAGACCCCCATAATAATGAATTTCTTCTTGGCTGTAATTTATTCATTTGTAATCTGGGTTGTATAAGGGTAGAGCTCGGCTGCCCAATTTATTTTCAAGTTTGTGTAGTGGAGCCTGACCACAAATGGTCTCTTATTCTTTTACGCTAATTTTATAAATTGATTGATGTTTGTTTAGCTTGTGGATGAAGATAGCATCTTTTCCTAGCTTCTTCCTTATTTTGATGTATGTCCAAGATGATGATTAGGCTCTTAGGAAAATAATTTTTCTATCCAACTAATCAATTCAAACTAAAAATAAATAACTCATAACCTCATCTAAAGCCTAGGTTATAAATCAAGATAAAAGAATTAGCAACCCCTTAGCTGGATGTTGTATTTTCTTTCTCACATTATGCATAAAAAAGCATATTATTTCACTATTGATTGGAGGGCTTCCACCTTTGCTAGAGAACTTGGCTTGACCTTCGAGAGTCATGGTGGAAACACACTTTCTTTTCTTGCTGATTTTGGCCCATAATTTAATTTCTCATACATTACGCATATGAATCCTAAAGCCCGTGTCAAATTGATAGTCCAAAATGAAAATAAAATGTAACAAAATTTGTATTAGATTTAAGTTATTAAATCATCCCCTACATAATCTAGTCGTAGAGAGTGTGTTTAAGGACTTGGTCTCTTTCTAAATAAACAACAGCTCAGCTATCTTGCAAAAGCATTTAACTTGCCTACATGTATTTAAAATCATAGAAGGAGTTAGTTGGCGGCCACCACCAGACGATTGTAAGTCCAAATAGTTGGGTGATTTATCCTCTCTTGTGGAGGTAAACCAAATACCCATTTTGACCTTAGATTTAAGTTGTGCTTTTGGCCTTCGCCAAAGCTCCCTAAATTTAAGTTCTGAGATTGCTACTTCCTTTGTGGGCTATAAGCATAAATCCTCACATCTTAGGCATTTTCATGACCTTGTATCATGGAATTGTAAGCCCTAGATTTCTAATAAAAATTCAACTCAAATAAATCAATTCAATTTCAAAAATGTAAAGCCCAACCATAGGATAGTTTAGGATGCTTACTAGGCTTCCTAGTATCCTAAGCATCCCCTACTTATCTTCATTTAGCTTCGATAAGAACTCCCTCCTCTTGATCGATCCCACTTGATTTTTTAAAAATAAACTAATCAATTTATAGTCTTACCTTTGAAATCTTTGGAGACAATGATTATTTATCTTAATTGATATTATTCCTAAGGAATCTTATTCCTTATGATGTAATTAACTATAGGGGCTTGCCTCTATAGGGAACTTAACGAACTCGGTTTAAAATAAACTCTGCTTTAATTTTCCATGTAAAGTAAGGAAAGAATCTGTGGTACATTCCGAAGACCCATAGTCCTTAGGAGTCCTTATTCAGATGATTAGGTCAATTGTAGGGTGGTGATTTCTATCTTTCGAGATAGTACGCCTCTCCTTAATGTCATATCGATCACCCCTAATAAGAACATCTGGATCTACGTGGTGGCCCAACTAGGGTGTTATATATTTCTATTTTCATTTATCCTCTTTCCAAAAGTGGATAGATGAAGGCAAAAATATATAAAATTTTCACCACAGTAGGTCATATGAAACCAAATGAAACATAAATTAAAATTCTCAAATCAATTAAACAACTTGAAGTGAAATCATCTTTTATGGTTAAATTGAATTCCTTTCACACTTAGAAAAATATAACCTTAATGCCTTGTAAGACATACCACACATGACTTAACACACACATTAGAGCTAAGTCACCACTTCTAGTCTTAACTTAGGGTAGTGTATGTTTGGTGTATGTTTTATTTTGTGATGTAATATTTTAGACTGGATGTTAGGGTGTATGTTTCGTAGACTAGGTGGTAGGCCATGATTAGCCTAATCTTATTTTATGGAGGGGGTTATGCTTAAAGGGGCCTCTTAAAAATAAATATAAATACTTTTGTTGCAGGTTACTTAAGCCCCTAAGCATAATCCAAGTTAGGATAGGTGGGCTTGGTTACCCATATGTAGGGTTCTAAGCCCAAATTACAAATATAACTACTTAGGATTGTATGTGTGTTTAGCTAACACTTGTCTTGCAGGTGTAGTTAGAATTACTTTCCTATCTTAATGTAATTTTATATTAGGAGTTAGGATTAGTGCTATGGGGGTTTAGGATGAGCATAAGCTAGAAGGATTTGTCCTAGGGTGCCATGTGATGCCTTAAAGCCTACCAAATCAAAAGGGAGCAAAGACATGAAGAAATGAAGGATACATGAAGACCCCATAGCATTTATTATTTATAAATATAATTATTCTTTTGTACACTGGGTTATATAAGGGTAGACCTCGGCTACCCATTTTCTCTTTTGGGGGTGTCTGACGGAACTCGATCGCACTGGCCTTTTATTCTTTTGTGGTAATTTATAAAATTATTTGATATTGTATTTAGATTATGCACTAGAATCACATGTTTTACTTAGTTTCTTCATATTTGTTGTTTGAATGTGTGTCCTGGATGTGATTAGCCTCTTAGGATAAAAATAAATCTTCTACCTAACTAATAACTCATAACTTAAATTTTCTACAACTCATAATCTCACCATAAAGCTTAGGCATTAAATAAGATAATTAAAAGATTTAGCAACCCCTTAGCGGAATGATTGAATGTCTCACAACATGCATGCATAATCTTCCTCTCTTGAACATGAAGGATCTCCATCCTTGCATGATAAAGGAATACTTGACCTTTGAGGGCATCCTTTGTGGTGGAGAACACCTTCTTCTAGCTGATTTATCCCATGACCTATTTTCATCATGCATATAGGCATAAGAAATGCTATGGCCTTTGTCAAAATGCAGAGTTAAAAAAATCAAACAAAAATTGAAAAAATTTGCATTAGATTAAGTCATTACTCATACCACTCATGCTTTAGTCTCTTTAAGGAGTGGGTTTAAGGACTTTAGTCTCTTTCTAAATAATAATAACCTAACTATCTTACAAAATCATATGACTTGCCCACATGATTTTAAAGCATAGGAAGAGTTAGCTGGCTGCCACTCTAAGCGGTTGTAAGTCCAGTAGTCGGGTGGTTTACCCACTCTTGTGGAGGTAAATTATATACCTATTTTCGCTTAGATTTAGGTCATGATTTAGCATCATGTTAAAGCTCCTTAGATTTAGGATCTGAGGAAGCTATTTCCTTCAAGCTACAAGCATAAATCCTCACCTCTTAGGCATTTTCACAATCTTGTGTTGATGGATTATAAGTCTTAGCAATCCAATAAGCTTTCAACTCTAACAAATAATTCTCTTCAATTTCAAATATATAAAGCTTAACCATAAGATAGATTGGGGTGCTCACTAGGTTTCCTAGTATAATGAGCATTTTCTATGCATTCTCTTTGGCTTCGATAATAAGTCTTCTCCTTGAGTTTTCGCACATGATTTTCTAATACAAATAATCCTTTGATAGTCTAGCCTTGAAATCTTTAGAGACCTTAATTTCTACTTTAATTGAGAGAGTATCCTTAAGAGATTTCATCTTTTAGGATGTAATTAACTATGGTGGCTTGCTTCCATGTGGAACTTAATGAACCCGACTTAAAATAAATTCTTCTTTACTTTTTCATGTAAAGTAGGAGAAAAATCTCTAGTATATTTGAAGACCCATCATGCCTTAAGAATCCTTATTAGGTGATTAGGTCTATTATATGGTGGTGATTTCTCTCTTTCAAGATAGTGTCATTCCATAATGTAGTCCCTGGTCACTTCAATAAGTACACCCTAAGATCTGCATGTTATCCCACACTCAAAAATAAACACCACAAAGAGCTCATTGACTCCAATTCTGCTATCTCATGATATTATTATAGGATCAGAAGTTAAGAGTTGCTCCTAACCTTATATATATATATATATATATATATATATATATATATATATATATATATATATATATATATATATATATATATATATAATGAGATATCAAATTTTCACTTCATATCTCTTTCTTCAAGCTTGAAAGAGGATTCAACACTTGTAGATAGACTTTCAAATGAAGTAATAAAATCATCTTTTTCCTACCCTACCTACTTTGCTCAAAGAATTTTGAAGACTTTCAAGTAGAAGATGCACTCCCTCAAGTTGAGGAGGGAATTATATCATTAACCAATAAGTTTCAAGAAATTAACCTCAGAATATAAAGGGGGTCTGTCCACCCTCCCAACAATCATATGTAATAAGTCAAAAGGAAAATTCCAATGA
This sequence comes from Cymbidium sinense, assembly GCA_021442155.1. NCBI lineage: Eukaryota > Viridiplantae > Streptophyta > Magnoliopsida > Asparagales > Orchidaceae > Cymbidium > Cymbidium sinense. The sequence goes on from CM038216.1 coordinate 3,746,109, forward strand.
CTTGGTTAGGTTACTTTTGTAGTTTAAAAACTCTTTACCTAAGACCATAATAAAGTGCCCAATATATCTCCAAAGGTAGTAGTTTGCAAACTCAAAATTGAACATATTACTATTCCTATTTCACAAACTTTTGATGGAAATATTTGCACTAAGAAGAGGATCAAAGTTTGAAGTTAACCTTATTGAAGATGAAAGATACTATCATGATAACCCAACATTATTCCCAGACAAAAGGAAGAACATTCAAATCTACACATATGTCAATTTTGAAGATGTAAGTTAGGCGTGTCTTGAAGAAAATTTCACATTACTTATATCAAATTTAATAGTGGACATAGCCTCTTTACATGCAGTCTCATCATTCAATGATGGGCCAAATCATGCTAGAGGATGAGAAGTCATTTCCATTTATGATTTCCATCAGAATTTACTGCTATAAGGTCATGCCTTTCAGCCTTAAAAATACTGGTGCCACATATCAGCGGGTCATGACTCGAATCTCTGACAAACTCATTCATCACCAAATTGAATGCTACCTCGATGATCTCATGGCCAAAAGCAAAGAAAAGAAAGACCATCTTTACAATTTGAGCAGTTGTTTTCGACTAGTTATGACATGATGAATCCTCTAAAGTATACAATTAAGATGACTTTAGGGAAGTTTCTAGGGCTTATGATAAAGCATCATGGGATAATAAAAATTGATCTAAAAAGAGATTAAAGTGATATTATAGATGCAACATCCACACAAAAAAGAGAAATTGAAAAGCTTGAAGGTCTGGCAAATAAAAAAAGGAAAAAAGGAGACCTCAATTAACATTGAATATAGACAGTTTAAACTCTTTCAAAGTTAGTCTATCTCAAAAATATCCACATCTAGATTTTACTTCTGATAATTAAAAGGCCTGCTTGATGCTTCGAAGGATGGAAAGTAGTTTAAACCACTGTGATAAGAGAGTGTCTTGTACTTCTAGTCAACTAACACCACCTCAAAAGCCATTACACTCAAAATCAAATTCCAAATTTTGAGAACAATTCAAGCAATTGGAATGAAAATTTTATTTTATTCAAATGCAAATTAGAGCATAATACTAGAGAAGCCTCAGTGAATTTCTTTCACTATGGATGATCAATTATTTTGACTGGGTCCTAAAGATTTTGAAGAAAGATCACTAGACTTAGTTATTCTTGTTCTATTTGTACACACCTAAAGAAATTTCAAAATAATAATAATAATAATAATAATAATAATAATAATAATAATATCTATAATCACACTTCAAAATTCCTCATCAATCTAAATGTTCCTTCAAACTTACATTCAAAACTCAATATTTATCTCCAATGCTATTAGGATAGGTGTAAGGGACCCCAAGAGCCATCCTATTTCGGCTAGCACAACTAAGTTATGTGTAAGATAACCCGAGCGGCATCCTTTCTTGGTGGAGTCACACTACCCTTTGTGGCATCATTTCATCTATCCTTCGTGTGGTTAGGGTAGGTGTAAGAGAACCCAAGTGGCATCCTATCGTTCATCAACACAACACAAAAACAAACTACACACAAACACATGAACAAATACACATCTTTTTATCTCGGGCTATTTTAATATGGGTAACGCCCCTTGTGGCACTCACTCATTAGCTGCTCTAGGTCAGGCTAATGTGCTACCCTACTAGTGCTTCACCCGAAAGGTCTTCTTATTTTAGAGGATGTACGTCTGCTATGCTTTCCTCCCTTACTTGGCCACTGCACATTGATGAGTACCTTGTCAGCATGGTAGGCTTTATTGCATGATTGGTAAAGCTACCCTCATGTTGGCTTCATTCAATAGGATGTAAGTTTACTACACCTTCTTCTTGAACAAGCCATCATGAACTGACTTGGTCAAGTTGAGGATTAAGGTAAGTCCCCCAATAGCTCCTTTCCTCCTGACTACTACAAGTCTAGGTTCAGTCCTTCTTTATGACTCCCTACTTGGTAGTTACCCTTACATCAAATTTGATCTATTTTGCCATCAATGGGTCACCCCAGCAGTTGATCCCTACTTTGGAAGATATAAGTCTACTATTCTTTCTTCTTAAGTATAATCGTTGCACACCGATGGGCAGCCCTAGGTCGGATAGCACCTATCGAGTCGAAGATAGACTATCTTGGTAATCAGTTCTGCTTTAGGGTGATGTAAGTCTACATGCTTCTTTCTAGACTGATTGTCACACACTGACGAGAACCTTAGGTTGGTTGGTGTTCATTATGCTGACAGCGACTCACCCGGTGGATACACCACTCTTGTTAAATGTAAGCCTGCTACATTTTTTCTTGAGTTGGCCATAGTCTACCTACAGGCTTTCTTATTTACAAGGTTCAGGATAACGCCCCTAGTGGCACCTCCCCTGTAGGAACTCTATTTGGATCACATCCTTTGTGACCCCCATTTAGACACTACCTGAGTTACTTTTGGATTAGACAGTCCCCTTTTCTTAATAACCACCCCCGTGGTTGGAGTTTCTATTCCGTGGATGCGTAGATTCTCTCTTGGTTCAGTAAATCTAATATAGGTCAAGGTTGACGTAGCCCCTTTTAGTTCGATCCCTCGCACACCAACAGGGTCCACTATAACAAATAAATAAAATATATATTCACTTGTGAATTAGGAATTAATGCCCCCAATGACACCTTTCCCAAGCAGACATCCTATCTTTAGGGCAGTGTCAGTAAAACTCCCTATAGGAATCGCCTGACTACTCTTAAGTTGAGATAAGTCCCAGTGACACTCTCTCTGTAGTTTCCCTTAGGCCAGGTTCAACTTAGTGTGCCAACAATAGGTTACCCCGGCGATCGTCCTTGCTTTAGAAGATGTAAGTCTGCTACGCATTCTTTCTAGCACGACCGTCACACATCGACGGACAGCCCTAAGTCGGGTTTGATTTATTGCGCATCTAACAGGTCACCCCCAACGGCTGATCCCTGCTTCAAAAGATGTAAGTCTACTATGCCTTCTTCCTAGTATAATCATTGCATACTGAAAGGCACCACTTAGGTTGGATAATCCTACCCTTCAACCAGTAGACTACCCCTTTAGATCGATAAATCTGAGATAGGCCAAGGTTGACATAGCCCCTTCTAAGTGCAGTTCATCGCACACCGTTGGGATCCATTAAATGAATTTAAATGAAATTAATCCTGACTACTCTTGAGCTGATATAAATTCCCAACGGTATTCACTCAGTAGTCACCTTAGGTTGGGTTTGATTTATTGCGACATTAATAGGTCAACCTAGCAGTTGTTCCCTGCTTTGGAAGATGTAAGTCTGCTAAGCTTTCTTCCTAGCACAACCATTGCACATCGAAAGGAAACCCTTAGGTCAAATAGCCCTACCTTGTGGCTGGTAGACTACCCCTTTGGATTTGTAAATCTAAGATAGGTCAAAGCCTTGTGGCTCCTTCTTAGTGGATCCATCGCACACTGACTAGGTTCATAAATCAAATCAAAATTAAAATCAAACAAATTCAATCAAGCTCATATCCCTAGTGGATAGGTCCTTAAAAAAATAAATTCAAAATCAACCTCCCCAATGGAGTCAACTCAAATTCAAAATCAGTTCCCCAGGGGAGTCAAATCACACTCCTCCCTCAATGGAGTCTAAGTTAAAACAAACCAAATCAATCTCCCCCAGTGGAGCCAAAGCAGCAAACTAAATCAAACAAGTTCAACCAAGCTTATAATCCCCAGTGGATATGTCTCCAAATCAAACATCAAATTAACCAAATTAATCTCCCTTCGTGGAATCAAACCAAAATAAATTCATAAAAAATATCAAATCAAAATAAGTCTAGTCTTGATCCCTAGTGGATTCAAGCCAATATACTCAGTGGATAGGCCCCAAATTAAACCAACAAAATAAATTAAGCAAACCTAAAATTGTATCCTTAGTGGATCCCTCATTCATAAATTAAATCAAACAAATTCAAATAAATTAAATCAAATTTTCATCCCCGGTGGATCTTCCTCCTAAACAATTCAACTATATCAATCAAATTTCAATCCCAGTGGATCTCCCTTACTTTTATACCCTTGGCATAAATCTATCTCAAATCAAATCCAAATCATGTGAGATTCCCCGATGGATCTCTCTTCATGTCCTTGACATGAAAACTAATTCAAACCAAATCTCCTTAACTCTCTTATCCCCTGAGTATAAGATGAGTTGCATTCTACTAAGATCCTGACTCTATCTACCTCTTGGTTTAGAGTAGATGATCTCCATTAGCGCTTGCATTCCTTTGGATATTGTTGATCATCTGATCCAATATATTAGCCTAGTTACACCACATCTGTTGGGAGTCCTTTTATTGTCCTCACTTTTGGAGTGAGGTTTAAATCTTCCCATCATAGATCTTGGAGTCTTCTAGACACTAAGAACTCCTTAGTCATAGGACACTTCTAGTGGCTAAGTAAACACTTTACCTAAACTTAGAGGCTTTCTGGGGGGGTTTGCCACAGGATTAGGCTAAGCCTTAGGACCCAATGTAACTTACCGTCCTATGGCCTAAATAAGCTCATGCCTACCTCCTTAGCCAAAACTCAGATTAAACCCAAATTTAATGAAACTCAATAGAAATCTAAATCAAGTATATTTGAATTGAAATCTAAATCCAGTTGAACTTGGGTTGAGGTAATTAGATTAATTAACTCAATTAATCTTTTTAAGCTCAAAATCACTTAAGTCCAAATTAAATCAAGATTAAACCAAATTGAATCAAATCAAAAGCACAAAATCAATACATTAACATAAATGAACTCAAAAATATATTCAAATAAAGTTTATGGTGATAAATAGGTCATTTGACTTAAAGTTGACCCATGTGATCCCCATTAAGTCAAAAGTCAACAAATCACAAATTGTCCAAATTAAATCACTCTGAAAGATCAAAACCATCAAATAAATATGTTTAAACATAAAACTAAACAAATCTAAATCAAATGAGATCTCAAATGGGTTAATTAGATCATTTAACCCATTAAGCTCAATTTGGATTAAAACATATTCAAATCAAAATTAACATCAAGTCAAATAAAAACCAATCACTCTAAATCATTATAACTAGTTAATCAAACATGATTAAAGCTTAAACACATCATGGTTGAGTCAAATAAAGTATTTAACTCAATTGAACTTGATTTGACCCATTTGAACTCAAAATGGGTTGAACCCAAATCCAAGCTGAATTGACCCAAATAATTGATCAAGAACATTCCAAATAATTCATAAAATATACTTGAAACATAATCTAAACATAAAATGACAAATTGAATCACATAAATCAACTTAACCAATTTTGGTCAAAGTTGGCCAAACCTTAGTCAAACTTGGGTTCAATTTAAAGTTAATCCAAATTAAATAAAATTAATCAACTAAAACTATTATGAGTGACCATTTAAACATAATTAAAGCAATTCCAAAGCCATTGAGTCAAACTGAGTTGCTTGAACCCAACCCAATTCATTTGGGTCAACATGAGTTGACCCAATCCCAAATTAACCCCAAATTGAATAAAACACTTAAAGCATCATGTAAAAAGGATAAAATTAAACCTCTATGGCTTGGTGAAATTGAGAGAGAGAGAGAGAGAGAGAGAGGAAAATACATAATCTTGTAAAACCTGTCATCCCCATCACTTGCATTCAATGGAGATTGACCACACAGCAAAGGAAGACATTGGAGCCAAAATCCAAAGTCCACAATCAGAAATCACTTCCCAACCATCTCCCCATCACCCTTACTGGTAATTTTTGGCCACCATTAAAGGAGGGAGAAAAAAGGCATCAAATAGATGAGATTTTGGCATTAGACTAGGACTTCCAGTAAGCAAGCTCAATCCATTCCCTACTTCCCTTCAACAGAAAATCATTAAATTCAAGTGGATTCCAACGAAGTGTGGCGAAGGTTAGTGATTACAATGATTCGAAGCAAGGCAAGAGTCTAGATTCATTCCAAAGCTTCATCTCACATCCAGGAGTGTATTCAAATCATCTCTGCCACTGAAAATAATCCCCATCGAGGTAATTTTCAGGAACTTAGCTAGCCTTAGGAGCTTTTGTTTTCTTTAATGTGTGCTCAATTTTAGGATTTTCCTATAGATTTCCCTTGCATTCTTCATTTTATGTGATCCACATGCATTTTAGGGTGTTTTCTAGTGAAGATCACCGAAAAATTGAGCTTGAAACTCCTTTTTCCATTCAGTTTTACTATTTTTTGAGCTATGGTTCATCGGTTTCAGAGACGAAGAGTAGCAGTTGTTCGATTTCCCATTCAGGGAAATGGATGGTTGTGATTTCATGCAAGATCCTCCCAATTTCAACCCCTGGATAGCAGATCAATCTAGACCGTCTGATCTACGATCAAACAATCAGATCTAATTTGCTCAAAATGTGTGTTCCTGCTCATTCTGGCCACGTGGAACCGTATATCCAATCCACGATCAACACATGGCGCCGTGTGCCCAGTTAGTGTGGGATAAGTTGGAAATTCCGGATTTTTGGATTTTAAAAATTAATAAATTCACCTAAAAATTTAAAAGTTCATAGAAAATAAAATACTTAACTAAAAATTACAAATAAGAGCTCATTGGATTTGTCTTTCTGGGAGGAATCCAACAAACCTAAAATCTCTAAATTTATATGAACTTTTGAGCTTAATTTAGGTTTTAATGAAAATCAAATTTCATTAAATAAACCAAAAATACACATAAGCCTGGTTTGAAATTTTCAAGAATTGAAATCAAATTAAATTACACCTATCATAAAACTTTCAAGCCAAAAGGATTTTTAGATTGTAGATATTGAATTTTGAAGCTCAAATAGTCTAATTTAGCAAAAATAAATTAATAAACTTTATAAAAATTATGTAAAATCATTTAAATCAGGTAAAACTTTGAAAAATCATAATAAATCATAGAAAAATCATCAAATACAAGTAAATATTTATTTTGAAGGTATTTCAGAGGAGATTCAATTACAATTGATTCTAATTAATTTTGAGCAATGATTAAAGTTTAATTAAAGTTTAAATAAAAACTTAATTAGCTTAATTTAGCCCTAATTAATTAAGTAATTAATCCCAAATTTTATCTATTAGTTTAATGGGATGACCTTTGTCTCCCATAATTTTCTTGGGATTTATTGATTGGTTAATTAGGGGAAATGATCATTTAAGCCTAATTACTCTCTTGATCCACTTAATTACTAATTAACACCCTAAATAGTAATAAATTAAAATAAAACTCACTAATCTTTGTTGAATAGTGAATGAACAAGGGAGTGGAGTTAGGACCCCTTTCCTAGCTTCTTCCCCTAAGTCCACTTCATTTTGGAAAGAAAGTTAATTAATATGAAGATCAATTAAGGGTTAATTAACTAATTAAGTTGCTTAACTAATAAAACTAAAATTATAATCACATTAGATAATTAATAATGAAATTAAGGGTTCCTCTTTAGGTGTTCAATAGCATAAAGACCCTTTAAGGAAATTATGATTAACCCATAAGCGTGGGAAAATCATAAAAGTACTTAATTAGGTTCTTTAATTTAATTAACCCTTAATTATGAGCCATTTCCATTAGGTCCTTGTATGAGCATTGCAATTTTATTTTCACATGTTCATGTCATTTGTGCTCATAATTAAATGGTTAATCAAATTAAAGAAGCATAGGTAAAAGTAGCTAATTGATTTAATTAAGAATCCAACTTAATTAATTCATAAAATTCACTTAATTGCCTTTTCTTAAACCAAATCAAATTACCAATGTGGGAATGGGATCATAATAGCAAGTAACTCTTCTCCTCTTTAAACTTAATCAAAATCTTAAGTTATAAATTAATTAAAATCCTTGGTTTTCTTTAAGTGCTTTTTAGATGATTGTTCTTAAGAATTAATTTAGTTAAATAAAATCATGTGTTTATATTTAGTAATTCCTTTCCAATCATGTTAGATGTTGTATGTCACTTGAATCATTCATCTATTCCTTTTAAAATTAATTAAATCAAATGATTTTTCTTTATATTAAGCTTGCTTGTGTTGATTAACTTAATATATGTGTGACTATTATCACTATTAAATCAAAATCTATTTTCAAAAATTTACAAATCAACTACAATATTTGGAGTGATAATAGTTATAAATATTTATAAGCTTGAATGTGTTTATGGCTTAGAACATGTGATATGGAGTTCTCTTTCTTTAGTCTACATGGATTTACATAAAGTTTGGATGTTAACAAGTGTATAGTCCATTTGAAAAGGACACAACATTTATTTGAATTCATTCCTATATATTTCTATGTTAAAATTTAGATAGAACTTTAGCTCACATATATAAATAATTCAATTGAAAGAACTACAAGTATTGCATGATTTTACATTCTTGTAGTCACTTGTACATTCATTTATATTCAAGAATAGTGGGTATATCTAGTCTGGACATTACGGGGATGCAAGGCTTTAAGTAGCCCCAAGGAGGTCTTTACCTCACTCCCCTAGTTTAACAATGGCAAAGTATTTATTTAAAACTTTTATACACTTGTATGTACATTTTGCTAATAAATGAAAATCTCCTTTTCAACTTTAGCTCACATGTATAAATAATTCAATTGAAAGAAATGCAACGTTTGCATGATTTTCCATTCTTATAATCATTTGTACATTCATGTGTATTCAAGAATAGTGGGTATATCTAATATTGACTTTCTAGGGATGAGAGGCTTTAAGTAGCCCTAGGGAGGTCTTTACCTCACTCCCTTGGTTAATAATGGCAAAGTACTTCCTTAAAATTTTTATACACTTGAATGTATATTTAGCTAATGAGTGAAAATCTCATTTTCTACAAAACACACATAGGCATCATTCATTTAAAGTGTGCTAAAAGAAATATATTGCATGTGTAGGTATACTTAGGATTTAATATCATATGCATGTTACATGCGATGAAAAGGAATGATTGAACATATGTTATGTGATAGTAATTCAATTAAGTTAATCTTAAGATGTCTTTCATGTTGAATGGAATCATTTAAAGTGAACCTAAACTTATGATTAATTTAAAATGGGTAATAAATCAAATTAAATAATATGCTTTAGAGGTGGCTTAGGGTAAGGATGAAAGAGAGCAATTCTCTTTCCTCTCTTTATACACTTAGTTGCTAAGTGTAGGGCATATGAAACTAAATAAAACATAAATTAAAATTCTCAAATCAATTAAACAACTTGAAGTGAAATCACCCTTTATGGTTAAATCAAATTCCTTTCGCACTTAGGAAAACATAACCTTAATACCTAGTAAGACATACCACACAAGCCTTAACACACACATAAGAGCTAAATCAACACTTTAAGTCCTATATTAGGATAGTTCATGGTGTGATATATATATATATATATATATATATATATATATATATATGATATATCATTTTAGACTAGATGTTAGGGTATATGTTTAGTGGACTGGATGTTAGGTCATGGTTAGCCTAATCATATTTAGGGGTTGTGCTTACGGGGCCATTGTAAAAATAAATATAAATATTTTTCTTGTAGGTTTCTTATATCTCTAAGCATAATCTAAGTTAGGACAAGTGGGCTTAGTTACCCATGTGCAGGGTGTTAAGTCCAAATTATTATATAACTGCTTTGGATTGTATGTATGTTTAACTAACCTCTATTTTACAGGTTTAGTTAGATTTACTTTTTCTTATAAAAAAATGTACATTTATAATAGAAATTAAGATTAGTGTTGTGGGGGATTAGGATGAGTAGTAGCTAGAAGGCTTAGTCTCTAAAGTGTCCTGTGATGCCTTTGGAGCAAATCAAATCAAAAAGAAAAGAAGGAATATATGAAGAATTGAAGAAAAAAAGACCCTCATAGCATGTATTATTTTATAATCCGGGCTGTATAAGGGTAGAGCTCGGCTACCCATCTTTTCTCTTTTCGGGGTGTACGGAGAAACCCGACCACATCGGCTTTTTATTCTTATGTGTTAGATCTATAAAATTGATTGATGTTATATTTAAAGTGCACATTAGAAATGACATGCCTTTCATAGTTTCTTTATGATTGGTGTTTGTTGTATGGCCTGGATGTGATTAGGCTCTTAGGAAAAAATAATTTTTTTACCCAATTAATCACTCACAATTAAAATTTTTTATAAGTCATAATCTTACATAAAGCCTAGGACATAATCATGATAATTAAAAGATTTAGCAACCCTTTAGTTGAATGTTGTATGTCTCACATCATGCATGCATATTATTTCACTCTTGCTAAGAAAGGGTTTCCATCCTTGCACGATAGGGGAAGGCTTGACCTTTAAGGACCTCCTCTGTGTTGGAAAATACCTCTTTCTCGCTAATTTAGCCCTTAATCCATTTTCATCATGCATTTAGGCATAAAAAATTTTATAGCCTTTGTCAAAATGAAGAGTCAAAAATTAAATAAAATTTGAAAAGATTTCTCATTTGACTAAGTCATTAGATGACCAATCACTCAAATTGGGTCAAACCAAGTCAAACCTAAGGGTTGACCTAGTCAACACTTAGCCAAATGAAACCCAACATAGCCAAAATCCACCATAGGCCAAATTAATTGAAACCAATGATCTAAGTTAATTCATGACTAATGTTTGAACTTGACCAAGTCAACATTTGAGCCTAACCTAGCCCAATTAGCCACTTGACCCAAGTTGATCCAACTTGACCTAAAAAGTCAAAATATGTCAAAATTTGATCTAAGCCAAATTTATTGAAACCAATGGGTCAAGTTCATTCTAAATCACTTCTTGAACTTCACCAAAGCCTCAATTGGCCAACTAGACCTAACCTAGCCCAATTGACCTTGAACCCAACTTAACCTAATGAAGTCAAATGAACCAAATTCAAACTTAACCAAAATTTATTGAAAACAAAGATACCAATCCACTTCATATGACTAACCAAACCTAAGCCTACTAATGACCTAGCTCAAATAGGTCAAATTTGTCAAATTGGTCAGCTTGACCCATTTGACCTAAATGAAGTCATATGAACCAAATTCAAAACATATATCAAATTGAATCAACCAAAGCCACCAAAACATTTCAAATGGTCATATGAACTTAACCCAACCCTTGGTTTGACCCAATTTGATAAATTGGTCAACTTGATCTAGGTCGACCCATTTTAACCTAAATGGGTTAACATGAGACAAACCATACCAAATGAACTCTAAATCCAATGAAACTTGGCTAAACCTATTTTCTCAACATACCCAACATATCCAAATTCAAATATCTGTCAAATGACCATTTTACCTAGGTTATAGGATAAATTTTGGCCAATTCCACTTGGAATTTAGGAAAATTCTCTTCATACCTACTTGATACTCTCCTAATGGATCAAGTGAACATTAGGGAGGGTGGTGAACCCAACCCAATGGGTTTGGGTCAGCCCAACTTGACCCAATGGCCAAACTGACCATGTGCATGGAAATGGCCACATGGGAATCTTCCTTACACCCAAATGGAAGACATGGGGAGTTCATATTCCCACTCCTCTGGCCAATCAAACTCAAGGACAATCCTAACAGCTCAAACAACTCACTGAATCAAGGTAATTGGATCAAAATGGCAAGCTTATGATCGGTCATCCGATTGTCAAAGGGGGAGATATACTCCCCCTAATTCTTTTAAATCTTCATAGAGCCATAATCGATTGAGTGAGAGAGAGTCATAGGAGCCATTTGCAAGTGCTCCTAAGCTTCCTAGAGAGAGATTCAATTTGCATCTTCTCAATTTTTCTTAAGTAAAAATAGGGGAGGATCAAGTTGAGTGCACCCATACTCTTTCCTAAGCTTCAAAGGCAGAGGAGGAGTGCCATAGACCAAAACCAAGCTCAAGCTAAGGAGGAGGTGACCCATAGAAAGATTCACTCAACCTCAGCCCCTCAAACTTTCACTAAAGCTTCATCTCAACCAGACCAAGCTTGTCCAAGGGAATCGAGCGTCGTTGATCACCTCCGATAAGGTTAGCCATTTTTCGACCATTAAACTCAATGAAGTGTGCAGCTTTGTGAAAGAAATGTTAATGGAATAGGATCTTGACCATTAGATGTGATCTAGGATGCATATTGATGGTGTGGGTTGAGTTTCATCCCAATCCGAGCTCAATCGAGCTCGGATCAAGGCTAGAACATGGACAATCTCCATGGCTCACAAGCATTTACAGGGAAGTATCTTTGGCCATCCATCCACACATTTTGGATGGATGGTCAAGATTAAAACACACTATATATCCATTTCTATCCCCTCTGATCCACGGCTTTAATCTCATCCATCCGATCCTTGATTGGATGGAAGAGGAGAAAGCGCGTAGCGCCTCCGCTACGTGGCGCTATGATGTGATGTTTCAAATAGCAAATGGAGAGGCACCACGTGTAAAGTGCATGTCATGTTAGCTGCATGCGTGGTGCCTATAGGGATTAAGGAATTAATTAGGGTTTAAATAATTCTAATTAATTACCTAAGCTTCTAAAATTCATATCTCAATATAGAAAAATTAGAAAAATATGAAATAAATTATATTAGAAAGGTAATTGAACATAGAATATTTTAAAATTGATTTTTATTAAGTTTGAATAGTTATTTTCTCTAAATATGGGTTTTATTGGGAATGTTAATTTTATAATTACTCCCTAAATAATCCACTGATTAATATCAAACTTCTTTGGTGTAATTAAAAAGATGACTTCTTCCCTCCTTAATTTTATTGGGATTTATTGGTGGCTTAATTAGGTGAATTGCTAGTGTATTCCTTAATAACTCCCTTAATGTAATTAAGGCTAATTAAGAGTTTGATTAGTTATTTAATCCTTTGATTAAGTTGATTAAGGTCTATTTCAATGAATAGGAGGCTTAAGAAATAATTTTGAGGAATTTCCCCTAAGCTATTCCTTAAACCCCCTTTCCTTCCCTAATAATGTCTTAATTAAAGGGTTAATTCACTAATTATCCTCTTAATTAATTTCACAAAATTCTAAAACTTTCAATAACTCAATAAATCTACCTAGGGTAGATGCTTAGGTGTTCAAGAGCCTAAGTATAATTAAGGAAATCAAAATTAAACTCATATGTGTGAGGGGTGTTTTGAAATTACTTAAGTTAAACCCCTTAGCCTAATTAATCATTAATCATGAGCCAAATTGCATTAGGCCCTTTTCTTCCTAGGTGCATTACAAATTTAAATTCCTTGTGAGGTTTTATGTCATCTCATTTGCTCATAATTATTTGATTAACTATGCTAAGGTGGTGTAGGTAAGGGGTAATTAACATGCTTAATTAATACCTTAACATAATCAAAATATAAAATGAATCTAATTATCTAAAAATTGAACAAAAATATCTAACACATGTGGTAATGGGTTAGGAACAACAAACTTAATTTACATTTTCTGAATTAAATCAAACTCAAGATCAAATAAAAATCACATTAAACAAACTTTGATTTACTTTAAGCTTTCTTATTTCATAAGATTATCTTTAGGAATTAATTAAGGTGAATGTGTTTAAATGCTTTAATTACTTTAGTTCTTTACCAATATGATAAATATGCGTGTCATATGATTTCATGCATTCATGCTTTTCAAAAATCAAATTTAAAATGAAAATATTTCCTTTATGTCACATGTTTTGGCTAAAGTAAGAATATGAGTGGCCGTTATCACTATTAAATCCAAATTATTTTCAAAATATATAAATCAATTATGAAAACTGAAAGTGTGTTGCTTATATCTTACTTAGAAGTTTGCATGTGAGTAAAATATAAGGATATGCTTAGTGTAGGTTTTCCTTCTCCTCTCTTTTAGTATAATTTTGAATAGGATTTGGCAAAGTGTATAGTTCATTTGAAAAGAATCTAACACTTGCCTAATTCCATATCCTATTCATTCCTATGCTATTACTTAAGAAGGGTACCTATACTTGCATATATAAATTGTATAAACAATGATAAATCAAGAAACACAAACTTTTGCATTCTTTCTTTTTCATTCATTTCTTTTGTACACATGCTTGTATTTAAGGAAAGTGGTATGTTAGTCCGGACAACCCCGAGGTTGTGAGACTTTAAGTAGCCCTAAGTAGGTCTTGTACCATATGCCCCTGGTTAAACAATGGTGTCATACTCACTTATGCCTTTCATACATTCATATGTGCATGTGAAAATTGGATAAGAAACCACTTTGCTGCCTAATGAAAATCATGCATCATAAACATTCAAATTTTCTTAAATGAACTACTTAGCATGCATCATAAAGTGTGCTAAACATTTCCATTTGCATGTATATATATGCTTAGGGCTCGTTCATATGCACATTATACATGTTGGGAAAGAAATGAAGTGATGTATATTTTGTGATTTTAATGCATTTTACTTAATCTTGAAATGCCTTTCTTTTTGAATTGGTTTGTTTAGAGTTCATCTAAACTTAGGATTAATTAAAACACATAATAAAATATTCACTAAACAAAACTAAAATATGAATCCACTTTAGAAATTACTTAGGTTAGGGAAGGAAAGAAGAGTTCTCTTCTCTTTCCCTCTCTGTGTAACTTTGTAATTAATTCTAAGATTCACTTGAACCCAATCAAAACATAAAATAAAAATCAATCCAAAATAATTAAATCACTTAAATAAAACCCTCTTCTAAGTTGAACATTCTTCACACTTAGAAAGTTCTAACTGAAAGCCATAGCAAAGTATACCACACAAACTTTAAAAGCACACACATTAGGCTAAGCCACCACTTCTAGCTCTAGGTTAGGGTGGTGCATGGTTTGATGCTTTCTTTTATTTTGTGATATATATTTTAGTTTGGATGTTAGATGTATGTACCTAGAATGAATGGTAGGGCAATCTTATTCTAACCATTATCTACTACAGGGAATTATGCTTAAGGGGCGCTATGATAAATAAAAATATAAATGTTTTACTATGCAGGTACTTATACAATTAAGCATAATCGAATAGGCCAGGTGGACTTAGTCCCCATGTGTGGGGTGATAAGTCTAATATACATGCTTGGGATTTTGTGTAGTTTGTTTAGTTAATCTCTATTTTGCAGGTGTTAGCTAGATTTACTTTTCCTTTTCATATAATTTTTACAATTAGGATTTTAGAATGATTGTTATGGGGATTAGGATTAGCATTGGTCATAAGATCTCATCTTATGCATCATGTGAAGCCTTTGGAGCATCCACATTCTAACCATCCAAAAGAAGGAGCCAAAGGAGAAAGAAAAAAAGAAGAAGAAAGAAGAAAAGAAGAATGTAGAAATGAAGATTGAAGACCCCCATAATAATGAGTTCCTTACTTAGTTATATGTAGTTCATTTGTAATCCGGGTTGTATAAGGATAGAGCTTGACTATTCAATTTGTATTCAAGTTTGTGTGGTGATGTCCGACCACAAATGGCCTCTTATTCTTTTACGGTTAGCTTTATAAATTGATCGATGACTTATTTAGCTTGTGCATTAAGTGGCATCCTTTCCTAGTTTCTTCCTTACTTTATCTATGGCTTGGATGTGGATTAGGCTCTTAGGGAAAATAAATCTTCTACCAAATTTAATAATTCAAAACTAAAAATAAATAACTCATAAACTCACCTAAAGCTTAGGCTGAAAATCAAGATAAAAGAATTAGCAATCCCTTAGCTGGATGAGTACTTATTTTGTAACATCATGCACAATTGCATATTATTTTTACTCTTGATTGCAGGGCTTCAACATTTTCTAGAGAAACTTGGCTTGACCTTTGAGAGCCATGGTGGAAACACACCTCCTCCCTTCTCACTAATTTTGGCTAATAATCTCATTTCTCATGCATTAGGCATATGAATCCTATTAGCCTAACTCAAAATGATTGTCCAAAAATAAAAATAAAATGTAATATGATTTGCATGAGATTTAGGTCATTTGAAGCATACCCTTACATGATCTAGTCTCTTTAGGGAGTGAGTTTAAGGACTTAGTCTCTTTCTAAACAAATAATAACCTTGCTATCTTGCATAAAGCATATGACTTGCCTAGATGAATTTAAAATCGTAGGAGGAGTTAGTTGGCAGCCACCCACAGGAGGTTGTAAGTCCAAGCAGTCGGGTGGTTTGTCCTTTCTTATGGAGGCAAACCAAATACCCATTTTTGCCTTAGATTTAGGTTATGCTGTTGGCCCTCGCCAAAGCTCCCAAGATTTAGGTTCTAAGGTTGTTTCTCCCTTCCATGGGTCATAAGCATAAATCCTCACCTCTTAGGCATTTTCTTAATCTTGTGTTATGGAATCATAAGTCATAAACATCTAATAAAAAGTCAACTCAAATGAATAATTCAATTTCAAAAATTTAAAGCCCAACCATAGGATAGTTTGAGATGCTCACTAGGTTTCCTAGCATCATGAGTATCTCCTACTTATCTTCCTTTGACTTTGATAATAACTCTCTCTCTTTGATCAACCCCATTTGATCTTTTGAAATAAACTAATTGATTGATAGTTCTACTTATTAAAATCTTTGGAGACAATGATCATTTACCTTAATCAAGTGTATTCTTAAGGGATCTCATTCCTTAGGATGTAATTAACTATCGGGGATTGCCTCTATAGGAAACTTAATGAACTCGATTTAAAATAAACCCTACTTTACTTTTCCATGTAAAGTAGGGGAAGAATCTTTGGTACACATGCAGACAAATTATGTTTAGGAGTCCTTGTTGAGGTGATTAAGTCCATTGTAGGGTCATGACTTCTATCTTTTGAGACAGTACACCTCTCCTCAATATCGTACCCGATCACCCTCAATAAAAATATATGCTGATCTACGTGGTGTATAAATGCATGAAAAGAAGAAGATGTATATTTTCATCCTAATTTTATCCCACATATAGTGAAGATGGAAGTATATATCTTATTCTTTTAGAAATCTTATATAAAAATTTCACCATAACAGGTAGCTAATAATACAACTTTTATACCACCAGTCGCTCTAGTACCTCAAGCTTCTACAATACATGCTACACATGAAGTGAGGAATGAAGTTAATCAACTACCTCTTCAGTCGATAATGCAAAATGTGGCTAGCACACCTGAAATGGTAACAGCTTCTCAGCTATAAATAATAATTAATGAAAAGATAAAGGCAGTTATAGCTTCAAAAGATGAAAAGTTAGTGAGTAAGGGTCGCCCTTACCCAGCTGAATATGATCAAGTGTCGTACCCAAAAGGTTACTTAGTGTAAAAATTTAATACTTTTAGTGGGCCTGGTAACCTAAAGAAACATCTAGCCCAATTTAAGGCTACTTGTGGCAATAAATGAGGGAATGATGTGTTGCTTTCCGTTAGTAGCTTGACCTAAGCTGCTTTCGATTGGTATGCAGAATTGTCGAATGATTCGGTTAAAATCTTTGCTAAATTAGAGACAATATTTATAAAGAGGTTTGTCAGTGTAACCAAGAAAATAACAATCACTGACTTTCCCTTGCTGAAAAGAGTAATAGATGAATCAGTGACAAAATTCATAAGTCGTTGGCATAACCTAAGCATAAAATGTGAGCCACAATTGGAAGAAGAACATGCGATCCAATTGCTAATGGGCAATATAGATGATAAAATGACACCATTTTTATGTATGGCATCAATTGCAACATTCCAGGACTTGCTCGATAGGGTGATTAAATTTGGAAAGCTAAATAGAACTAAGCCTGAAATATATGCATATAAAGTAAAGAGAAACCTTCAGACTCAAAAAGATACAAAACTCACTCATGCTGCTTCCTATAGCTCAAATAGTGAAAAATGGGTAATATATTATGTGGTTAAAGAAAAATATCCAATGTACAATGATGATAAGGGAAAGAATCCTATCCATTCTAATCCATAACCAAAATTGATATTGGGAGGCAATGATAAACTTCAAACTTTTCCAAGTGGTGGGAGTGTTATGGTGAAAATATTTTTGCTTTCATCTATCCTTTTGAAGAGGATAAATGAAAACAGAAATATACGCCTTTGATGGGGCACCTCATAGATCCGCATATGTTCTTATCAGGGTGATCAAGTAAAATATTAAGGAGATATACTATCTCGAAAGACAGAAGTCACTACCCTACAATCGACCTAATCACCTCAGTAAGAACTACTAAGGACAATAGGTCTGCATATGTACTAGAGATTCTTCCCCTCTTTACAAGGAAAAGTAAAATAGGGTTTATTTTAAACTGGATTCATTAAGTTTCCTATAGGGGCAAGCCCCCATAGTTAATTATATTATAAGGAAGGGGATTCTTTAGTAAAACTCTCGATTAAGGTAAATGATCATTGTCTCCAAAGATTTTAATAGGGACTATCAATCGATTAATTTATTTTTAGCAAATCAAGTGGGGTTGATCAAGAGGAGGGAGTTCTTATTGAAGTTGAATGAAGATGAATAGGGGATGTTTAGGATACTAGGAATCCTAGTAAACATCCCAAACTATCTTATAGTTGGGCTTTACATTTTTGAATTTGATTTATTTATTTGAGTTGAAATTTTATTAGAAGTTTAGGGATTATAATTCCACAATACGAGGTTATGAGGATTTATACTTATGGCCCATAGAAGAGTGAAGCAACCTTAAAACCTAAATATTGGGAGCTTTAGCGAGGGCCAAAAGCATGACCTAAATCTAAGGTGAAAAATGGGTATTTGGTTTGCCTCCACAAGAGAGGACAAACCACCCGACTGCTTGGACTTATAACTGCCTAGGGTGGCCACCAACTAACTCCTCATATAATTTTAAATTCATCTAGGCAAGTCATATATTTATGTAAGATAGGTTGTTATTTATTTAGAAAGAGACTAAGTCCTTAAACTCACTCCCTAAGAGACTAGATCATGTAAGGGCATGAAAAATAACCTAGATCTAATGTGAAACATATTACATTTTACTTTCATTTTTGGACAATAATTTGACTCAAACTTATAGCATTCATATGCATAATGCATGAGAAATAAGATTATGAGTCAAAATCAGCGAGAAACGGGTAGGTGTGTTTCCACCATGGCTCTCAAAGGTCTAGCCAAGTTCTCTGGAAAAGGTGGAAGCCCTCCAATCAAGAGTGAAATAATATATTTTTATGCATGATGTTAGAAAAGAAATGCTCATCCAACTAAGGGGTTGCTAATTCTTTTATCTTGATTTTAACTTAGGCTTTAAATGAGATTATGAGTTGTTTATTTTAAATTCTGAGTTGTTTAATTTGGTAGAAGATTTATTTTTACGTAAAAGCCTAATTATCATCCAGGCCAGACATCAAGCAAGAAAGAAACTAAGAAAAGTATCATTTCTAAAGCACAAGCTAAATAAAATATCAACCATTTTTTATAAAGCTAATGCAAAAGAATAAAAGGCCAAGTGTGGTCGGGCACCAATGCACAAACCCAAAAAGACAAATGTGGGTAGCCAAGCTCTACCATTATACAACCCGAATTATAAATGAATTAATTACAATTAATCAAGAAATTCATGTTATAGGGGTCTTCATTTCTTCTATCTTCTTTTCTTCTTTCTTCTTTCTTCTTTTAGTTCCTACTTTTGGATGGTTAGAATGTGGATACTCCAAAGGCTTCATATGGTACATACGATGTGATCTTATAACCAATGTTCATCCTAATCTCCCATAACAATCATTCTGAAATCCTAATGCCTGTAGGTATACGGTGTGGTCGGGCACCAACACCAAAGAATAAAAGGACAAGTGTGGTCAGGCACCACCGCACAAATCAGAAAAGACAAATGTGGGTAGGTAGCCAAGCTTTACCCTTATACAACTCGGATTACAAATGAATTAATTTCAATTAATCAAGAAATTCATGTTATATGGGTCTTCATTTTTTTATTCTTCTTTCTTCTTTTAGTTCCTTCTTTGGATGGTTGGAATGTGGATACTCCAAAGGCTTCATATGGTACATAAGATGTGATCTTATAACCAATACTCATCCTAATCCCTCATAACAATCATTCTAAAATCCTAATTATAAAATTACATGAAAAGGGAAAGAGTAAATCTAACTAAAACTTGCAAAATAGAGATTAACTAAACAAACTACACATTCTCAAGCATGTATATAAAAAAATTAGACTTAGCACCCCATACATGGGTAACCAAGTCTACCTGGCATATTTTAGATATACTTAGGGGTATAAGCAACCTGCACATCAAAAGCAGTTACATTTTTATTAAAGCACTCCTTAAGCATAATCCCCTGCATAAGATAATGATTAAATTAAATTTTCCTACCATTCATTCTATGCAGATACACCCTAAGATCCAGGCTAAAATATCACATCACAAAATAAAAGTAAACATCAAAGCATGCACCACCTTAACATAGGACTAGATGTGGTGACTTTTCCTAATGTGCGTGCCATGTAAGGTTTGTGTGGTATGCTTAGCTAGGCTTTAAGGTTAGGATTTTCTAAGTGTGAAAAGGTTCAACTTAGATGGGTGTTCTCATTTAAGTTGTTTAGTTGATATAAGATAATTTTATTTGATGATTTGATTTGGTTTGAATGAACCTACTTAATTATTAAAGGTTATAAAGAGAGGAAAAGAGAAGAGAACTTCTCTTTCCTCCCTACCTTAAGTTATTTTGAAGGTAGATTCATTAATGATTTTTTATTTGGCGAATGTTTTCTTATGTATTTTAATTAATCCTAAGTTTAGACTTTCTCTAAACAAACTTATTCAAAAAGAAAGGCATTCTAAGATTAAGTAAAGTGAATTACTATCACAAAATATAAAATATTTTCTTTTTTTTTCCACATGTGTATCATGCACATGAATAAATCTTAGGCATATATATACATGCGATGCAAGTAATTAGCACACCTTAATAATGAATGCTAAGAGCGGTTGCTTAAGGAAATTTTGAATGTTTCATGTATGCATGATTTTGTCAAGTAGAAGAGAGTGATTCCTTTATCCATTTTTCATATGCACATTTACAAGTCTAAAAGATATAAATGAGTACAGAACCACTGTTAGCACCAAGGGTGTAAGGTATAAGACCTACTTAGGGCTACTTAAAGCCTTGCAATCTCGGGATTGTCCAGACTAATATATCACTTTTCTTAAATGCATGTGCATGTACAAAAAGAAATGTATGGAAAGAGAATCATGCAAAGAGTTTATGTTTGTTTATTAAATAGAAGAGAGCGACTCTTTTATCCATTTTCATATGTAAATTGATAAGTATAAAAGACATAAGTGAGTACGTGTGGGCTCTAAAAATTCACCACCAAACTCTCAATGAAAAGAGCATTTAAGAGTTGGTGTAATTTTTAGAAGGCAAATGGAATAGTAGATAAGACACTACCCAAAGATTTCATTCTCATTTTGTGAGGACTTTAGATCTGGTTTCAGGTTTCCTATAGGCATAAGCCCCTGGAATTAATTACCCATCCTAATAAGTGGGAGAGAACTTTTGATTAAAACTAGTTATTAGGTCACTTAATGTGTAGCGTATAGTAGCAGGATATTAAGTTTTAAGAATTTTAGATTTATGAAATTCATCATTTCAGCTTAAATTGGATGGTTGGGGGAATGATGATATGCCCAATCTAGATCCCATGGTTCTATCATCCCGGGCTGTCACGGTCCCTAGTCAGAGGAGGTAGTCATCCCAACCTAATCGAAGGATCTTTATCAGCAACACATGGGTTAGGTCATCCAAGAAATCTTGTAGACTTAGGGTGGTGTTTATCTAAGGAGAAAGACTTAAGTTTACCTTAGCTAATAGATGGTTATTTTTCCTATTAAGTATACCCTATAATTCACAAGTTAAAATGTAGAGCCATTGGGGAGCATATGGGCTACGGTCGTGATTGTACTATAATAGAGTCTTACTGGCTAAGCCACCCGATCAGAAGACTCTAGTCGTAACTGCTTCATATGTAGAGCCTATTTGCCAAGCTACATAGTAAAAGGACATAGGCCACATCCTTACTGGCAAGAGATTGATTGAGAGTGAACATAGTAGAATACTTGATTTGACATTGGCTCCTTTGTGAGCTAGAGTTTTCTTAATTTGCCAGCCCCGACAAACTATTACAGAAGGTGAATAGATTAAGTTTATTTTAAGCTTTTTTAATGATAGAGTTTTATTTAAATAATTCTTAGATTGACACTCAATTTGAGTTAATTTGATTTAAAATTTTATTTAATTTGAATATGCTTAAGAGCTTTAGATCCTATCAACTTTAGTTAGCTGCTAACATAGGATTAAATCTATTGTCACCTGATAGAATCAATTTCTCAGATATTTCACTAAGTTGAAATTTATATAATTGATTCATAGGTTTTTTAACCTAGACCCAGTCCTAAGACTAAACCAAAAAACAACCTGCATAGCATCCTCAGACACTTAAATTTAAGCATTCAACATAATGTTAGGGCCCATGCGGGTGTATTTGAGATTGCCTTAATTAACGCCTTCTATTCACTTGTACGATGTGTTACAAATCCAGTGTCATAAAAGACATTGTAAATTAATCTAATATCTTCTTAGATTTTTTAGATTAATATTTAATAGATTCTAATTCAGCCTATGCAGTCTTTTAAGACATTGAAATTTGCACTTTAAATCTCTATGCCCGAGCACATGCAAGTATTTATTGCTTAGATAATTTCATCTAATTAATGAAATCATTAACATTAAAAATCATAATTAGAATGCAATTTCTTTTATTATTATTTTTTGGAATGAAGGAAAGTTCCTTCATTCATGCAACATCTAATTTAGTGCCACCTTATGTCTACTTGTACAAAGAATTGCAGATCTGGTGGCGCAATGTATTACTGAATATAAAGATATCTTGTAATACATACAAGTATCAAATTAATTTATTTGAAACCTCTCACAAGCTTTCACGCACTTGGATAAGGCATATAATTACTTCAAATATATATAAGAACTCATTCTCTTGTTCAAGCTCTAACATGTATTTCAAGATATCTAAATCAAGTAAGTGATTGCCTTAGCATATGCACCAATATTTATTTCTTTTAAAATTCTATGTGGATTTTAAAATATCTAGTTTGAAGCAAGAATATTTTCCTTAAAATATACACCACATCATATTTCAAACCAAATCAAATCATCAAATAAAATTAAGTAGGTTCATTAAAATGTTATGTGTATTTCAGCCTCGATTTGTGCATTATTACTTCAAATCATTTGAAATTTGTACAAAATCATCCAAATTAAGTGTGGATAGTCTCATTTGATATTTTTTGATATTTTGAAGCTAATAACATGATCGATTTGATGAACGAAGGTCGCTCAGACATTGTCGTAACTTTCTGACTTTGATATGTGCACCAGCTCATTGATCGCTCGATCACTTGATTGGTTGATCGTTAGATTGTGCAATATTTATATTTTGATCAATTTCAACATTCTAAACATGAAAATTGAGTTCATTCATTGATCAAAGGTCATTTTGACCATTTTTAGTGACGTCGGTATTTTGAGCCCCAATTTGCATACTGTCACTTTCGAAGTCTGTCGAATTCGACTTGTATGCTTGACTCGACTTATAGCACATATATGAAGGTCAATAAATGCCCCCCCAAAAAATATGATTTGTGCATAGAGTGAGTCGCATTTATTGAGAACTAGTTGACCATTTAGGCTGGCTACAGAACTTGGATCATTTGAACTTTAATCGCAATAGCTTATGGAGTTTTGATAGGATTTTCCATTAGTATGATGCCTTATTTAGGACATGCTAAATGATGAGATTGATTGATTTGTCAGAATTAACTTGTCAAATAGATAAGAGTTTTTAAATCATCTACTATCTACTTCAATGGATTTACTGAAGATCTCTTTCTTTTATGTCCTTACAGATTTGAGTTTCTTTCAATCCTAGCTTCATGCTTGATTGGGTTTGTTGGAGGAATTAGTTTATTTGTTTTGATGAAGGACTCCACTGGGGAGTTGGTTTATCTGTGCTTGGTCCGATTTGAAATTCCTTCTATCCTAGCTTTAAGCTTGATGGGCTTGATGAATGACTGACCTGATTTATCCATATTGACTTGTTAGGAAGTGTATGCACGTCATGAATCTTGTGCTTATTATCTTAATAGACTCATTGAAGGGTACATATAGATGACCCAGCCTTTTGGCTTATTTTAAATCTATGTTGAGTTATCAGTCCAGTGATGTGTGCTTTAACAGACTGAATAACCATGAAATTTCTTCAATTCGGCCATCGACTTTGTATGAACTATGGAATTGTTTCTTCGGTCCTATGTTTTCTGCTTTGATGGACTTGATGAGGAGATTAGCTTTGATCTGTGCTTTGAGCTTCATCCGATCATTTGAGAATAGATTGAAATATCACCCTGCAGGTAATATATAGATTGATTTGAGGCAGCCCTGAATTGAGAGTTTTCTTAGATTATCTTGATCTATTGACCAAGTAGAAAGATCTCTTGGATCTTGGTTTCTTATAATAACTAAGTTGGATCTAGTTTGATTGAGCAACTATCATCTTTGGACTGACGAGCAGGGACTCTTTCATTGTGGACTTTTCTTACAGCTTGTTGAGTAAGGAGAGCACCAGCAACTCGACCATTTATAGGCTTGTTGAGTCTGACCTTTAGAATCTATTCGAGTCTTTGACTTAAGCTGTGATAGGTTGGTGGTTTGTCATCAGACTGATGAACGAGGGTTCTTTCACTGTGGCCTTCTATTGTGGCCTATTGAGTGAGGAGAGCGTTAGAAACTTGGCCATTTGTGGGCTCATTGAGTTTGACCTTTAGAACCCATCCGTGTCCTAGACTTCAAGATGTAGAATTGAAGCCTCCAAAATTGGGAGTTCTTCTGACTAGATCTTCAGAATTTGACAAATTTGAGAGATAAACTTTTGATATTTAGGGCTATCTTTTCATGCATAGAAATAGATCATTTTTGTTACTTATAAGAACCTGCAACTTAATAATGATAATTATGTATATATTTAGGGATTTTGGTCTAAAGCTCGATGTCAACCTGAATCAGAATATATTCGAGGATCTCGCCTTATAACACGATGTCAACTCAAATAAACTTAACATAAACTAAAAAATTCCCCCTGTCTTGCATGGGGAATCCTAAAGCACATTTAGAAGAGCTTTCAAGATGAAATTAAGCAAATACATCAATATTTTAATTGATATGCTCTTAAGAGAGTTTTAACATGTAACATTGATTTTATCTATATATATATATCTAAAAATTCCCCCTACGTAATAAGAGAATTTTTACGAAAAAGTTATTTCATCTAGAGTGAGTATATTTATTTAGGGATCTCGACATGAAGCACGATGTCGCCCTAAATAGATATACTAAAAAAATGCCCCCTGTCATGCAGGGGGATTTCTATTGTACTTCGAGAATGTATTCTTCATGTATAATATTTTTTCAACTAACGACCATTAATTGGTGACATTGATCTTTCACCCTTTAGGTCAATGAGTTGGTATGCCCCTCCTTAGTACACTTTCTCAATGATAAAAGGGCCCTCCCAATTAGGCTCAAATTTTCCACCGAATCTTTGATTGGGGATAATTGGGCTTCTCAGCACTAGAACTAATTCTCCTTTTTGGAATGTTTGAGGCCACACCATATGGTCAAAAGCCCTGGACTTCTTTGCTTGATAAACCTCCAAATTTTGATGAGCTTGCAGTTTAACTTCATCAAGGGCATTGAGTTCCTCCATTCACAGATGATCATTTTGATCTTTAGTTACATTGTATTGGATGGCTACTCGAAGTGAAGACAATGTAACTTTGAGCGAAAGAACTGCTTCTGTTCCAAATATCAATCAATAGGGAGTGACTTTAGCCGGTTTCATGTAGGTGTTCAATGCATAATGACTCTATTAGGTTAGTATGTCATTCTCTCTTATTTTTAGTAAGGATCTTCTTGAGCAGTTTCACTAATGTCTTATTGAAGTACTCCGCCAAACTATTTTCTCTTGGATTGTATATTGAAGAGTATTGCCAATCAATTTTGTGTCAATTAATGAATATATAAATCTTTATACTTGAGAAATCTATGTCATTATCAGAAATTATTCAGCACAACACTCCAAATCTATAGATCACATTATGCATGAAGAAGTTGATTACTTGATCAACAGTAACTTCTTTAAATAGAGTAGCTTCAGCCCACTTAGAGAAATAATCAGTCGCTGCTAGGATGAAGCGGTGTCCAACTGATGATGACGGATCAATTGATCCAATTACATATGTACCCCAGCATTCGAATGGCCAAGATGCAATCGTTGGGTGTAGTGGATTTGGAGGTTGATGGATTATATTCTCATGTACTTGATATTCATGGTACCTCATAGCATAATTGATACAATCTCTCATCATAGATGGCCAATAATAGCCCATCCTTTTAATCTTTACTGCTATCTTGGGACCTGACTGATGTGTACCACAAAGTCCTTCATGAACTTCAACCATCACTTTGGTAGTTTCATCTGCATTTAGGCATCACAGGCATATTTGTTCAAAGGATCTACGATATAAAGTGCTATTGATGAAAGCATAGCACAACATTCTCTTCTCAATTTGAGCTGTTAGTGATTTATTATTTGGTAATTTTCCTTTTTTAAAGTAGTCGATGAAGGGGTGCCTCCAATCATGTGGCTCTTTTATAATAAAAGCTTCACACTACTTTTTTGATGCAATATCATTCTTAGCTCTTCTTGATATAACTCCTTATTGATTTTTGGGAGTATAAGGAGCAACCTGAGTCACATCCTGCTGTGCCAAATTTAGTAACCCCTCTATCTATGGGAATTGATACTTTACTAGCTCTAGAACTCATCGAGTGAATATCCGAATCATGACATAATCACCATTCATACTTGTCATTTCCTAAGCTAATTTTGGTAAGCAATCAGCTTTGCTATTCTCAGATTGAGAGACTTAAGTTAGTGTGATGTTCAGTATTTTCTTCATAAGCTCGAGAACTCTCTTATGATAGAAAGATAACTCAAGCTTGTTGATTTTATAGATTCCAAGTACTTGATTTTTAATAAGCTGAGAATCACCGAAAATATGCAAGTTTTGAATGACTATGAACATAGCTTCTTCAAGACATGTCACTAATGCTTCATACTCAGCTTCATTATTAGTTCTTAGCTCAGTCAACCCATATTATTATCTCATTATCCATCCTTCTGGTGTTATGAAGATGATGCCGATTTCTGCTCTTGCCCTTGGGAATTTTAGAGGTTGGACTTGTTTGATCGATGAGGCTCCATCAAAGTATATTTCCTAAATTTATGATTTTTCTCTTTCATGAATGAGCATAATTTGCTCATCAAAAAAATCATCATTAAGAGAAGAGTCTGTAGGGATGGGATGTGCAGTAAGAAAATTTACTAAGACTTGTCCCTTTATCATTTTGCGTATGTAATATCAAATTATAAAAGCAATACTGCCCATCTTGCAAAGTGACCTGTCAAAGCTGGTCTTGCCATCAAGTACTTTAGTGGATTGATCCTTGAGATGAGGGTAATCTTGTGAAACTGCAAAGATCAATGCCAAACAGTGCTTCTCTATCGAGTATCTCATTTCTGCTTCTATTAATCTTCGAATGATATAATAAAGAGTATTCTATTTACTTTCTTCATTGTGTTGTGCCAATAATGCTCCAAGGGACTCTTCTAATGCAGTAGTGTATAGAATGAGGGACTTCCCAGGAGTACGCACTGCAAGAATTGATGAATTTAACAGGTAGCTTTTAATGCTATTGAAGGCTTCCTGACACTCCTTGTCCCATTTGAATGGAGCATCCTTCTTCATCAACTTTGCAAATGGTTGACAGCGTCCTGATAGATTTCATATAAATTATCAGATGAATGCAAGTTATCCTCATAAAGAATGAATCTATTGTAAACTCTTCGATGGAGGCATCTCCACAATTGCCTTGGTTTTAATGGGATCAATTTCAACTCCTCTGTGACATACAATATACCCAAAGAATTTTTCAGATGATACCCTGAATGCTCATTTTAGAGGATTCATCTTGAGATCTTATTTCTTGATTCTTTTTAATACAATTCTTAAGTCTTAAAGTGGTTTTAATGATTTAAGCTTTTTACCACCAAATTGTCAACATAATATTCCACCTTATGATGAATCAACTCATCAAAAATATGCGTCATGGCTCTTTGATATGTAGCTCTAGCATTTTTCAAGTTAAAAGGCATGACTGTGTAGCAATAGATATCAATCAGCATCCTAAATGATGTGTGCTTATCATATTCAGGCTCCATATTGATCTGATTATATCCCGATGATCCATCCATGAATAAGAACATGTCGTAGTTGGAAGTGTTATCCACTAGTGGTTCTGATATTGGAAGCGAAAAGTCATCTTTTAGGAACGCCTTATTGAGGTCTCAAAAGTCAATGTAGAGATAGATTTGGTCATTCTTCTTCCTAACTGGGACAATGTCAGCTATCCAATCTACATACTTCTCCTCCCAGATGAAACCTGCTTCGATCAATTTCTTAGTTTATATAATTACCTGTTCTTCAATCTCCAATCTCATTCACCTAGGAGATTGCTTAATAGGCATTGCATTTGGTTTAATAGCAAGTTTATGAACTACAATATCAAAGGATAAGCCTGGCATTTCAGAATATGTCCAGGAAAAGCAATCCCTAAATTTGCAAAGTAGCATTTTTAGCTCTTCAACTTTTTCATCAAGTAGAAGGGCATTGACAAAAGGTGGACAGAGATCATCTTCAGCTCCTAAGTTGATTTCTTTAACTTCATCCATAGTAGCTATTTGTCCACCATCTTCGTGTTTTGTAGGTGCAGGCTTAGCATCTACTTCTTCATCATTTGTGAAAGAATTTCATGGAAATCATCTTCTTCATCACTGTTAGTTTTGATCTTAGATTTATATATCATCTTCTTGTGTTTCGATTTCAAGCTTATGCTTCATTCTTTATAATTTTTGTGGATAGTATATTGATATTCTTGTTGGCATTATCTCATCATAATTTTCATATTGAGTAGGCTAATTAAAATTGTGAGGCTGAGACTATTCGGATTTATAAAATAGAGTTCCTGTTCTGCCACTCTTACTCAACGGCGGTATATAGGATGTTATCAATTCATCAATATTATGAACCTCCAGTGGACTGATCTTTGAAGCACTACTGAGGGGTGGGTATAATTTTGAGTGAGTCATCTGACTCAGCCAAGTAAGCTATCCTTTTTGAAGCAACCATCTGAACTCTAATTCCATAAGTAGATTCAAAATCATAGTCTAAACTAGAATCACTTATTTCATACCTGCCTTTCTTGAAAGCTTATAAGTTTCCTTAAGTTTGACGGGAATATCTTCTCCTTCTTCTGTCACTTCCCAAATGAGCAACTTATTTTCTTGACTAAGGTGCAGAATCAAGTGCTTTAGGGAGAGTCGGCATTACCTTCTTTCTTCCTCTTTGCTTCTGCTCTTTCACTTTGTGAAATTTCCTTTTAGTTCTTGAAGTGAATGCTATCACTTTAAGAGGCTCTGTTGGCTTAGGCTTTTTGAGGATGAAGTACTTTGCATCTTCATAAATCTTTACTTCATTTATGGAGAATGATTGTAGGTTATCGAGAATTCTAAATTCTTCTCCTTATTTTAGGTACTTCATGCACTAATGCATAGTTGATGGGATCATGCCAAACTCATACAGCCATGGCTAGCCCAAGAGAGCTCTAAATGATGTATCAGCATCGATTACATAAAATTTGCATTATGTATATAAACCTCAAAACTTGAGCAGGAGAATAAAAGAACCTAAAATTTTTTGCCCTTTTCATTGAAACCATGAACCATCAACTTATCTCTCCCAAAATGTTGGATAACAAGTGATAATCCTCTTAATACTTTTAAACTCATTAGGTAGATAGAAGAACCTAGATCAATCAATATTTGGCTAATCGAGATGCCATCACTCTCTACTGTAACATAAAAGGAAAATTTTGATATGTTGCCCCCAACATTAGATCTTCCTCAAAAAATGTAATTACTGGGAGATCTTGAGTTTGCAATGCTTCAGTCATGCATTTTTCAGCAAAGTAAGCTTCATAACTCTCTCGATCTTTGAAAGCCTGTATCAAAATTTCTCTGAGGTCTTTTGACATCAAGAGAGCCTCATACACACTCAGTTGTGCAGGGATCTTTCTCATTTATGATAGAATATTATAGTTTATATTTTTGCATGATTTAGGCTTCATTCTAGGATTTTTGGGAATGATATCTTCGTTGACTTCAGTTTATTTGCCTTTGTCTTGATTTACATTTCCCTTCTTTGATGAAGGTGGTAGGACTTTACTGCTTCTCAACTAAACTTGAATCACCTTATCTTGCTCAGATTCTTCTAAAGATATAGTTTCTTCAAATTCCCTTCTTCTTCTTCTAGACGATTGGCCAAAAGGGCTAGACTCATTTTTCAACTTTGTACATTTCATGTAATGATATCAATGTGTCTGACTCTTCTCCCATGGGAAAACATAAATCTTCCTCTGAACTATTACTATATTGTTGAGTCATTAAACAAAATTCAAATGTTAACTCCTCAGACTTTTTTTTACTTTCCCGACAAGAATTTTGTTGGGTTGGTCGAGTCTATCTGACTACCCTTGTTATTTCAGAGTAACTGATATTGAAGAACATCTGATATCACATAAATGATTTGGCATGTCTCTACTAGACAAGATTTTCCATTATCTTCTTCATCTAATTCATCAATGCGAAGTTTAGGCATAAAGTCTGCAAGCCTAAATGGTTATCATTTGATACTTCCTTTAGATTGTTAATATTCTTTTAAGTGATAGTTCTTTTCTTGATCTTCTTTTCTTAGCCTTCTTTGATTTATGAGGTCTGCACTTAGTATCCTGCTCCTCGTGTTGTGATGAAGTATTCTTATCAAAATGCCTCTAAGGAGCCCAAATACTTGGTTTAGGCATCTCTAAGTCCAATATAGGTTCAAGTGGTGATTTCCACTTAACATAGGGACTTCTTTTAATTTTGCATTTTCAGTCTTCTTAGAGACTATTTGTTTCTTATTCTTCAATCTTAATTTTCTTTCTTTTTTATCTTTGATGGATGATAGAAGAGACATCATCCTTGTAGACTCTCTTTTTGGGTAGACTAGAACACTATCGGATAATATAAATTCACCTCACCGATACTTCCTTTCTAGCCAATCCTTGAAGACATAATAATCATCGATGATAGGACGTAATTTGGATTACTCACTTTTTTAGGCCTTTTAATTTCTGGTAATTGTAAACTAGCTTTGACTGCTTACCGAAATAATTTAGCCACACTTTCCCTTTTAAAGGAATATTTTGTGTTCATCTTTTTCTTGAGAGATAGCTGCATTTGCTCATCATCTCTTGTTGCTTGTTTTGGATGCTCTACGCCACTTGAAAAAGTCCAAGGTTTATCATTTCCTCCTAACGCCAACTTTGGCTGTTGATTAGAATAGACAGGTTTATTTCCCTTATCATCATTATACATTGGCTATTTTTCTTTATCCACATTATATATCACCCGCTTTTCACCATTTGAGCTATAGGAAGTGACATGAATTTTATTTCTTCTTGAGTTTGAAGGTTTGTTTCTCTTTGCTTTATCTGCATAGACTTCAGACTTAGGGCAATTCAACTTTTTGAACTTAGCCACAATATCAAGCAAGTCCCGGAATGTAATAATTGATGCCATACATAAAATGGTGCTATTTTATCATCCATATTACCCAAATTGGATCGCATGTTCCTCTTCAATTTGTTGCTCACATTTCATGCTTAGGTTACTGATGACTTATGAATTTTTGCGCTGACTCATCTTTCCTCATTTTCAGCAAAGTAAGGTCAGTGATTGAGATTTTCTCAATTGCACTGGCAAACTTCTTCACAAATATAGTCTCTAATTTAACAAATGTTTTAACTAAATCATTCGACAATTCTACATACCATTCAAAATTAGCTAAGGTTAGGCTACTGATGAACTAACAGAAAAGCAGTGCATTATTCCCTTCTATGTTACCACAAGTAGCCTTAAATTGGACAGAATATTGCTTTGGATTACCAAGCCCATTGAAAGTATTAAATTTTGGCACTGAGTAACCTTTCGGGTATGACACTTGATCATATTTAGCTGGGTAAGGGTGACCCTTAGTCACCGACTTTTTTACTTCAAAGGCTATGACTACCTTTATCTTTTCATTTCTTATTATTTCTACAAGCTTGTTACCACTCTAGGTGTGCTTTTGATTTTATTATCAAGTGGTAGTTATAACTTCATTCCTCTAGTGCGCATGTGTAGGAGAGGTATTAGAGCAACTAGAGGCACGGAATTTGCATTATTAGCTACCTGTTGATTAACAGACAAGTCAAGTGATGCATTTTATGTATATTCTTTTGCAACATCTCCATCATGATATTCATTTGTACCACCATATCATTCATCTTGGTACCAAGCTACAATCTCCTTATTTTTTCTTCCATTTGATATTATATTTCTCTTTGCTCTTCTAGCCACAATCCACAAGTACATGTTCTTCTTCTTCTTCTTCTTTTATTTCTTATTTTTATTGTACTCCTTGCTCATTTTCAGGGGAAGAACTTGACTATCCATCTCCTTGTGCATTTGTAGGCGGTATTAATAATTTGGCGATGAGTATAAACGTGTGTATCAGATTGATCATTTCTTGGTTCAACCATATAGACAGCTTCAACACCCATGACCTCTTTCTTATTTTGATCTTCTTCTTCTTCTTCAGTAGAGATTGAAGATCCATCTTCTATTTGCTTCTGTGAAGACTCTTCTTCATGAATATCAAATTCAGGTTCAAGTTCCCTGAGTTCATGTTGTTGCTAATGGTGTTGAGCGGAGAGTTTATCTATATCTTTGATCATATAGGTGACTTCCACTTTCATAGTGTCCTCTTCATCACCTTCTTTTACACAAGAATTTTTTATTGACGTTTCCAGTGGATTTCTGGTTCAATGTACAAAGCAAATACTTCTTCTAAGGACTGTGATTGAAGTCAACTTTCTCTTATGAGGGTGAATCTGATTTGTGATGGGATCTCCTAGAGGATTCTCCAGGGTGTCGATTGTGGGTGAAAAATTTCTATATAGTCACCGTCATCTATGGTGAAAAGCAAGAATACAAAAATTCATCTTTTTGGGATGCCACTTAGACTCACATATGTGCTTATTCAGGTGATCGGGTACGTCATCAAGGAATAATGTACTATCTCGGGAGATAGAAGTCACAACGCTTTAATGGACCTAATCACCTCATTAAGGACTCCCAAGGATAATGGGTCTACAAATATACCAGAGATTCTTCCCCTACTTACATGGAAAAGTAAAGTAGGGTTTATTTTAAATCGGGTTCATTAAGTTCCCTACAGAGGAAAGTCCCATAGTTAATTACATCCTAAGAGATGGGATCCCTTAGGAATACTCTCGATTAAGGTAAATGATCATTGTCTTCAAAGATTTTAATAGGAAAGGACTATCAATTGATTGGTTCATTTTTGAAGATCAAATGGGATTGATCAAAGAGAGGGAGTTAATATCGAAGCCAAAAAAAGATAAGTAGGAGATTCTCACAATGCTAGGAAATCTAGCAAGCATTTCAAACTATCCTATGGTTGAGCTTTACATTTTTAAAATTGATTTAGTTTGTTTGAGTTGTATTTTTCATTAGAAATTTAGAAGTTATGATTCCATAACACAAGATTAAGGAAATGCTTAAGAGGTGAGGATTTAAGCTTATGGCCCACAAAAGGGAGAAGCAACCTCAAAACCTAAATCTAAGGAGCTTTAGCAAGGGATGAAAGCACAACCTAAATCTAAGGAGAAAATGAGTATTTGGTTTGCCTCCATAAGAGAGGACAAACCACCCCATTACTTACAACGCATGGGGTGGGTGGCAACTAACTCATCTTACAATTTTAAATACATGTAGGCAAGTCACATGCTTATGCAAGATAGTTAGGCTTATTTATTTAGAAAGAGACTAAGTCCTTAAACTCACTCTCTAAAGAGACTAGATTATGTAAGGACAAGCTTCAAATGACCTAAATCTAATGCAATTTAGATTTTATTTTATTTTCATTTTTGGATAATTATTTTGACTCAGGCTAATATTATTCATATGCTTAATGCATGAGAAATAAAGTTATTAGAAAAAATCAATGAGAATGGGGGAGGTGTGTCTCCACCAAGTTTCTCTGGAAAATGTGGAAGCCCTCCAATCAATAGTGAAATAAGATGCATTTGTGCATGATGTTACAAAAAAAATACTCGTCCAAAGGGGTTGCTAATTCTTATATCTTGAAATTAAACCTAGGCTTTATGTGAGGTTATGAATTGTTTTTTTTATTTTGAGTTGTTAAGTTTGGTAAAAGATTTATTTTTTGCTAAGAGCCTAATCCACATCCAGGCCATACATAAAACAAGAAAGAAACTAGGAAAAAGATGTTACTTAATGCACAAGTTAAACAAATCAATAATCAATTTATAAAGCTAATCGTAAAAAGAATAAGAGGCCGTTGTGGTTGGGTACCACCACCGAAACACGAAAATAAATTGGGTAGCCGAGCTCTACCTTTATACAACCCAGATTACAAATGAATTAAATACAATTAAGTAAGGAATTCATTATTATACAAGTTTCATTTCTTCATTCTTCTTTTCTTCTTCTTTCTTTTCTTCTTTCTTCTTTGATTCCTCCTTTTGGATGGTTGGAAGGTGGATGCTCCCAAGGCTTCACATGGTACATAATATGAGATCTTATGACCAATATTCATCTTAATCCCCATAACAATCATTTTAAAATCTTAATTGCAAAATTTACATGAAAAGGAAAAGTAAATCTAGCTAACACCTACAAAACAAAGGTTAGCTAAACAAACCACCAAATCTCAGGCATGTATATTAGACTTATACCCCCACACATGGGTGACTAAGTCCACCTATCCTATTGAATTATGCTTAGGGGCATAAGTACTTGCACAGCAAAAGCATTTATAATTTTATTTATTGCCCCTTCAGCACAATCTCCTATAGAAAATAATGGTTAGATTAAGATCACCCTACCTTTAATTCTACTCACATATATCCTAACATCTAGTCTAAAACATATATCACAAAATAAAAGCAAGCATCAAACTATGCACCGCTCTAACCTAAAGCTATAAGTGGTGACTTAGTATAATGTGTGTGTGCTTTGAGGTTTGTGTGTATGCTTAACATGGCTTTAAGTTAGAATTTTTTAAGTGTGAAGCATGTTCAACTTAGAGGAGGGTTTAACACATGCATATGATAAAGTCCTAAGTAATTCATGTGATAGAGTCCTAAGCATATGATAGAGTCCTAAGCATATCTATACACACAAATGAGAATGTTTAACACACTTTATGATGCATGCTAAGTAATTCATTTAAGGAAATTTGGAAGTTTACGATGCATAATTTTCATTAAGTAGAAAAGGAATTTCTTATCCAATTTTTACATGCACACATGAAAGTAAGAAATACATAAGTGAGTATAGTGCCATTATTAACCAGATGTGTAAGACACAAGACCTACTTAGGGATACTTAAAGCCTCGCAACCTTGGGGTTGTCCAGTCTAATATACCACTTTCCTTAAATACAAACATGTACAAAAGAAATGAATGGAAAAGAAAGAATGCAAACAAATTGTATTAGTTGATTTATTTTATTTATGCAATTTATATGTGCAAGCATACATATCCTTCTTAAGTAATAGTATAGGAATGAATAGGATATAAAATTAGGCAAGTGTTAGGTTCTTTTCAAATGAACCATACATCTTACCAAATCATATCTAAAATTATACTAAAAGAGAAAGGAAAAAAAGCCTCCACTAAGCACATCATTATATCTTACCCATGTGCAAGCTTATAATTAAAATATAAGTAACACACTTTCAGTTTTGATAATTGATTCATATATTTTAAAAATAATTTTAATTTAATAGTAATAATAGCCACTTATATTTCTACTTTAGCCAACACATGCAAATTTGACATAAAGTGAACATTTTCATTTTGAATTTGAATTTTGAAAAGTATGAATGCTTGAAACCACATGACACACATATTTAACATGTTGGGAAAGAATTAAAGCAATGAAACTATGTAAACACATTCACTTTAACTAAATCCTAATGACAATCTTATGAAATAAGAAGGCTTAAAATAAATCAAAGTTCATTTAGTATGATTTTTATTTGATTTGGAATTTGATTTAATTTTGAAAATGTGAGTTGAGTTTGTTGTTCCTAAACCATTACCACATGTGTTTGATGTTTTTTGTCTAATTTTTATATGATTATATTCATTTTATATTTTGAATAGGTTAAGGTATAAATTGAGCATGTTAATTAACCCTTACCTACACCATATAGTTAACCAAGTAATTATGAGCCAATGAGATGACATAAAACCTCATAAGGAATTTAAATTTGCAATGCACCTAGAAGTAAAGGGCCTAATGCAATTTGGCTCATGAGTAATGGTTAATTAAGCTAAAGGGTTTAACTTAAGTAATTTTAAAACACCCCTCACACATATGAGTTGGGTTTTGATTTCCTTAATTGAACTTAGGCTCTTGAACACCTAAGCATCTACCCAAAGTAGATTAATTATATTCTGAAAAGTTTTAGGAATTTTAAAAATTAATTAAGAGGGTAATTAATGAATTAGCCCTTAATTAAGAAAGGATTAAGGAAAGAAAAGGGGTTTAGGACCCTAAAATTATTCTCTTAACCTCCTCCTTTGGATCAAACCTTAATCAACTTCAATAAGGGATTAAAAAACTAATGAAACCCACCCTTAGTTATCTTTAATTACATAAAGAGGGTAATTAGGAAATGTATTTGCAATTCCCCAATTAAACCTTCAATAAATCCCAAGAAAATTAGGAGAGGCAAAAGTCATCCCCCAAAACATACCCAAGAAATTTGGGATTAATCAAAGGATTAATTAAGGAGTAATTAGCAAATTAGTATTTCCATTAAAAGGTAAAATCAAAGAAAGATATAATTTAAAATCTATTAAAACCAATTTTAGAATATTCTAGATTGAAGTATCTTTCAGTTGAAATTTACCTCATATTATTCTAATTTTTATTTAGAGATATTAATTTTTAAAGCTTACAAGATTAATTAGAATTAATTAAAACCTAATTAAATCCCTTAGCACTCATTGGTCAGCTTTACAAGGATAATTGGATTTTAAAAATGTGTGTTTAATCTCGGCCGTCCATCCAAAAGATGTGGATGGATGGCCAAGATTATCCCTATTCTTTCCTGAGGATCATAGGAATCGTCCATGATCTACGCCTTGATCCGAGCTTGATTGAGCTTAGAGTAGGATAAAATTTTGCACACACCATCATACAATAATGGCAATCCTATCCAACGGTTGAATTTTCAAGCCATGACAATTTCTTTCACAAAAGATCAACACCACTTAAGTCTAGTGGTCAAAAAAAATGACATACCATGAGGTTATCATCACTTAACTTATGTTGGAGGAGCTTGTCGGTTGAGAAGAAGGCGTGGTGCAAGAATTAGCTCTTGAGGTTGGGTAGTTTGCTCTATAGACCAACAACTCCTCTTCTCCTTTGCGGCTTTGATCGAATTGGACTTCTCCTTGCCTTGGGAGCTTGAGGGAGAGCTTAAGAAAGCTTGATTTGGTTCCCTGAGGGAGTGTGCAAAGGCAATTGGATTGAATTGTAGTGTGGAGGAAGTTAGGAATTATATAAAGCTCCCCTATTTTCTCTTGAAGAAAATTGAGAATGGCTCTTTCCAAATCCCTCTTAGAAAGATTAGGATTGCTCTCTGATAGCTCCTAACACTCTCTAGCACTCAATCAATAATGAGGATGTGCAAATTGAATTGAATTAAGGGGAGTATATCTCCCCCTATGGCAATTGGATGGTCGAAGCTATGGTTTCCATTTTGATCCAATTGTCCAAATGGAAAGGGTTATTTGGGCTTTTTAATGTTGGCACATAATCAATTTGAGCCAAAGAGTGGATTAGTAACCTCCCATGTGCTTCAAAATGAGTGGAGGGAGGTTTTCAAATTGGCCAATTTGAGCTAGGGTTGGTTTTGGCCTTGGGTACATTTGGGCTAGCCCAAACCCATTAGGTTGGGTGCACCACCCTCCATAGGGTTCACTTGACCTATTAGGAAGGTATCAAGTTAATATGAAGAGGGCTTGACCAAATTTCCCATGGATTTGACCAAATTTTGTTCTATGTCCCAGGGGTAGAATGGTCATTTGGCAATTTTTTGAATTTGAATAAGTTGGGTATGTTGAGAAAATTAGTTTGGTCAAGTTTCATTGGATTTGGAGTTCATTTGATATGGTTTGGCTCATGTTGACCCATTTAGGTCAAAATGGGTCAACTTGTGTCAAATTGACCAATTGGTCAAATTGGGTCAAACCAA
The DNA here is from genome assembly GCA_021442155.1 of Cymbidium sinense. Lineage (NCBI taxonomy): Eukaryota > Viridiplantae > Streptophyta > Magnoliopsida > Asparagales > Orchidaceae > Cymbidium > Cymbidium sinense. The sequence goes on from CM038216.1 coordinate 3,784,737, forward strand.
GGGTTGAGTCAAGTTCATATGACCATTTGAAATGTTTTGATAGATTTGGTTTGATTCAATTTGGTTTAGTTTTGAGTTTGGCTCATATGACTTCATTTAGGTCAAATGGGTCAAGTTGACCTATTCGACCCATTTGACTTATTTGAGCTAGGTCATGGGTGTAGGTTTGGTTAGTCATTTGAAGTGGATTGGTATCTTTGTTTCTAATTAATTTTGATTAAGTTTGAATTTGGCTCAACATGACCCCTTTAGGTCAAGTTGGGTTCAAGGTTGGACTTTGGTCAAGTTCAACAAGTGATTTGGAATGAACATGACCCATTGGTTTCAATCAATTTTGCTTAGATCAAGTTTGACATATTTTAACTTTTTAGGTCAAGTTGGGTCAACTTGGGTGGCCAATTGGGCTAGGTTAGGCTCAAATGTTACTTGGTCAAGTTCAAACAAAGGTCATGAATGAACTTAGATCAATAGTTTCAATCAATTTGGCTTATGGTAAATTTTAACTATGTTAGATTTTATTTTAGCTATGTGTTGACTTGGTCAACCCTAAGGTTTGACTTGATTTGATCTAATTTGATTGATTGATCATCCCATGATGATTGTTGATCATGATGAGAGGCATATGTGAGTTTGATTCAATCCAATTTGGTTAGGTTTAGAATTTGGCTCACAAGGGATACTTTAGGCCACTTTGGGTCAAGTGAGCCTAAGTGGGTCAAATGGCTTGGTCAAAGATTGATTTGAGTTTTATTAAACTTTATATAGACTTATAATTGAAATATAAATCCATTTGCAAGTGGTTTGAAGTCAAATGGGTTTTGATTCATTTGACAATTTTATATTCAAAGGAAGAATATGAATGGATATGGGGTTTGATTTTGAATTGGATTTTGATTTGGTGATTGATGTTTGTATTTAGATTTGGATTCATGATTGTAGGGTTGATTTAATCATGAAGAAAAATCAAGAGTTTGGCTTGATTTGAAATTGATTTGGCTAAGTTCAAGATTTTGACTTGAAAGGCTAAGGTTGGATTTTGAGTGGATTTGAGTTAGATTTTTGGAGTTGGTTTTGGTTGTTTGAATTTATATTTCATTTATATATGTGAATATAAATAAGAATATAAATGAGACATGAGAAATTTCAAGGATTTGAAGTGATTTGATCATGATTTAGGCTAAGTCCTTAAGAGAGATTTAAATGACTTAGGAAATTTTTTGAGTTTTGGATTTGAATTTTGAATTTGGTTTCATTGATTTATATTTATATTTCATTTATATATGTGAATATAAATGAGAATATAAATGAATTATGAAAAATCTCATGAATTTGAATTTATTTAAAATTATTTTGGCTAAGTCCATGAAGGAAAACTTAAAGAACTTAGAAAATTTTATGAATTGATTTTGAATTTTGAGTTTATTTATTGATTTGTATTTATATTCATCTATATATGTGAATATAAATGAGAATATAAATAAATTATGTGAAAATATCATGAGTTTGAATTAGTTTGATCATGATTTAGGTTAAGTCCTTAAGAGAAGATTAAGAACTTAAGAAAGATTTGAACTTAGGAATTTCATTCATGGGCTTCCATCATAGATTTCAATCATGGATTTCAATTATAAATTCCAATCATATGGAGTTGATTTGAGTGTTTAGAAAATCAAATAAGATTGATTTAAGGTTTGACTTGAAGGAAGGAAGGTGAAGAATGGTTCAAGCTAAGAATAGACAAATTTTCCTAACACCCCTAAGGCATGACCTATTTCTATGGCTAACTCTTCTAAGTCTTTAGAGCTAAGTGTTCACCTAATCACTAGATGTGTCTTAAGACTACACTCTTAAAGTCTAAGAGGAGTCCTATGTCTAAGATGGAGGGGTTGAGAACTCATCTAAAAATGAGATCAACATTGACCATCATGTCTCTCATCAATGATATCCCTTCTTTTGGGTATCCACTTCTAATGAGTTATTTTTGAGGTAGATTTCTTAGTATATGTATCAGATGTCACACCTCTCCCATTCTTCAAAGTTTCATTACAGGGCCTTGGCCTCCATATCTGTTTATCCTTTCACTGGTACCTTTCAGTAGCAGATTCTTGGACACGGGGTCCGAGTGTCACGCTCTGATGCTCACCATGAGAGAAGCATCTTGAGACTCCGATGGACTGATTCATAGATAAATATTCACTTGTGGAGAATTGAATTTTTTCAGAGTTTGTCTCCATCGTGGTGGAGCTTGGCGTTCCAGAAAGACTTCTTCACTTCACTTCTATTTATCACTTTAAGTTTTTAAGGTTGTTGTGGGTAGGAATACTCACTTCTGGGGGCAGTGTCGCTTGTTCACTAGGTCATTTGAAGGAAATCTGATGAGCTCTCAGCTCAGCATTTCTTCTTCTTCTCTACCTTTTGGTTAATTTGCCTAATAATGAGGAAGCTTCATGATCATACTTTTTAGGTACAAAAAGTTCAATCGAAGCAGTTGTACCACAAAGCATTAAAGACATAGTTTTCACCTCGGTTGGCTAGCTTTTCATCACGAGAACTCCAGATTGAAGCTAGTATGAGCTTGATAACTTGAGGCCTTCGGTATATCAAGATAGTACTTCAAGAGTTCTGAATGATACCAAATTGGTACTCCAACATCTCTGTGCTAATGATGGTGTTGGCTAGGCAGATGTTTGCACCACGCCCTAATTGAATGGTGAAAGGAGCACTCTGTAGATCCATTATGCAAAAGTGAAAGATGGGGATTAGTAATTAGCAATTATTATTTCACCCTATACCCTCAAAATGCAGAGGCACTATAGAGCAAAATAATAATTTAATAAAGATGTACTCTATAGAATAATTCAATCAATATAGAGTCTCACATAATAGTAATCTGAATTTATTACATATTTAAATCATCATTTTGTTATTTTGAATTTTCAAATATTTTATTACTACTATAGCACATATGTGACTGAATCCACATCGGAGCAAGAAATTTGTGGGCTTTAAAAATTTTCCACCAACCTCGATAATTGAAGAGAGTGTTTAAGTGTCGGTGTAATTTTTAGAAGATAGATGAAATAGTAGATGAGACACTACCCAGAGATTTCATCCTCATTTTGTGAGAACTTTAGATCTGGTTCTAGGTTTCCTATAGGCGCAAGCCCCTATAGTTAATTACCCCTCCCAATAAGTGGGAGAGAAATTTGATTAAGGCTAGTCATTAGCCGCAATGCATAGCATATAGTAGCGATATAGAGTTTTAAGAAATTTAGATTTATGAAATTCATCATTTCCTAAACCGATGGTTGGGGAATGAGGGCGTGCGATCTAGATCCCATGGTTCCGTCATCCGTCCTGGTCCCTATTCTACTTAGTCGAGGAGATAGTCAACCCAACGATCGAAGGATCCTTATCAGCATCACATGAGTTACATCGTCCAAGAAATCCTTGTAGACCTGAGGTGGTTTTTGTCTAAGGAGATAGACTTAAGTCTACCTTAGCTGATAGAGGGATATTTGCTATATCAAGTAGATCCTATGATTCATAACTCAAAGGGTAGAGCCATTGGGGAGCATACGGGTTATGGTCGTGATCATAATATAATGGAGCTTTATTGGCAAACCACTCGCACTCGATCGTAACTACTTCTCTTCTATGGAATTGGCCAAGTCACATAGTTAGATGGGCCACTTCTTTACTGGCAAGAGATTGATTGAGAGTGAATATATCATAACACTTGATTTGACATTGGCTCCTTTATGAGCTAAAGTTTTCTTTATTTATCATCCTCGACAAACTGTTGTGAAAGATGAATAGATTAGTTTTTAAGCTTTTTTAATGATAGAGTTTCATTTAAATAGTTTTTAGATTGACACTCAATTTAAGTTAATTTGATTTAAAAAAAATTGATTAATTTGAATATGTTTAAGAGCTTTAGATCCTGTCAACCCTATTTAGCTGCTAACAGAGGATTAAATCTACTATTACCTTACAAAATAAGTTTTTCACATATTTTACTAAGTTGAAATTTATATAATAAATTTTTTAGGTTTTGTTAACCCGATCTCAGTCCTAAGACTAAATCGAGAAATAACTCGTGCATCATCCTCAAACACTTGAATTTAAGCATTCAACATAGTGTCGAGACTCATGCGGGAGTATTTGTAGAATGCCTTAATTAATGCCTTCTATTCGCTTTGTATGATGTGTTGCATACGGTGGCATAGAAGATGTTGTAAATTGATCTAATATCTTATTAGATTTTCTGATTAATATTTAATAGATTCCAATTTAGCACTGTGTCTTTTCGCATTAAAATTTACACTTTAAATCTCTATCCGGGCACATGCATGTATTTATGGCTTTGATAATTTTATCTAATTAATGAAATCATTGACATTAAAAATTATAATTATAATGAAATTTCTTTTATGAATATTTTTTTTGATTGAAGGAATGTTCCTTCATTAGTGAAGCATTTAATTTAGTGTCATCTTCTGTCTACTTATACAAAGAATTGCAGATCCAGTGGTATAATGTATTATTGAATATAAAGATATCTTGTAATACATACAAGTATTCAATTCATTTATTTGAAAGCTCTCATAAGCTTTGAAGCACTTGGATAAGGCATATAGTTACTTCAAAATATATGTAAGCACTCATTCTCTTGTTCAAGCTCTTACATGTATTTCAAGATATCTAAATCAAAAAAGTAATTTCCTTAGCATATGCATGAATATTTGTTTCTTTTAAAATGCTATGTGGATTTTAAAATATCTAGTTTGAAGCAAGAATACTTGCTTTGAAATATATGCCACATCATATATTGAAGTTTTCAAATATATATTTATGCTAGTCGATCTGAACATATCTCATAATGTATGAAAGTGTCACATCAGTATATTTAAAATCTTACACAAGTTTAACTTTAGTGAATAAAACTATAAATCGCTTTGAAACATGTGCAATTAAGCTTATTTGAAGTTCATTGCATTTGCTTTGTGACCAAGCACCCATATATCTCATAAGCCCCTCTGCACTTCAATAACATAGCCAATTAAAATTCTTTTTAATCATTTCTAAATGAATTACAAAAATGATCCAAAAATCTAGTAAACGACTTTATCCATATTCACTTATAAGCATTCAGCTTATTTCAATCTCAATTAAGCTTAACTCTTATTAACTATCTATCTCACAAATTGATAGTTTTCGAATTCAATTTTAAGCTTAAAATTTCATTTGGATTCATTTTATTTTAGGATTTTAGATTTCATAATTAATTGGATATTCAATTAGTTTCGAGTTTAAATCCCCAAAAAAATTATTGAAATTTTGGCAGCCTCCATGCATCATCACCGTGTAAAGGGTTGTATCGGGGGTATTTTGGCTTTCTCGGCATGCCTTAATGAGTGTAGTGAGTGGTGTTTTGTGACACCATATCCTATTTTTATCTCGTCATGCCCTAATGAGCGTGATGAGGCCTTTAAACCTCTTTTTTATGTGTTTTGGAGGAATGAACCTTCGGCCCTTTTGTAGTTGAGGCTCGAAAAAACTAGGGGGACTTGGAGGGAGCAAGTAAGGAACTGACTTTGGGAGGGAGGAGATGGTGTCGAAACAAGCAATTCCTTCCATACGGTTGCATGCGAAAGGAGGGGAGATCCAATCAATTGAAGAGGAGGTCGAACGTGCGCTTGAAGGGAGAACTCTCGAGCATGAAGGAAGAGAAGGGGTCGTGCAAGCCATGTGAGCCATGCGAGTATGGGTTAAGGCCGATCCGGTCGGTTGAATAGAGGGATAGGGTGATTTAAGAATTTAGGTTTAGATTAGGGCTTTAAATTAATTTTTAAATTGAGTAATTGTCTTTAAATAGAATTTTATGTTGACATGATTAGATAATATATATATATATATATATATATATATATATATATATATATATATATATATATATATATATATATATATATATATATATATATATTTAAAGTTATTTCGATGTTCAATAATAGCATAGTCTGTTTTGAGGTTGTTTGATTTCGGTGTCAAATTGGGTCAATTTCTGCTCAAAATGCATGATGCCGCTTTCGATTGCTTGACATTCATGCAAACTCGTCTGAATTGAGTACAAATAGTCTAACTTGATAAATTTTTATATTTCAAAGTTAACGGTGCAATCAATTTTATGAACATAGGTCGTTTGGTTTGCATCGGTGTATGCGTGCGGGAGTATTGACGACTCGATCGCTTGATCGGTTGATCATCAAGTTGTTCAATATTTATATTCTAACCAGTTTTGATATTTTGAACATGATGGGAAGTCCGTTCATTTATTGTAGGTCATTTGAGTTAATTTTTGGCATCGTCCAGTATATTTCAACCTCGATTTGTGTATTATCACTTCAAATCATTCGACATTTATACTGACTCGTCCGAATTAAGCGTGGACAATCTCATTTGATATTTTTTGATGTTTCAAAGCTAACGACATGATCAATTTTATGAACATAGGTCATTCAAATATCATCGCAGCTTCTCAACTTTGATATGCGCATCGAGAGGTTGATCGCTCGATCGCTTGATCTGATTGACCGTTAGATTTTGCAATATTTATATTCTGATCAATTTTGATGTTCTGAACATGACAGAGGAGTTTGTTTATCGATCAAAGGTCATTTCAACCATTTTTGGTGACGTCCGATGCATTTTGATCCTCGATTTACATACTTTCACTTCCAAGTCCCGAATTTGCACTCTCGACTTATGACACATATATGGAGGTTAACAATATGACACTATTGTTAGCAAGATACAAGACCTACTTAGGACTGCTTAAAGCTTTGCAATCCCGAGGTTATCTAGACTTATATACCACTTTTTTTAAATACATATGCATGTATAAAAAGAAATGCATGAGTAAATAATCATGAAAAAAGTTTATATTTGTTTGTTTCATTTTGGTTATTTAATTTATATGTGTGATGCAGAATTCCTTCTTGAGTCATGACATAGGAGTGTATAGGAATAGATTTCAAACAAGTGTCATGTCCTTTTCAAATGGACTATACACTTTGCAAATCCTACACATACCTATGTTAAGAAAGAGAAGAAAAAGTCACATACCAAAATTTATACTATTCACGTGCAAGCTCATAGGTACTTATAGATAGAATACTTTTCATTTTAATGTTTGGTTTATAAATTTTAAAAATAGGTTTGGATTTAGTAGTGATAATAGTCATTCATATCTTACTTTAGCCAAAATATGCAATTTGACATAAAAGAAACTTTTCATTCTAATTTTATTTTCAAAAGACATGAATGAATGATTTTCATATGACATACACACTTAGCATGCTAGGAAAGAAATAAAGTGATGTAAGCATGTAATTTCATTTACTCTAATTAACTCTTAAAGATAATCTTATGAAGTAAGATCATTTAAAGAGAATCAAAAGTTGTTTAAAGAGACATTCATTTTGTTTTGAGTTTAATTTAAATTAGGAAAGTGTGAGAAGGTTTGTTAGTCCTTACCCATTCCCACATGTGTGTATTATTTTAGTTTAATTTTTAGGTGATTAGATTAATTTTATGCTTTGGTTAGGTTAAGGTGTAGATTAAGTTTATTAATTACCTCTTACCTATACCACTTTAACATATTTAATCAAATAATTATGAGCCAATGTGTGACATAAAGCCACAAGGAATTTAAATCAGTAATGCAACTTAGGAAAGAAAGGTACCTAATGCAATTAGCTCACAACTAATGATTAATTAAGCTAAAGGGTTTAATTTAAGTACTTTTATAACCCTTCCCACACATGTGGGTTAGGTATGATTTCCTTAAGTTACTTGGGTTATTGAACACCTAAGAATCTACCCAAGAAGGATTAGTTTAGGTGATTAAGTTTTTGGAATTTTTTAAAAATTTTATCAAGTTAATTAAGTAGGACATTAGTGGATTAGCCCTTAATTAAATTTAGATTAAAGAAGAAAGGGGGTTTAGGGAATAGCATAAGGAAAATATCCCAAAATAATTCCATAACCTCCTACTCACTTAAACAAAGTTTAATTAACTCAATCAAGGAATTAAATCACTATTTACATGCTTAATTAAGCTTAATTACATTAAGAGAGTGATAAAGGTTTCATTAATTAATTTGCTTGATTAAATCATTAATAAATTTCCACAAAATTAAGGGAGGTAGTCATCCCACTAAACATATATGAGAAGTTTGGAATTAATTAATGAAGTCATTAGGGAGTAAGTAGGGTTATTAAGTTTTTAAATAAACCCTAATTAAGAAAATCTACTATTCAAATTCAATTAGAAATAATTTTATTGGATTCTCCTCTGAATTATCTTTAAGATGAACACGAGTTTAATTTTTTTAGATTTTTCTATAATAAGTTATGAATTTAGGAAGTTTCAGTTGATTTGAGTGATTTTTATGAGTTATGTTAATTTTTTTTATTAAAATAAATCACTTGACACTTAAAATTCAATATCTTTTAATCCAAAGGTCCTTTTGACTTGAAATTTCTATGGTAGGTGTATTCTAACATCTGTTTTAATTTTGAAATATTTAAACTTCATCTCACATATATTTTTGGTTTAATTAATGAAATTTAATTTTTAATAAAACTTAAATTAAGCTTAAAATATTCAGTGAAATTAAGGGATTTTAGTTTGTTGGACTCCTCTTAGAAAGTAGAATCCAACGAGCCATTGTTTGTAATTTTTCATTAAGTATTTTATTTTTTATGAATTTTTGAAGTTTCATATGATATAAAGTAATTTTTTTAATCATAAAAAATTCATTTTCCTATTTAGGCTTTTTGCTGCCTTGCATGCAAGCGGCGCTATTAATGATCGATCCACAATGGTCTTAGGAGAAAAGGCGAAAATGATGCAATGCGCGATGTGGCGGCGCCATAGCATGGATGCTCGGTGCCTGTGCGCATATATCGTCATCGCACGATTGGCGCGCAATGCCACATCATCCAATCAAGCGGGAATATGAGTTAGCATAGTGACCATGACATGCAGTTTGATCCAAACCATCCAATCAAATATCGAACGATCCAAATCAGATCACGCGATCTAGAGGCCAGGATCATGCGATATGAGTCATCAGATCGCGTGAACCACAGGATCGGACGGTTCAGATCGCATCAAGCGATCCGAAAGGTCGGATTGCATGATCCAAGCTGTCTGATCCTGTGAACTACAGGATTGGATAACTGTTGCTACCCGTCGATAGTGAATAGTAAAATCAAGGGCATTTTGAGAAAAATGAGAGATTCTAAGTAAAAAATTTGACCAAATGGACTCATTTTTGCATCGATTCACATCAAAAAAAATTCTATTTTCTAATTGAGATGATTTAAATTAAAAAAATGTGAGATTATCTAGGGTAAATTTCTTAAAATCACATGAAAAATCATCACAAATGAAGGATCCTAAGGCCGGCTATGGTTTTTGAAAGTAACCTCACCGGAGATGATTTTAGGCGGATAACTTGAGCACATTGTTGAGTGTGGGAAGAGGCCTTAGAATGAGCTTAGATCTTTGTCTTCATGTCAAAATAAACTTTCCATCGGTGATCATCATTTTCACTAGGTTTAGGAGCTCTAGGAGAGGGAAAATTAAAGAAATGGTGAATGCTTGACCTCTGCCTTGGAATGAAAAGTGAATGAAAATCTCTCTTTATTTGAATTTTTGGCTCCAAACTCATGTCATTTGCTTGGGGTGGTTGGGAATGGAAGAGAATCATCCTAGGTGGCTCACTTTGGTTGGCTAAGGCATGGAAAGTGGCTGCCATGAAAGACAAATGGGTGTCCTCGCCAAGGGGAGGTAAGAGTCCTTCATGCCAAGTGTTCCAATGGGAGAGGTGAGATGATTTTACCTTCCCATGAGTCATGGCTACCTCAACCACTCCTTGAGTCAAAAAATCAGTGTCCTTGGTGCCTATGTGGATCAATGGATGAGTGCCAAGTGGCTAAGGAAAGAAATGACCACTTGGGAAAGTGTCTTTTCTTGTAGAATGCCCTTGACCCTAGGGCAAAGTGGTCATTTGGCATTGAATATGATTTGAGAAAATTTGAATGAGTCAAAAGTAAGTTGGACTAAATTTCATGTCATTTGAAGTTCATTTGGTTTAATTTGGGTCAAATTGGATCAAAATGGGTTAGGTTGACCAATTGGTCAAATTAGGTCAAACTAAGAGTTGGATCAAGTTCAAATGATCATTTTCATTGTATTGGTTTAATTGGTTTCAATCAATTTGTTTGAATTTGGATTTAATTTATATTTTAGCTAATTTGATCTTTTAGGTCAATTTGAGCTAAGTTGGCCAATTTGACACAATTGACCAAATTGGCTTGAATCATGGCTTGGTTTGGATTTGGTTGATCATTTGGAATATATTGTAGGCTTTGGTTTTAATTAATTTGGGTTTGGTTTAATTTCAAGTTGATTTTACCTTTTAGGTCAAGTTGGGCTCATGGTCAATTAGGCTAGGTTGGGTCTAGTTGACCAATTGGTCAAATTAGATTTAATTGAGGCTTTGGTCAAGTTCAATAATTAATTTTAAGTAAACTTGAGTCATTGGTTGCAATCAATTTGGTTTAAGTTATAATTTGGCTAGTTTGGGTTCATAAGAGTTAAAGTGTTGACTTGGTCAATGGGCTAGGTTGACTTGGTTTGACCCAATTCATGACAATTGATTAACCTATGATGATCAACAAACATGACATGAAGTTTGGATTGGCTTAATTCACTTTCATTTTGATTGAATTGAATTTTGGTTCATGTAGGTCAAATTGCCACTTTGGGTCAAGTGAGCCAATTGAGTTTAGTTGGCTTGATCAAGGTTTGATTCAAGTTTGGTTGAAACTATGGATTTATGATTGAAATATAAATCTATTTGAAAGAGATTTGAAGTCAAATGGATTTTTATTCATTTGATAATTTTAAGTCAAAAAGGTGAATATGGGTTTGACTTGGGTTAGCTTGATTTTGATTTGATGATTGAAGTTTGTATTTATATTTAGATTCATGATTGAAGGATTGATTGAATCAAGAAAAAAAATCAAAGGTTTGGCTTAATTTGAAATTGATTTGGCTAAGTTCAAGATTTGGCTTTTGTTTTACATTTTTGAAATTTGGAAATGGTTTACTTGTTTGAGTTGGATTTTTATTAGAAATTTAGGGCTTATAATTCCATGATGCAAGGTCATGGAAATGCCTAAGAGGTGAGAGATATGCTCGCCCCAAAGAGAAATAGCAATCTAACCTAAATCTAGAGAGCTTTGGGGGCCAAAAGCATGACCTAAATCTAAGGTAAAAATGGGTATTTGCCTCCACGAGAGGACAAACTATCCAACCGCTACTTGGACTTACGAGGGTGGCCTCCAACTATCTCCTCCTATGATTTTAAATTCATTTAAGCAAGTCATATGTTTATGTAGGATGACTAGGCAGTTATTTATTTTAGAAAGAAACTAAGTCCTTCAACTCACTCCCTAAGAGACTATATCATGTAAGGGCATGAAAATTGACCTAGATCAAATGCAAAACATATTACATTTTACTTCCATTTTTGGACAAACATTTAACTCAGGCTTATAGGATTCATATGCCTAATGCATGATAAATAAGATTATGGGCCAAAATCAGTGATAAGGGGGAGGTGTGTTTCCACCATGGCTTTCAAAGGTCAAGCCAAGTTCTCTGCCAAGGTGAAAGCCCTCCAATCAGGAGTGAAATAATATATTTTTATGCATGATGTTTACAAAAGAAATGCTCATCCAACAAAAGGGTTTCTAATTCTTTTATCTTGATTTTAACTTAGGCTTTAAATGAGGTTATGAGTTATTTATTTTTAATTTTGAGTTGATTAATTTAGTAGAAGATTTTTTTTTTAAGAGCCTAATCGTTATCCAGACCATACAACAAAGCAAGAAAGAAACTAGGAAAACATTCTATTTCTAATGCACAAGCTAAACAAACATCAAACATTTTATAAAGCTAACGTAAAAGTATAAAATGGCAAGTGAGGTGGTGCCACCGCACAAACTCAAAAATAAATTGGGAGACGAGCTCTACCCTTATACAACTCAGATTATAAATGAATTACTTTAAGCAAGAAATTCATGTTATGAGGGTCTTCATTCTTCATTTCTTCACTCTTCTTTTGGTTCCTTCTTTTGGATGGTTGGAATGTGGATACTCCAAAGGCTTCACATGATACATAAGATGTGATCTTATAACCAATGCTCATCCTAATTTCCCATAATAATCATTCTAAAATCCTAATTACAAAAGTACATGAAAAGGGAAAAAGTAAAATCTAAAACACAAAATAGAGATTAGTTAAACAAACCACATATTCCCAAGCATGTATATAAACAAATTAGACTTAGTACCCCACACATAGATAAGTAAGACATGTCTATTTAGGATTAGCTTAAGGGTATAAGCAACATACAAAAAAAGTTATATTTTTATTAAAATGCCCCTTAAGCACAATCCCATAAGATATGATTAGACTAGATTTTTCTACCATTCATTCTACACACATACACCCTAACATCCAGACTAAAATATCACATCATAAAATAAAAATAAACACCAAACCATTCATCGCCCTAACATAGGACTAGAAGTGGTGACTTTGCCTAATGTGTGTGCTATGTAAGGTTCATGTGGTATGCTTAGCTAGGCTTTAAGGTTAGGACTTTCTAAGTGTGAAAAGGTTCAACTTATAAGGGTGGTCTCATTTAAGTTGTTTAATTGATTTAGGTTAATTTTATTTGATGATTTGATTTGGTTTGAATGAACCTAGTTAATTACTAAATGTTGTAAAGAGGAGGAAAGAGAAGTGAACTTTACTTGGAGTGGCAATAGTTATAAATATTTATAAGCTTGAATGGGTCTATGACTTCGAACAAGTGAAATGGAGTTCTCTTTCTTTAGTCTACATGGATTCACATAAAGTTTGGATGTTAATAAGCATATAGTCCATTTGAAAAGGACACCACATTTATGTGAATTCATTCCTATGTATTTCTATGTTAAATTTTAGATAGAACTTTAGCTCACAGGTATAAATAATTCAACTAAAAGAACTACATGTTTTGCATGATTTTCCATTCTTGTAGTCACTTGTACATTCATGTGTTTACAAAAATAGTGGGTATATCTACTCTAGACATTCCAGGGATGCAAGGCTTTAAGTAGCCTCAAGGAGGTATTTACCTCACTTTAACAATTACAAGTATCCACTTAAAACTTTTATACATTTATACATGCATTTAGCTAATGAATGAAAATCTCCTTTTTTTTCAACTTTGGCTCACATGTATAAATAATTCAATTGAAAGAAATACAACTTTTGCATGATTTTCCATTCTTGTAGTCATTTGTACATTCATGTATATTCAAGAATAATGGGTATATCTAGTATGGATATTTCGGGGATGAGAGGCTTTAAGTAGCCCTAAGGAGATTTTTATCTCACTCCCATGGTTAACAATGACGAAGTACTTCCTTATAAATTTTATACACTTGAATGTGTATTTAGCTAATGAGTGAAAATCTCATTTTCTATAAAATACACATATGCATCTTTCATTTAAAGTGTGCTAAAAGAAATATATTGCATGTGTAGGTATACTTAGGATTTAATATCATATGCATGTTATATGTGATGGAAATGAGTGATTGAACATATGTCATGTGATAGTAATTCAATCAAGTTAATCATAAGATGCCTTTCATATTAACAAGATTAATTTAAAGCGAGCCTAAACTTATGATTAATTTAAAATGGGTAAAAAGCCATTCACTAAAAAGAACTAAATCAAATTAATATTCTTTAGAAGTGGCTTAGGGTAGGGATGAAAGAGATCAATTCTCTTTCCACTCTTTATACACTTAGTTGCTACGTGTAGGTCATATGAAACCAAATAAAATTTAAATTTAAATTCTCAAATCTATTAAACAACTTAAACTGAAATCATCCATTGTAGTTAAATTGAATTCCTTTCACACTTAGAAAAATATAACCTTAATGCCTAGTAAGATATCACGTAAGCCTTAACACACACATTAGAGCTAAATCATAACTTTTAGTCCTATATTAGGATGGTGCATGGTGTGATGTATGTTTTATTTGGTGATGTATTCTTTTAGACTAGATGTTAGGGTATATATTTTGGGGACTGGATGTTAGGCCGTGATTAGCCTAATCATATTTTCTATAGGGCGTTGCGCTTAAGGGGCTATTGTAAAATAAATATAAATATTTTGCTTGCAGGTTGCTTATGTCCCTAAGCATAACCTAAGTTAAGATAGGTGGGTTTGGTTACCCATGTGAAGGGTGCTAAGTCTAAATTATTATATAACTGCTTGGGATTATATGTATGTTTAACTAACCTCTATTTTACTGGTGTAGTTAGATTTACTTGTTCCTATAAAAAATGTAAATTTATAATAGAAATTAGGATTAGTGTTGTGGATGATTAGGATGAGCAGTAGCTAGAAGGTTTGGTCCCTAGGGTGCTCTGTGATGCCTTTGGAGCAAATCAAATCAAAAAGAAAAGAAGGTGGATATGAAGAAATGAAGAAAAGAAGTCCTCCATGACATGTATTCTTTTGTAATTTGGGTTGTATAAGGGTAGAGTTCGGCTACCCATCTTTTTCTCTTTTCGGGGTGTACGTGGAACTCGACCGCACCGGCCTTTTATTCTTTTGTGTTAGATCTATAAAATTTATTGATGTTATGTTTAAGGTGCACATTAGAAATGGCATGCCTTTTCATAGTTTCTTTATGATTGGTGTTTGTTGTATGGCCTTGATGCGATTAGGCTTTTAGGAAAAAATAAATTTTCTACCCAATTAATCACTCACAATTAAAATTTTCTATAACTCATAATCTCACATAGAGCATAGGACATAATTAAGATAATTAAAAGATTTTGCAACCCGCTAAATATTGTATGCCTCACATCATGCATGCATATTATTTCACTCTCTTGCTAAGAGAGGGTTTTCATCCTTGCACAATAAGGGAAGGCTTGACCTTCAAGGGGCTCCTATGTGTTGGAAATCACCTCTTTCTTGTTGATTTATCCCATAATCCATTTTCATCATGCATTTAGGCATAATAAATTCTATAGCTTTTGTCAAAATGAAGAGAGAAAAATTAAATAAAATTTGAAAATATTTCTCATTAGACTAAGTCATTATTCAAACCACTCATGCTCTAGTCTCTTAGGGAGTAGATTTAAGAACTTTAGTCTCTTTCTAAATAAATAATAGCCTAACTAATCTTATAAAATCATATGGTTGGATCACATGGTTTTGAATCATAGGATGAGTTAGCTGGCTGCCACTCCAAGCGGTTGTAAGTCCAGTAGTCAGGTGGTTTATCTTCTCTTATGGAAGCAAACCATATATCTAATTTTTCTTAGATTTAGGTCATGCTTTGACTTATGTTAAAGCTCGCTAGATTTAGAATCTGAGGTAGCTGTTTCCTTCAGGCTACTGGTATAAATCCTTACCTCTTAGGCATTTTCACAATCTTATGTTGTTGGGTTATAACTCTAGCTTTCTAATAAAATATCAACTTTAACTAAATTGATCTTCTCAATTTTAAATATATAAAACCCAATCATATGATAGATTGGAATGCTCTCTAAGTTTCTTAGTATCATGAGTATTTTCTACTCATTCTATTTGGCTTCAATAATAAGTTTTCTCCTTGAATTTTCCCACTTGATTTTTCAATACAAACAATCTTTTGATAGTCTAGCCTTGAAATCTTTGGAAACTTTAATTATTACTTTAATCGAGAGAACTCAGCTTAATGTAAATCCTACTTTACTTTTTCATGTAAAGTAGGGAAAAATCTCTGGTATATTTGAAGACCCATCATGCCTTAGAATTCTTTAATAGGTGATTAGGTCCTTTATAGGGTGATGATTTGTATCTTTTGAGGTAGTGCATCATTCATTAATGTCATACTTGATCACTTTAATAAGTACCCCCTAAGATCTACATGGTGTCCCACATCTAAAAGTAAACACCACAATTACTCATATTCTACTCGTAAGAGTTAATGGGCTTAGAATAGAATCTTTGAAATTACTCTTTAAATCTCTTTTCATCATTTTAGCTTATCCCAAAAAAATGAGATGAGTCTTTGATGATTCTCAATTAGCAATGAATTATTAAATAAACAAGTCTCACAAAATATGCAACATTATGTATAATCCTTCTATGGATATTACAATCATGTACAAGCTTGACTCTTGAGAGTGATAGAGAATACTTAACACATGAGTATGATTCTGGCCTATTAAACAAGCATTCTATTTTGATGGATATATTCATAAAGATCAATGGACTTATCACAAGGACCTATACTTGGCATCTTAAATCATGTTGGAATTGGATTTTAAACAATTTCATTAGTCAAAGGTGAAGACTATTGGATGGTATGTTAGGAGCAAGCGATTTCTATTCTTTACTAGCTTTTTTTTTTGAATGAGATAATGGCAACTCCTCATGTATGATGCTAGAAGGAGTCTCCATGTGGCATGTCTAGCTAAGTTTACCAAGTTGTATGGTTAGATCAAATAGTAAGGAAAGGATGGATCAAATTGATCATGTCCAAGTGATTTTGATATGATTGTTGGAGAGGAGGAATAGAAGTATGAAATGCATTGCATGGGTGGCATTAAATTGATTAACCCTAATGAGATGGTGATTGTGGGAGAATTTCATCATGATGTGATGGTGCCCTTTATTATCCAACCTCCATTAAAAGTTAAAAGATTTGCGTTTGATTCTCCTTCATCTACATTTATGATCCT
Source organism: Cymbidium sinense (assembly GCA_021442155.1). Classification (NCBI taxonomy): domain Eukaryota; kingdom Viridiplantae; phylum Streptophyta; class Magnoliopsida; order Asparagales; family Orchidaceae; genus Cymbidium; species Cymbidium sinense. The sequence continues at coordinate 3,801,624 of CM038216.1, forward strand.
CTAAAATTAAAGTTAAGTGTTCTTAAATGAATAGATAAAGGAACACAGAAGAAATTAAGAATTTTACATGAAAAACTCATAAATGAAAAATGGAATTTTAGGGCCTTGCCCAATTGAAAATATCCACTATATTCTTGATTTTATAAATTTGTGTTCTTCATCATAACTAGAGAGATGATAATATAAAGTTTGAAGCACTAGCGCAATCTCTTGTGATTCTAATAAAAATAGGAAATGGATTGGGAGATAATTGTGATAGTTGAGTAATGATAGTTTTATAATGATAGCCCAATGAAAATGATTAACCAACATTAGTCAAAAATGATTGTAGGATTATGAAGGTTAAGAGATGGTAATTGAACATGGAAGTTAGATAATAATTGTCAGGAGATGGCAATTGAATGATGGTGATTGAGTGATAAAAAATAGATGATAATAATTAGGTGGCAATGATTATCACATCACCGTCACCCAAATTATTATTTGATCACCATCTTTTAACCATTGCCATATGACACTTGCCACTGAGTCATTACGATAACTTCATTGCTTAATCATTATCATCAAATATCATGTCTCAAGAAGTAATAAATCATACAACTACACCATAAAATCTTCTCCTCATATGAATAGTTGAAGTCACCAATGCCTCCAAAAATCTTAGTTGCCAAGAGGCTGTGAAAAGAATATAAAAAATATTTAGTTATCACAATACCAAAATATAGAATCAAAATATTGTCTTATAATCATAACATATGTACTGAAGGAAAGAAGTGGGCATCAAGATTAGCATAATTCTTGATATATTATGAAAGCATGCAAAAGATGAAAGCAATAGAAGAAATTCATGATCTAAATCTATTCTTAATGGACATTATTGATTTTTTTTAAATGCCATTAATGATTATAAATGCTTAGAATTTAAAATATCTAGAACTTCTTTGTAGGATTAATCATTCAAATTTGTTGATCAAATATAAAAGTTGTATGGGAAGAAATGATTTTATTTAACTCTTAAATGAAGTAGAGAGAGAGAGAGAGATTAATATTTTTAAGAAAAATCAAGATGTATATGATTCACCCATTTGTCTGCCATTTGATATTTTTTTTTTATTGGTCAAAAAACCTAGTTACTAAGGGGTCTTTTGGAATCACTTTTATTTTTTATTTTTTTATTCTACTATATTTATGTTTTGATTTGAAGTAAAATATATTTAGGGGCTATTTGGGATCAATTTTGTTTTCGATTTTATTTTATTTTTATGATGTTTTGAAAACATGTTTGTTTAGACTATTTTTTATGAGATTTTATTTTATTTTATTTTTCAAAATACATAATGTTGTTTTTAAAAACACTCAAAACATATGATGTTTTGAATGTTTTTAAAAATAACAAGGACAATCAATCAACTTATATTTTTAAGTAAAACATAAATAAAATAAAATAAAATAACAAAATAAATAATAAAAAATAAAAGTAATCCCAAATGTCCCCTTAGTAATGATATCTATTTTTAAAAATATTCATAACACTTGAAAGTTGTTTGAGTGTTTTATTAGAGGATGTGATTTATTTTAAGAAAATAAAATTAGAGTATTTTAAATATATATTATATAAAAAAGTTTTAAAAAATAAAAATAAAAATAAGAGTAAAAAAAAACACAAAATAAACCTGACCTCAAACGGGCTTTAAGGCCTTGTTTGGGATCAATTTTGTTGTGTTTTTATTTTTATTTTTTATGTTATTTCCTACATCATATTTGTTTGATGTATTTTTTAATTTTTATTAATAAATTAAGTTATTATAAAAAATACTTCAAATAATTTTAGATGTTTTAAATATTTTTTTAAAATCACCAATAAATATGTTTTATTTTAAATCAAAATATAAATAAAATAAAGTTAAAGTTAAAATTTAAAACAAAATGATCCCAAAGGCCCCTTATTTTTTTCTAATAATTTTGTTTTTATCAGAGGGATCTTTTGAGCTTGCTTCTTGGGATCAAATTTATCAAATTGTTCAGCACCTAAGGCTGCAGAGTTGGCCTTCAATCCTCCCACCCCTAAAGCTATGATATAGAGAGCATAATAGAATATTGTAATTTGAAATTCAGTAGTTAGATTTTTTGCAATCCTCGTTGTTTAATGAATTGCATGGTGGTGGTCTTAGTGCTGGGATTGAGACAGTTAAAGTTAGAAGAATCATTCCCTGTCATAATAGATTGACACATGATTTGTTAATCAGTAATAAGATAAGTATATTAATAATGTGATCAAGAATAATTATTTAAGAGATCGATCAAACCAGAAGATATATGACTGAAGAGATTAGATAAGTTCGGTATCGCCCGAGATACGAATCTGCAATAAACGCAGTAAAGATAGATACCGCCATTGCAGTTCCCATCCAATAGTTGACATTGTTTGCAGAAGTTACAGTGTCTTGATGAAGAACATTTGTGAGGTAAAGTATCAGATTCGGTGCAATGCCAAAATAACCCATTCTCTCTAAGGCGTCAGAAACTGCAAATAATTAATTAATTAGCAGTATTGATTCACTGAATAATTAAAATTAGCCTAAGCTCACATAGAATTAAATTAATTACCAAGAATGAAAGAACTGGCAGCTCATCCCCCTCCTTTTGCTCGAAGAAATGGTCGTCCCCTAAATTCTATTGTTCCATCCTTTGTGTTCGCATCCTCATTGAACTCAACCTTACCCTTCTCTTTGTCCGCCATTAATGCATGCTGAGGATGTAAGAGAATTATTTAGAGCACAAATGGAGAGATGATCTATCTATCTATCTATATATATATATATATATATATATTATTATTTATTTATTTATTTATTTATAATGGCTGGTATTATTTTCATCAGACATTTGGCTCCTTCCTAATCTATTTAGCAAGCAGAAAATACGAAGAACTTCCTTCCATATCTTCTCCTCAGAAGCTACAGAAGAACATACAAAGAGGTATCTCCTTATGCGGAGCTATTCAATATTCTCGAAGAATTGTTTTGCGTACTTCAAAAAAAAAGAAAAAAAGAAATTGGCTTCAAGAATTCTACAAGGCATATGGATAATAAATCAAAGGCATTCAAATTTCTGGTTTCTTCAGCTTAAGAAAGGGCTATCATGGAAAATCTAGCCTCCATCACAATTAAGGGAAAAAAAAGCCTCACGCTATGTTACGTCCTGAGTTAGTCCAAATCTATTTTTGTTTTTTTAGTTTTTTTATCTATACTTCCAATTTTCAGACAAAATTTAATGATTTTCAAAAGTAATTTTTATGCATATTTAACCTTTTTTTCATAAATGGGACCCACCTCAACTAGTTGGCAACCAATCACCATTGCCTGCTCGGTTATAAATTGATTTATTCTGTATTAGAAATTTTGCGATAATAAAATAAAATTTTAATATCTTAGCTTTAGACTAAGAACCAACGCCTAGTAATCATAGATAAGGATACAAAAACAACATCAAAAATTTTATATAAAAATTTCTAAAAGGGAAAAAAAATCATGCAGTTTGGCTCAATTAAAATAATCTATTATATAGATGAAGTTACAAAGTTCCACTATCTTTTTGATCGGAGAATATAAGTGTTGACCTTCATGCATACGTCATAAGTCAAGTCAAGTTCACAAGATGAATTCGACGAACTTCAGAACATAAATCAAAGCTGAAATGCACTGGAATTCATCGAAATCAATCGAAATGACCTCCAATCGACGAAAGGACTTCGCTATCGCGTTCAAAACGTCGAAATTGATCAGAATATACATCCTCCACAATCTGACGGCCTGTCAATCAAGGAGCGTAGCTGATGTGCCAACGGGCATATCGAGGTCGAGAAGCTATGAAGATGGCCAAACGACATAATATTGTCGTAAAATCTATATTAAGATTAATTAAACACTCAAATTAAAAGGGCTTATATATACCTAATGATATCTAACCTTAAGGGGGAAATAACGCTTTCCAGCAACTCTTGATTCCTAGAGGGCAATTTTTTTAAACTAAGTATGGTTAGAAGTTTAATTAGGTAATTAAATATTAATAAAAAAATTTAAGGTATACGTATGGATGACGGCCACCACGCCGACGCATGGCGATTCCAAGTTAGCCGCCGACACTAATTGGGTGACTAGCTGATACGCCGCCCAATTAGTGGGACGGCTTCAGATTTCGCCGCCTACTAATTGCGGCTCGACATATTGGCCGATCGGAACCCACCGTCCCTAATTTCGGTTGTTTCATGTTTGTCATCGCGTGATTCCTCCGGACTCTCAAGCTCGAGCGCGCAACATCTCCGTCCGACCTCCATTCTCGCAACATCGGAGCTTCCTGGCACCCGTCGGCGTATCTCCAACCGTTGCATTGTGTCGTCTCCCTCGGGTATACGAAATGAACTTATTTTTCTTGCCGACAGCCGTGTTTACGGCGTTTGACACTTTCCTGCCTCATATAACAGGGTTTGGAAGCCAACATTAGCTTCCGGCGATGATTCCGGTGGCTCCATTTTGTTTGGGGAAGTTACCTGTGGCGAATTCGACTTATTTTTGCACACATCCCCGTCGTTATTTGTAAATTCACGGTAAATCCCTATTTCTATCAATTTATAAAGTAATGGAGTATGTATGGTAGGAATTTGAGTAGTATTTTTAGACTTTTGTTTAGGTTTTGAGTTGTATGTCATGAAGGCTATGATTATTCGTGTTAAATTATATAGTTTGTTTGGCAAGAATGAACAAAGAATTTTTCACTGATCCTTTCTGGGCTAAGGCATCGATTAAGTCACCCAAGTTATGTGGGAGGTGAAATCGTCCAGAAGGTTCTCACGACCCTACCGGAATTGAAGCAACGAATTATGAGAATCTACATTGATCCAGTGTCGCCATCAATGTGTATGTGTAGTGGGTGGCGAATTTGTAGCGTCTGTAATATTTGACGATAACGTTTGCGAAGTTACACTTGATGAAGCTTCCCGTCAGATGTTGGTGTTATATGTCGAAGTGGAAGATGTTAATATTGCATCCACATCAGCTGATCCGGTAGTAATGTCAGTAGATATACCGTTAACGGATACACAAGATTTTATCGCACAAGCACCTCCGGGGATACAACGCAACTTTGATGAGTTGAGTTCGCAGGTAGTATATGGTCAACATTTATCTGATTATACTTGTAATAATTAATATGATAATTTGTTGCCGAACTTATAAGTTATATGGCGGCCGACGATGATATCGTCGTGAACCGTATGTGCCCTGAGTGTCGCAAATAAGATGAATGAATTAGTAGCTCAAGTAGTGAGTATGAGCGGATATTAGATGATGATGACCGTTGGGTTAGAAGCTACTGTGCTTGAGAATATAGACAGTCATAATCTGCTGAAAAATAACTCATTTCGCAATATTGACAGTGAGAGTCATATGTTGTCCACAAACCAGTATGTCCAGATGTGTTGATTGGTATGAGCTGATATACAGAGACCTGGATGAGCGTGTACATATTGGTGACACATATTACGGATCGATGCCTACAGAGGGTGTCACACACCATGACTGGAGCGCCGGGCCATCTACTTCCGCTGATCCAGGTCCTTCTATGTATGCTGATCCAGGTCCTTCTACATATCAGCCTACATATGAGTCGCAGCCACCTATCTTCCCACAGGACGATGATATGGCACACACCTAGGATCTTGCAAGAGAGGAATTATTAGTAGAGATCGCCCATCTCATGCACTCGAAGACACACCTGGGGAGTGGTGCGATTCCACGCAGACACCAGAGGAAGACAGTTGTCACACGGTATAGGGTTTAGGACAGTATACTTTTGTGTCTGTTCTACATTTTATTTATCTGTTTCATTACAAACTTGATAATCATGTACACGTTAAATTTGGTTATGTCATAATGAACTTCTTATTATTTGTCCATTTCTGAAATAAATTGATTAACTTCATATGATTGTCATCCATTAAACTATTATCAACTTGATGCGAACCATTTCAAGTTTAAACTGCACTTTTTTCTTTGTTTTTAAAGTAGGTTTACTACTCTCTACTTTTTAGAAGAATAAAAATTTAAGAATTAAGATTTGTTTGATGAGTACGGAACTCTAGGTATACTCAAAAATCCTGATTCTTTTCATAGCCCTAAACCGACGCTATCATTGCATTTATCTCACACAAATCACACCTTAAAAAAATAACCAGTCATACCTAATTAGTCTGACGGCAGATTTGACGAAGCCATAAGTCGGAGTCGAATCGCCCATTAATCGGGCGACTATACCTATTCTTAAATTTTTTTCGGTAATACTTAATTACCTAATTAAGCTTCTAATCATACTTAATTTAAAAAATTTGCCTTCCTAGAGCCCCGCACAGCCCACTCTTCCTTCTCGACATTTCTTCCCTCTCTCGTGCTCCCTCCTGATCGAAGGTCGAACCTCGTCCACACCTCACAGCCGCACAAGCTCCGTCCGTCTCTCCCTCCAGAGCCGCGATTCTCTCCTCTCTCTCAGATTTCTCTCGCTACCGAGCCCACAAGCCGAAGGTCCGATTCCTATTCGATCTCCAACGCCGGACGAGCTTCCCTTTCTTCACGTCTCTACCAGCTCTTCATTTCCATCATGCCCGTCTCCAATCTCTCAGCCGGTCGATTAACCCATCAGAACCCATCTACCACTTTGCTTACCGTAGCTCCGAAGTTCAACAGAGCTTGTCATCCCCACTAGCCTCGCTTCGGCCTTGAATAAACCAAACTAAAGGTCGCTGCTGCTATTGACAGCAATCTCCTCTCCATTTCACCCTTCTTTGTGCCCTTCCATCTCTCATTTCCTCTAAAATCACATACTGCAAGCCAAAGAAACGATATAAAGGTAATCTTCGGTCGTCCTCCCATCTATTCGGCATGCACTTCAGCTCTAAGTCCCGTGAAATGTAGACTGAATTGTGGCCATGCCAAATAGGCTTTGGGAGGATAGAGTTTGGCTTAGATTACAACCGGCCTAAATCCTATTCAAATCTAGGTTTCACCCAATTTCCTCCACAGCCCATCTCGTGCTTGCTGTTCAAAGGACAGTAGCATCAACTTCCCTTATAGCACCCAAGCTCATCCTCCGTTCAGGCCATTGTCTCTATTAGATAGCCGAAACCCCTATTCGTTCCTCCCCCATCCCGTTTCCTTGCAGTCTGCACTCTTGAGTGACCTCTAATCCCTGTCATTCTCATTTTTGTTTGCTGCACAAAGCCTATTTTCTGAACTTCTTAGATCTAGATTTTAGGCAAGATGTTAAGGGAACTAAGATAATATTCTCTAGGGATTAAAATGATCATTTTTTTTGCTTAGTGTAATAAGTTAAACACAATTTTAAATGCTCTAAAATCTCAATTACGATGCGTTCAACGCGACGAGCGGAACCCGTGTGCGCTCTTTGTAGCATGGTGGGGAAAAACTTGTAGGCGACACATGTGACTCGATAGGAAAAATTATATGATTTATTTTGTGCAGGTAACCTATACACGCTCTTTGTAGCATAGCCGGGAAGAAGATACTTAGGCGGTGGTTTATACCACTCATGCGCGCTCTTTAGCACATGGTGAGCAGGCTCATTTCTTCGATGCAACCCCTTATGCAGGAATGACGCCGGAAGGCTGCTGATTGTGGGCTTTGAAAATTCGTGCTCGACCTCTCGATGAAAACAAGGGTATAGATTTGGTGCCAAATGAAATTTTCAAAAGGCAAATGATTGTTTGTAGTAGATAAATAAGGCACTACCTAGAGATTTCGCCCTCATTTGGTGAGGACTTTAGATCTGGTTCCAAGTTTTCTATAGGCGCAAGCACCTATGGTTAATTACCTCTCCCTAATCAGTGAGAGATAACTTTCAAGGCTAGTCATTAGATCGTTAATTGTGCATTATAGCGAAGAATTGATTTAAAATTTAATGAAAATTCATCATTTTCTTTATGCTTGGAGCATATTGTTGGGGGAATGATGATGCGCCCGATCAAGATCTCATGGTTCCATCATCCCGGTCTGTCATGATCTCGGGTCCACTTAGTCAGAGGTGGTGGTCAACCCAACCTGATCGAAGGATCCATGTCAGTAGTCATGAGTTGCATCATTCAAGTAGACCTTGCAGATTAGGGTTGATATTTGTCAAAGGGGATAATCTTAAGTCCACTATAGCTAATAGTGGGTTTATTCTTTATTAGATAAACCCTATGATCCACAACTCAAAGGGGCAGAAAATCATTGGGGAACATATAGACTGGCCTTGAGTAATATAGTGGAGCTCTTGGCCAAACCACCCGATCGAGCTCGATGAACGCTTCATATGTGCAAATAGCCAAATCACGTGGAATGATGACAGCTATGTCCTTATTGATCTAGAACATTTTGAGTGTGAATATAGTAATATACATATGACATTGGCTCTTTGCGACTTGAGTTAATATTAAATTTGTCACCGAAAAAATAATTGTGGAAGCGGATGGATGATTTTATTATCATTATCTTTTCTAATGAATTTTTATTTAATTAATTTTCTTATTTTAAAATTTTCTTGAATATTTGATAGTTTGTATGAATTTTGCTTAACATTGAATGATTTAGAAAATTTTGATAATAGTAAACCCCTCCAGTTGATATTCTCGATTAATATAGCTATCATCGGGGTAGACCTTGTCAACTATACTCTTTACTCATAGAGGATTGAGTCTAAAACTTTGAAATCTCATTATATCATATTAGATCTTGTCAACTCTACTCCTATAAGAGGAGGATTGGATCGATGGATTAAAGCCTGTAATTGTATTTTAAGAGTTTTGAAATTTCATATTTAAATTTTTAAACATGAAATGGCTCTCTTAATACTATTAAAGGCTTTATGAAAATAGTAATAGTAGGTTTAGTGTGACCAACTTGAGAACATTATTTATATTAATTTTCATATACAACTTTATTGAGATTAATTACTTATTTTTTATTGGAAAGAATCAGCCTTATCAACTCCAGTCCCTATGGGAGGAGAATTCAAGCGCCTTAAACTTTCATTACATGAATGTGTTGATTCACCAAAATACATACATAAGTATATATTTATAATATTAAATTTTAAAAATATGTCCAGACTTTCAAAATGATTGTTTCTCCTTCAAAATAATTACATAATTTTTAGTATAAGATATTTAAGTCAATTTAGTTTTTAATCTGCGCATCATCCTCAAATACCTAAATTTAAACATTCAATACTGTGTCGGGGCCCATGCAGATATTTAATAATTTAGATTTTTTATTTATAAATTATGATATTAATTTCATATTTTTATTTAATCTCAACTTAGCCTACACAGCCTTTCTAGACATTAAAATTTGCACTCTAAATCCCTAAGTGTGAGCACATAGTATTTTTAGCTTAGATAATTTCATAATGAAATCATTAATTTTGAAAATCATAATTAGGATGAAAATTTTCTAATTTTTGGATTGAAGGACTTCATAATTTGTGCAGAATTTATTTTAGTATCGCCCTCTGTCTTCTTATACGAAGAATTACAGATTCGGTGGTGAATGATTCAGGCTGTAATTCAAAATATTACTCGTACCTAGCTTACTTATTGAATTTTCTAATTCCCAAATATCATTTGGCTTATAATAGTTAAAGAGCTTTCAAATCTTTATCAATTCATCACTTTCAACTTTTATTCTTACCTAAAAGAGCTGATCTTATATCTATAAATGAACATTGAGTTCATCAGAATCCCTTATTCAAATTCTTTGACAAGCCATATAAGTCTATCTTGATTCTTTCAATTTTCATTCAAATTTTTCAGTATAAGCCACAACAGATTTTAATCATTCGTTGAATGTTATGCTCACTCTTATTAGCAAGCTATCTTATCCCTTGTGAGTTTCACTTGAATTCAATGATTTTCAAACCTATAAGGATGATAGTCTTTTTTATTATTATCGTCATTATTTTATCATCCAATAAAAATGTTATTATTAGCGTTGTCAACAAGCTCTTATATGATGCTCTTGCTCACGAGCGAGCAATTAATTTTTTTGAATAAGCTCACTTTAGAATTTAATTTTAATTCTTTCATATTTGAGAATTAACCTTCCAAATAACTTAATGCAAACTCTTTATAGCTTTTATATAGATCTCCATGTCATGCTTGCATTTGACTTGATATCAAATGTGGAATAAAGTGGTTGTAACATGTTTTACACATGTCAAACCATATAAATATTTTCTAAATATTTTGGTTGAATGTGAGCCTTATCAATTTCTATAAATTAGAGGCCATGATAACCTATTCACATTCACATTCATCTTTTGGACAAAAAAGGGAATAAAAGGATTCTTGTCCCAAAGTTCAGGTGTGCATTCAATCTCTTTGCAATTCATTGTAAGCCCTTTTCTTTTTCTCTTTAATTCAATTCTTCTTCTTCTTTTTTTTTTTTGAAATTCAAGTTTATATTTAATTTATGAAATTTTACAATTTAGCACATTCAAATTTCATTTTAGATTATTTATTTTTGATGTGATTGATTGATTGATTTTTTTTAGATAAATCTTTATTCCTATTTTTTTTTTTGAAGTCCAAATTTCAGCAGTATTTTGGCAGGGAAGCAAAATAGAGATTATAGGAAGATGATTTTTTATTGCTGAATTCAACATGTGGAACTAGCCATAAAGGGGAAATCAAGGTGAGTTGAATATGGCTAGAAGCTTGAATATATGTTAGAGATGAGCTTGAGGTTGATAGACAGAGAACTGGAAATATAAAATAAGGAAACTGCAACGTTCATAGGATAATAGAATAGATGTTCTTAGGCTTACCAAAATCTACTGGATTTCGTGTGTGATCAGCGGGCGAGAGAAGAGGTCTCGGCCAAACGAAGTACTCGATTGGAGAAAGAAAGGAGCGCGAAAGACCGGAAGGGAAGCCGAGTAACCTACCTGATAGAGTTGCCTCTCGTTTCCGTCATTTATGAAAAGGGAAGTAAAATAGAGATTATTGGAAGATGATTTTTTATTGCTGAATTCAACATGTGGAACTAGCCATAAAGGAGAAATCAAGGTGAGTTGAATATGACTAGAAGCTTGAATATATGTTAGAGATGAGCTTGAGGTTGATAGACAGAGAACTGGAAATATAAAATAAGGAAACTGCAACGTTCATAGGATAATAGAATAGATGATCTTAGGCTTACCAAAATCTACTGGATTTCGTGTGTGATCAGCGGGCGAGAGAAGAGGTCTCGGCCAAACGAAGTACTCAATTGGAGGAAGAAAGGAGCGCAGACTGGAACGGAAGTAACCTACCTGATAGAGTTGCCTCTCATTTTCATCATTTATGAAAAAGGAAGGCCGGAAAATGGAGGCTTACAGTTTTGCTGGGCGAAACGAGAAATCCAAGTGAGTAAATAGGAGGGGAAGCCGAGAGTAACCTACCTGATGGTAGAGTTGCCTCTCGGCTGCCCTCGTTTGCGAAAAGGAGAGGCCGGAGAAGGAAGACGGGGCTTACGGTTTGAGGGGACGAGAGCTGATGCTTGCGGCTTGAAGGCTGATGAACAAGAGCTAGGTTTCGGAAATGGAGAATCCGTGAGGGAGACGAATGCATCTTGAAGGAATACCGGAGAGCGGAGAGCGAGTGGAAACGAAAGAGAGGAAATCATGCGGATGAGGGACTGATTTTTAGGAGATGGGAGCGAGAATGAGTGTTGATAAAAAAAAAAGAAGAAAACCGAGAGCTGCGCGGAACTCGTATCCGGAGAGAAAAAAATGGGAGATGGGAGCGAGAATGAGTGTTGATAAAAGAAAAACCAAGAAGAAAACCGAGAGCTGCGCGTAACTCGAATCCGGAGAGAAAAAAATGATTTTTTTTTCTCGTTTGTTTCTCCCAGTAAAAGACATAAAAACATGTGAATTGGATAAGTGGAGATAGTGTGTAGTTATACGGAGAATTTAATTTAATTAATATACATATTTCATAAAAAATTGCACAGCTTTTGTAATATACAATTCATTTTATCTCAATTAATCCATCTCATTTCATTTTCACTATTTTTTTCTAACATCATTATACTTTATTTTATTAAAACTAATATATATACATATACTTTTATTTAAAATAAACGAATTATTTTGAATTTTATTTGTCTGATATAGTGTACATATAATACAATATAAATAAATTAAAAGTATGTAATAGTTAAAAATGTTTATTTAAACTTTCAGATGATGATTTAATTTTAATTTTAATTATTTCTTTAGTAAAATTAAATATATAGCATTTACTTATATTTATAAGATATATATAGATATATTTATAACATAAATACTATTAATATATTTACATACTTCTCTTTATATTTTTATTATATATATATATATATATATATATATATATATATATATATATATATATATATATATATATATATGTACGCGTCTATAGTTAATTTAATATAAAAAAATACATGAATTTATTATTGTACATATGTACAGTTTTGGAGTTTATCCATTCATTTTCAAATGTTCTCCACATTTTATTACATACATAATTAATGCATGTTATATATATATATATATATATATATATATATATATATATATATATATATATATATATATATATATATAAAATAACTTTTAAAATTTTATACTTAGAGAATTTTTTTTTAAATAGTAAAAAAAACTTGATTATATATAACTTAGTTAAACTAAAATTAAATTTGATTTTTTATGAAATTATGGTATTGAAATAATTTTTTTTTAATTCCAAGAAATGGAATAACAATGAGGGTTAACAAATGTCCCCCAACAAATATGATACATGACGTAATCGTTTTTAATTTTGACCCCTCATTGATTTTGAGGATGATTTATTTATTTTATTATATATTTTGCACTTTTATAACAACTTGTTTGTGTAGGTTTCTTTTTTTTTTTTTTTTGTTTTGCCATGTTGTTGCATATATACTTATTTGCATTTCTTTGATCATTTGACAGGACGATGTTGATCTCGAGGAGACCGATGGCTTGTCATCTAGTGACTAATGAGAAGGCCATTTGGTTAGAGAATTGATACACAATGAGATGTCGATATCGGGATATGATTGAGCAACATGGTGACATGTTGAGAGGGCGTGATATTTACCATGATTTCTTTAGACAATCCTCGATATTTCTGGTTGTTTGATTCTTTTGCTTTTGAGGATCCTACATTAGGTCATCAAGCGAAATGCTACAATCCTCTAGATAGCATAGTATCAGTCACGGATATTGTGATATTTTACACCACCGACAATGTTGAGCGTAAAGGAGAGTCCGATTACTAAGCCATCGCAGCGTAGTCTAAATTTCATCAAATTGGCTTCAAGATTCACTAGTCGATTTCTACCCTTCCATATGGCTATGTTACCTAAGATAGATATATTTTACGAGCACACAGAGATACTTTACGAACATCTGACATATATGAGGCAGTTTATGTGTCAATATTTAATTTCGATGGCATTCCTTCTACTTAGCTCAGTTGTAGAGGGATACAGCCGCACACATGTTGGATAGGCTCGGAGGAGTTGACAATTACCCTTTGGGACTCATAGGCTGTATCAGGTCTCCCAGTATTTGGCTACTGCTACAAGGAGTGTGACGAGGAGCTATTCTGTCGGCAGCCCTCAATTGATTCTGACTGACGAGGTAGGTTAGCCATGCTGTCCGTCTACATTGATCTTCTGAGCCACTATCACCAAACCTTCAGAGCTTCTAAGTATCCTAGACATTCACGAGCTACACTTTCAGTGAGTACATGGATTCAGAGTTTCTAACAGGAGCACGCTTTGTCTGAGGAGTCTATACTCCTACATGATCCTTTTTGGATTTAGAGTGTCAAATAGTAGTAGCTTATCTGAGGATACTAATGAGTCTTCTTTACTAGTTGGACACACTTCTCCAACTATAAAGGACTTGAGTGAGAACTTATTTTTAGTGGATCATAGCTACCGGCTTTGTATCTTTGTATCTCGACATGATAGTTCTATACACCAACGTTTTATTAGTAAAAGAATTTCATGATGTGAGCGGATCGTGATTAGCCCCAAGACTACTAGAGTTCTGAGTTCTTGATAAGGCATTCATCGATAGGATGTTACCTTACTTTGGCATTACTTATATGCTTGGATTCACCTTCACATACATGGTGCCTTTGCTTATTTTGAGTGCTCACCATACTTTTAGAGAGAGGATATTCCATAATTATTCAGTTCGCATCATTTACTTTTGGGAGGGATTAGATACAATTTTTTTTTGCAACACTTAGTTAGATATCAATTTTTGCTACTCCACCAGCAAGATATAGTTGGTTTGCCACCTGACTTGATAGAGGCTGACTTTACTGATGGATTCGATGTGAGTAGTAAAGCTTCACTACTTTGTAGTCGATGGACGTTGAGAGTGGCCAAGTACCTTTTCATTATAATGTCAGTTTGTGTTCACCGATTATTATGGGCTATCACCAATGTGGTTGCATGCCGCTCAAATTTCTCGCCTATCGCTCATGATAGCGACCATTCATTCTTGGGATAGTAGATGTCAAGAAGACTAGGACAGTGCCTGATACACATTACTATGCTACTTATGTAGTTTGGCAACACTTACTGAGACTCGGTACTGGCTCTTATTTTCGGATAGCTCCTCCACATGGTTACATAGGAGTCAGTTATACTCATCTTACCTGGGTACAACTGTCTTTCAATCTCTTCTTGGAGTGTGGTGTGAAGAGATATGAGCGCCAAGTGAGGTCTTTGGCGCCGATGTCGAGGACTCATTGTCGCTCATCACTGGTAGGAGACAACAACACTAGAGGTATAATCAATATCTTTCTCTTTAATATTTTTGTCATTTCTCTTTTTAATATCTTTCTTTTTAATTTATGATAGATGAACCAGTTGGTGAGTAGGCCATACACCGAGGGTACCCCTAGTAGAGCAGTTAGGGATTCTCCTCTTAGCTATACTAAGGTTCTTTCACCACCATAGACGATACAATCAAACCGCCAAGCATTGAGTTGATTGGTCCATGAGTTCACTTCCACAATGACATTTGACTCCCGATGAGGTGCCACAGGTGTCAGCTAGCACTAGATATTCTACTGAAGACTATGGAGTCGGGCCGTCGAGTGTGCCTATTTTTGATACTATCACCTCATATTTTGCTACTTCTTTTGTGGTGTCACTTTTCCTTATAGAGCCTTACTCTGCCTAGTTTCGTGGGGAGACTTCTGAGGTGAGAGACATTATACCTAGTGGAGCTTTTGTCAATCTAGCATACAACCGTAGAGCTTATTAGATAGTGAGATTCATAGAGGATTTTATCACTTATAATGCATCGATTCAAATAAATTCACCATGTTCGTGTATTTTATTTATTTTTACCTGCACTTCTTTAGATCTATTGCTTTACCTTATACTGATTATTTTCATTTATTTTTGGGAGTGCTTGAGGTGGGTTATAAGTCTAAAATCTACCATCGATATCCATCTGCACCAGATCCACATGACAGGGGTATGCAGGATTACAGCCTGGTGTCTTTGAGAAATGTGATTTCTAGGCTTACTCTAGGCTCACCAGAGTCACGAGATTACTATACATCATATGCAAATAGCATTCTAGATCTTTTAGCTCGCACTAGTTTGGAGAAGCAAGTTCTCAAGTACTATAAGGCTCTTTGTAGAGATGTAGAGTTTTTTATTCACTAGATGCGGTAACTCAGTATCGTCCGCTCTAGCACTTCACTAATAGAGCTTCAAGAGCAGGTCATGATCCGTAAGGAGGTTACTGATCTAGCACATGATGAGTTTGAGAAGAGTGCTGAGGCTCTTCGACACTACCACCAGAGATTAATAGATGCCACTTTAAAGTTAGGTAGGCTGATTACCAGGATCAAGGAGTTGTGGAGGGACCCACGAGTGCGATATAATGCAAGTCGACTTGACGAAAGGTGAAAGGAGAGCTCACCTATAGAGTGGGAGCGTAACGTACTGCATACGACATCAAACTATAGTGGATGCCGAGGCTGGTTTGACCAGAGCTGTGGAGGCTTTACAGTTGGCTGAGAGTGAGCATGAGTCTTTGACAATTTTTTTAGCACAACTTTAGGAGCTACAGTCTAGGCTTTCTTGATATGCAGTCTCTTTTCCTTTTTTTCTTTTTTATCAGCCATGTACTATTTTATTGTATTAGTGGAAAATTAATATTCCTCTCTTTTTTTGTTTTGTATTGCACTTTGACATTTGATATCTTCATCTTTGCACATCATCTAGGTTTTTATACATGTTTTAAGGATAATGCATCTTCTTTAATCTTATTTATATTCCATTAGTTAATTAAGATAACTTTTGATTCTGAATCACTTGGGTATGTCAAGTCAAGTCGACTTTAGGCGTAATACATTATCAAACTAACAAGCGGCTCTAGACTATGGCCTTTTCTTACCACTTGTTGAGTGAGAATAGAATCACGACTCACCACATTTGGGCTTAGTGAGTCCGATGGTTAGGATTAAGTCTTAAGTCTTGAGTGAACATACTTGCACTTCCCAACTTAACAATATCAAAGTTTACAAATTCAAAATTCTCACTTGAATTTTAGAACTATTACAAGTATAGAAGATGAATCTTTCAATTGTAGAATCATCTTATGTGTAGCTTATTTAAAGATACATTTTTACTATTCAGGATAACTAAAAGTATCTTTAACAGTAGGATATTAGAGTAATTAAATGAGGATCTCAACTTAAAGTATGATGTTTACCTAAATCAGAAGATATTCAAGGATCTCTTCTTATAGGACGATGTCAACCCATATGAAAATAAAATAGAATAAAATAAAATAAAAATGCCCCTATCTTGTAGGGGGGATTATAAAGCACTTTGAAAGAATTCTAAAATAACTTAGAAAAATATATCGATACTTGAGCTAGTATATTTGACCTTAAAAGGGCTTAACATATAATATTGATTTCATCTATGTATAAAATCTAAAAATGGCCCCTATGTAATAGGGGGATTTTCACAGTATTTTTTTTTTAAAATAAATAAATTTATTGTCTATTATCAAATATTACCTTCCTTTCCTCTTGATTATATATATATTATTTAGAGATCTCGACATGAAGCACGATGTCAACTTAAATAAATATAATAAAAATTATCCCTATCTTGCAGGGGGATTTTCATGATACTTTAAAATTGTTGTATTTTGCAATCAAATGAGTCCCATAAATCAATCTTCTATATAGGAATCTTGTCATAAAATATGATATCAATCTAAATAAATATATTAAAAAATGCCCCTATCTTGCAGGGGGATTCTTAAAGCAATTATCATGTATCGTACCCCTTTTATTTTAATTCAGGTCATTGATTTCTGACATTGATTAGATTGATGAGTTTATAGACTCTTCCCTGATAAGTCTTCTTGGTGACATAAGAGTTTTTCAAATAAGATTTGAATTTTTTTCATCAATTCTTTAATATGGAGTGGTTGATGAAGAAAAGCTATGGTCAATCATCATGTTCTTTTAAGATTGTAGCTCCTTGATTTATATTCTTCAAGAATAGTTTGAGAATCTTCAATTTAACTTCAAAATATAGATTGTAATGAAAATGAGTACTAAAAGTTGTATCATATCGCTTTTTTTATTGTCCCTTCTTTTAGCTAGGTCATGGATAGCTAGTAATGAGATCCTTTAAAGAACTTTCTAAGATATCAACCATCTTGAGATTCACCAATAGGGAACTCTTCTATTGAGGCTAGTTTTGATGGATTTTATCAATGATGGATCTCTGAGAGTGTAAACCAGATGTCACATCATTTTCTTTTTCAAGATAGCTTCTGGTTTATAAGGCTTCAACCTTCGCTTTGCTTTCCATTTTCACTAGAACGTTTAGATGGTGTATTCTTGAACCTAAGTTTCAAGTGTCACACATACCTCGTAGATATTGCTTAGATTGATATTATTTTCACGATAGATTATGAATTCTGAATCAGTGTTTTCTTATTCTTTGGCTTTATAAATTGGTATGTAACTGACTGTTTGGACAACAATTGATGAGCTCTCTGTTCAATGTTGCACCTTCCTCTTGCATGTTGAATGACTTTCCTCTCAAATAAGGAGGCTTTAACATCATTCATCTCTAATGTGTGTGGCTCAATATGCAAGCAAGTAGTGTTCATTAAAATCAACAAAATTTTCTTCTGATGATAATTATTTTGTAGTTGGAGCTTCTTTTCATGTGTGTGGATATGGACAATATGTTTGTACTTGAATAGGTTGATGTCTCCTATGTAGATATCTCGATAGGCTATCATCTTTTGATATGACTTTGAGAAAGTACAAGAGTGGCCCCTAGCATCAAAGATAGGAATCTCTGAACCATCAAACTAGATAGGTGGCCTATATATAGTTGGATTCTCTAAATAAAACTATCCTCATCTTTTGGGAATAGAAGAGCTCTCTAGAGTATCGACCACCTTAATGATCACCAGTAGAAACATCTTCTTCTAAAATATACTCTTGATAAATTTTATCAAATGCAAATCTTTAGAGTTATGAAATGATATCAAGTTCTTTTAGCCCTTTTCTTGTAATTTTTTTTCTTTGGACTCAAAATTTTATTGCGCATCTGCTAAGACCTTTCAGTAATTTATTCTTGAATTTAGAATCCACATGTCAAGCTCCGATGTTCACATTGCAGAGTTTAATAACATGAAGTTGGATTCTATATAGAGCTCCTCGAATCTGAGTGATAAAATTAAAGATGTAATAATCTTTTGCCATTTCTCATTGAAGCAACTGACTATCAACATATCTTGCTTAAAATGTTGAATGTTGAGAGACAACCATCTTAATGCTTTCAAGATCATAAGATTTATTGAGGGATATGAATCTTGTTGGTGATAGGATTCCCTAGAAAATTTTTATAGGGTCTCACCATCACAAGCTTCATTACTGGGAATCTTCTTTTTTACTATCCACTTTTGATAAATTTTATGTGAGGTGGATCTCTACGAGTGTATACTAGATGTTACACCTTTTTTTTTATTCAAGAAGATCTCTTCATGAAGCTTTAGCCTCTAGATTTTTTTTATCCTTTCATCGGGAGTGCATTCTTAAACCTAGAGTTTAAGTGTCACACCCAATGCTCACCGTGCAGTGACATGCTTGGATTAGTGCCTTGATATTACTGGGAGATGATTTCTTTGGTGGAGCTTGATATTTCCTTTCATCCCTTCCTATATAACTTTAGAATGATGCACTCTTGTAGATATAATTTGAGTTTTCTTGCTAGGGAAGATGGAGCTTAACATTGTTGAGCCCAAAATGATTGCTTAATTTTACTGGTAGAGCTGTTCTTTTTTACCCATCTTAAGTTTTCAAACGTATTCTGGGTTGGAACACTCGCCTCTAGTTTCACAGTTAGTTGTATAATTTTCTATTTGAGCAATAGTTGTTGAGCACACAATTCAACACTTCTTTTTTACAACTTTATTGTGTGTTTTATAGAAAGAGCATCAGGTTACAATGCTAGTTGTGTAACTAGTGGTTCAGGCCATAGTTATCAAGCTCACACCTCAATATTTATTCTTCTTCTCTCTTTTGCGATGATCATTCTTCATGAACATTAAGTCAGCATGACTGAATTCATCTTGTTGGTAATTCTGGGAATGAAGTTCATTTATATGTTTGACAACTTCTCCACTAAATTTTTGATTGAAGTCTCCACTGAATCTTTGGTTCAATATGTAGAGCGAACATCTTCCTAATCGAGAGGACTACAGTCAAAATTGACTTCTATTTTTTAGGAGGTGAAATTAATTACTGATGGAATTCCCTGGAAGCTTTTCCAAGGTGTTAACCGTCATGAGCTTGATTAAAGGGAATCTTCTTTTTGGGTATCCAACTTTGATGAACTTTATAATAAGAGGATTCCTAGATGAAAACACCAGATGCCACACCCTTTTCTTTCTTAATAATAATTGTTTCACCAGTTTTCAGCCTTCAAATATATTTTTCCTGTCAGCGAGACCTTTCGGTAGCAGATTCTTGCACATGCGATCCAAGTGTCATGCTCCGATGCTCACTGTGCGGGACATGCTTGGCTTGGTGGTGAGCCACAATGAGAGTTGATAATTTATTAAGTGGAGCTTCAACATTCTCTATCATCAATGGACTCTGAAATTTCTTTCCATAAAGCATCTTTTGTTTGCTAGTGTTAGAACTTAAAGTATCTTTAATGATAAAATTTTGACTTCTTTCCTCCTTTGGAGTTTGACATTAATATGCTAAAAAAGTATTGCATCATCTCGCCAAGAGAGTTATTTTTTACCCATATCAAAATTTTAAATTTATTAGAAATAAGAATACGCTCGCGTAATATTAATTGTTTCATCGAGATTGTTCATGAAAAATCTATTGAAACTTCTCAATACTTTTTTTGTCTTCTAATTAGCTTGTTTCATGTTGAGGAAGCTTTAGCCCCCAATCTCTTTGATGCAAATTGTTCAACTAGTAGAGTAGTTGCACATGATTGCCTTAGATAAGTTCAACTCATGCAGGTGTTTCAGTAGCTGAGGCAACAACAGCTATGAAGTATATACTTTTGAATTAGATGGTGGCTCTAGTATCTCCTGTATTGATAATTATGTTGACTAAATGAATTTTGTCACCACACCCAAGTTGGATAGTGAAAAGAGTATTCTCAAATAAACTCTTTATACATGAAAGATGGAATTAATAATTAACAATCAATATTTCACCCCATAATTTCAAAATGTAAAGATACTACAAAACTAAATAATATGGAGAATTTTATTTATAACTGATTTAAAATTTTAATTTTTTTGTTTATTCCACTACTACTATAGCTCAAATTTGACTAGCCAAAGATAGAAAGAGAAACTTGTCCTTGACTAACCAAAGATTGAAAGAGAAACTTGTCCCTAGTGGAGTCGCTAAAATTTGTGGGCTTTGAAAATGCACCTCTCGATGAAATGAGAGTATAGATTTTGCATCGAACAAAACTTTCAGAAGACATATGATTGTTTGTAGTGGATAAATAAGACACTATTTAGAGATTTCGTCCTCATTTGGTGAGACTTTAGATCTAGTTCCAGGTTTCTTATAGGCGCAAGCATTTATAGTTAATTACCCCTCCCCAATCACTGAGAGAGAACTTTCGATTAAGGCTAGTTATTATATCACTAATTGCTTAGTGTATAATAGCAAGAATTAATATTTAAAAATTTAATGAAATTCATCATTTTCTTTATGCTTGGAACATATGGTTAGCAGAGTGATGATGTGCCCGATCAAGATGCCATGGTTCTGTCATCCTGGACTATCATGATCCTTGGTCCACTTAGTCGAGGAGATGGTAACTAACCCCGACAAGGATCCTTGTGTCAAGAGCCATAGGTTGCATCAAGGAGAGACCTTCTAGACTAGGGTTGATATTTGTCAAAGGGGATAATCTTAAGTCCACTCTAACATCGACTTTATTCCCTATTAGGTATACCATATGATCCATAACCCAAAGGGGTAGAAAACCATTGGGAAACATACGGGCTACAGCCATGGCCAAAATATAGTAGAGCCTACTCGACCAAACCACCCAATCAGAGGGTTCTGGTCGTAACCGCTTCATATGTGGAGCCTACTAGCCAAACCATGTGGACACGGGCCACGTTCTTACTGGTGTAGAACATTTTAAATGTGAATATAACAATATACATAATATGACATTAGCTCATTTGCGAGCTTGGGTTAACATTAAATTTGTCACCCCCAATAAATAATTGTGGAAGGTGGAGGGATGAATTTATCATCATTATCTTTTATGATAAATTTTTATTTAATTAATTTTCTTATTTTAAAATTTTCTTGAATATTTGATAGTTGGTAAGAATTTTGCTTGACATTGAAGGATTTAGAAAAATTTAAATAATATAAATCCTCCTGTTGATATTCTCGATCAACACGCCATCATCGAGGTAGACCTTATCAACTCAACTCTTTGCTCAGAGGATTGGGTCTACAACTTTGAAATCTCATTATATCATATTAGATCTTGTCAAATCTACTCATATATGAGGAGGATTGGATCGATAGATTGAAGCCTGTAATTATATTTTAAAAGTTTTGAAATTAAATATTTGAATTTTTAAACATGAAATAGCCCTATTAACATTAAAGGCTTTATGAAAATAGTAAGAGTAGGTTTAATGTGATCAACATGAGAACATTATTTATATTATTTTCATATATACTTTTTTGAGATTAATCACTTATTTTTTTATTGAAAAGAATCGCCTTATCGATTCTAGTCCCTATGGGGAGAAGATTCAACTATTGAAATATGACTTAAACTTTCATCAATGAATATGTTGATTCACTAAAATACATACAAAAGTATATATTTATAATATTGAATTTTAAAAATATACTCACACTTTCAAAATGATTGTTTCTTCTTCAAAACAATTGAATAATTTTTAGTGTAAGATATTTAAGTCAATTTAGTTTTAAATCCGCGCAGTATCCTCAGACACCTAAATCTAAACATTCAAAGCTGTGTTGGGGCCCATGCGGATATTTAATTATTTAGATAATTTTATTTATTAATTATGAGATTTATTTTATATTTTTATTTAATCCCAACTTAGCGCACTTTTCACACATTAAAATTTTTATAAATCCCATCCGAGCACGGAAAGTAATTTTAGCTTAGATAATTTTATCCAATTAATGAAATCATTGATTTTGAAAATCATAATTAGAATGAGAATTTTCTAATTTCTGGATTGAAGGAAGCTCCATAATTTGTGCAAAATTTATTTTAGTATCGCCCTCTATCTGCTTGTACGAAGAATTGCAGATTCGGTGGTGAATGATTTGGTTGTAATTCAAAATATTACTCACACTTAGCTTACTTATTGAAATTTCTAATTCTCAAATATCATTTGGCTTGTAATAATTAAAAAGCTTTCAAATCTTTATCAATTCATCACTTTCAGCTTTTATTCTTACCCAAAAGTGTTGATCTTATATCTATAAGCGAACATTGAGTTCATTACAATCCCTTATTTAAATTCTTTGACAAGCCATATAAGTCTATCTTGATCCTTTCAATTTTTATTCAATTTATTCAATATAAGTCACAACACATTTCAATCATTCATTGAATGTTGTGTTTATGCTTATTAGCAAGCTATCTTATCCCTTGTGAGTTTGCTCTTAAGTGATGCTCTTGCTCATGAGCGAGCAATTAATTTTTTGAGTAAGCTCACTTTAGAATCTAATTTGAATTCTTTCATATTTGAGAATTAACCTTCCAATTAACTGAATGCAAACTCTTTATAGCTTTTGTATAGATCTCCATGTCATTCTTGCATTTGACTTGATATCAAATAAGGAATAAAGTGGTTGTGACATGTTTTACACATGTCATACCATATAAATATTTTTAAAATATTTTGGTTGAATGTGAGTCTTATTAATTTTACATTTTAGCACATTCAAATTTTTTTTAGATAAATCTTGATTCCTCTTTTTTTTTCTAAGTCCAAATTTTTATAGCATTTCGGCATTAGGGGGTGGGGGGGTTACATCGAAACTATTTTGACCTACCCATCACACCCTGATGAGCTTGACGGTTGGTGTTTTAAAACACCTCAGCCAATTTTTCATCTCGCCACGCCCATATGAGCATGACGAGATCTTCAAACCTGCATAAAGAAACATATACATATATTCTATACACATTCACACATTTCTACATTTCTACACATCAACAACTGTAACAATAACAAATTTGCATGCCAACTTGATTTGTAACTTAAGAGCGATAACATTTAAATATGATCTTTCTTTTATCCTATTGAGATAGAATAGAAAGAAAGTCATGAGAGGTTCTTTGGATGTGAGATAGGTCACATAGTAGGTAGTTTGCTCAAGTAGATTGGTCAAACACAAAAGGGAAACAAGGAAGATTTCGTGTGGAACTAGCGAACAGGGAAATCAAGGTAAGTTGAATATGGCTAGAATCTTGAAGGATGATGACGAGAGCTAGGTTTGAATGGAGAATCCGTGAGGCGAATGAAAGAGAGGGAATTGCGTGGATGAGGGACTTAACGGCTTTAGGGAGATGGGAGCAAACTGAGTCGAAAGGAAAAACCAAGAAGAAAACTGAGAAGACGGAACTGTATCCGAGAGAAAAAAATGATATATTTTTTTCAATTGTTTCCCAGAAAGGACATAAAACATGTGAATTGGGAGAAAATATTACTGAGTCCGCCGAGCTTTACGTGCGGACTCCAATCGACGACGACGGTCCCTTTTTTCCCGTTTACCGATTAACGAGCAACGAGTTAACGGACGGCCCGACCCGCCCGTAAAACGCCGATGGCGATTAATAAGGCGTAAATACATTTCCAGCCCAACCCGCCCAGTTAGCGTCAATGCAGGAGGAATTTAAAGAACTACATAGAGATTTAGGGTTTAGGGTTAGTTTTTTCTAAGCGAAATGAGCTGAGAAGAGATACAGAAATTCTCATTTCCTTTTACAAAAGAACCATGAAGATGGAGAACGTTGAGGAAATAACAACCATTTTAGCTGAGGATGTATTAAATACAAATCCATCGGTAATGCTTCTCGTGCATTTTTTTTCTACAGTTTATTAGTGATATTCTTGTTCTATCTGAAGAGAATATGTTCATTACTTCCAATTAGAAGCAATTTGGATGTTTTTTTTGTCGAATATTTAATTTTGAGTGTTATTTTGCATCTGTACTCTGTGTACCTCTTTGGAGGGTACACCATTTTTGACCTTTTTCCCCAATTTTTTTGCCAACTCCTTATGATTATGTGTAGTGCATTGCAAAGGAAGCATTTGATGGCAGCTTTGGGTACGGTAGTTTAGTGTATCAGATTGTACCTCTCTTTGAGGTCTGCACCATTTTGACCATTTTTTCTCATTTTTTTGCCAACTCCTTATGATTATGTATAGGGCATTACAAAGGAAGCATTTGATGGCATTTTGGGTGGTTTCTGGGTGGTTTAGTGCATCTGTACCCTGTGTACCTCTTTGGAGGGTAAGACCTTTTATCCTTTTTCCGTGTTTTTGCCAACTCCTTAGGATTATGTTTAGAACATTATAATGGAAGCATTTGATGTCAGTTTGGGTGATTTTGGGTGGGTGTTTTGCATCTGTACCATGTGTACCTCTTTGGAGGGTACAGATCATTTTTGACCTTTTTTCACATATTTTTTTGCCAACTTCTTATGATTATGTTTAGAACATTGCAAAGGAAGCATTTGATGGCAGTTTGGGTGGTTTCTGGGTGGTTTAGTGCATCTGTACCATGTGTACCTCTTTGGAGGGTACAGATCAATTTTGACATTTTTTTCCATTTTTTGCCAACTCCTTAGGATTATGTTTAGAACATTATAATGGAAGCATTTGATGTCAGTTTGGGTGATTTTGGGTGTCATCTACCATGTGTACCTCTTTGGAGTGCACCATTTTGACCTTTTTTCTTAATTTTTTTTGCCAACTCCTTATGATTATGTAGTGCATGCAAAGGAAGCATTTGATGGAGCTTTTGGTGGTTTCGGTGGTTTAGTGCATCAGAGTACCTCTTTGGGGTAGACCATTTTACCCTTTTTTTCCGTTTTTTTGCCAACTTAGGATTATGTTTAGAACATTATAATGGAAGCATTTGATGTCGGTTTGGGTGATTTTGGGTGTTTTGCATCGTACCATGTGTACCTCTTTGAGGGTAGATCATTTTGACCTTTTTCACATATTTTTTGCCAACTTCTTATGATTATGTTTAGAACATTGCAAAGGAAGTATTTGATGGCAGTTTGGGTGGTTTCTAGGTGGTTTAGTGTACATCATGTACCTCTTTGGAGGGTACAATTTTGACATTTTTTTCCATTTTTTTTGCCAACTCCTTAGATTATGTTTAGAACATTATAATGGAAGCATTTGATGTCGATTTTGGGTGGGTGTTTTGCATCGTACCATGTGTACCTCTTTGGAGATGAGACCATTTTGACCTTTTTCCCAATTTTTTTGCCAACTCCTTATGATTATGTATTGCAAAGGAAGCATTTGATGTCGGTTGGGTGATTTTGGGTGGGTATTTTGCATCTCACTGTACCTCTTTGAGGGTCTGATCAATTTTGACCTTTTGATCTTTTTTTTGCCAACTCCTTATGATTATGTATAGGGCATTGCAAAGGAAGCATTTGATGGCGGTTGCTTAGACGGGTGGTTTAGTACATCGTATCTGTACCTCTTTGGAGGGTACAGATAATTTTTGACCTTTTTTGATAGTTTTTTCTGGCCAACTCCTTATGATTATGTATAGGGCATTGCAAAGGAAGCATTTGATGGCTGTTTGGGTGGTTTCTGGGTGGTTTAGTTCATCTGTACCCTGTGTACCTCTTTGGAGGGTACAGACCATTTTTTACCTTTTTTCCCAATTTTTTTGCCAACTCCTTATGATTATGTATAGGACATTGCAAAGGAAGCATTTGATGGCATTTTGGGTGATTTCTGGGTGGTTTAGTGCCAGACTGTGTACCTCTTTGGAGGGTACAGACCTCTTTCGACCTCTTTTGACCTATTTTTCCATTTTTTTTTACCAACTCCTTATGATTATGTTTAGGGCATTTAACACCACGCTCAATGCTACCAATTACAGGTTTCGGAGCATCGTCATGTGTAGTGGTTGCCTCCACAAGAACTTCTCCCACATTCCACGCTTCTTTGAAGTATCCAACTGCAATGGAATCTCTGGTAGCCTCCACAAGAGCTTCCCTTATACCCTCCTCGGCGCACGGTAGTCTCCCCATGGGTACCATCCACAGGGAAGCTCCCTGGTAGCCTCAAGAGTTTCCCTGGTGACCCAGGGAACCTCCCTGATTTGGGGTGGTAGGACCCACCGCCTGGATAGAACATCCTCGATAGCAGCAACCCGCAGATCAAGCCCATCCAACCTCTCAGTTATTGTTGTATGGAAAGACGATACTATCTCTCTCAGGTCCTTCAAATCTGCAAACATCCTCTCCACCGCAAAGTCTGCTGTGGGGGTATTGGCAGAGGCTAGAAACACTGGACGGGAGAGATATCGAGGAGAGATATAGGGAGAGAGTGGGGCTTGATGAATGGACTTAAAACAGGGACTACTGGCTCCACATGTCTAGATTGTTGGGCGAGGGACTCAATGAAGGAGCCAATTCTCGCCTTCCAATAAGTCCTCGAATGAAAGGCGCACTGCGGTAAAAGGATAAAAAATTTTGAAGACATATAACATAAATGGATACATTCTTATTTGAACTAAGTGATATTATTATATGTCACCTGGCGTCCTCCCAAACCAGTGAAAGCATTTTTTGGGAACTCTATTTTAGCCCATCGCGATAATGGCTTTGTGTGTTCGATGACGGGCTTATGATGCTTATGTGCCCATATCTACAATGAATATATTAAAGTAAACTTCAAGACATTATATTTCACATTAATGGAGATATAAAACATACCATCAAGAGTGACAAATCCACTCATGTAGCCTGGTTCAATCTTTGATGCAATAACATCAAATTGAAAGACTAGGAAGTCCCAAATGGCATCGCTACTCAAGAAATCTATTTATATCATCTGGTAAGCAATCAATTCGATGCCACCTAATTGTGATATACAAAAAGAGATTTGATAGAAGAAAACGATATACACCGCACAAATCGCTGCAGTAACAAGCCATCTCAATTCTCAAGTCGGCTCTTGTAGTCCGATGAAACAAATGGCGAGGATTGCCATACAACCTTCTCCTCCGTTTTGGCATCCCTATCATCAATGCAACTTCATCGGGTGGTGAAAGAATGCCCACCCGAGAAAGCTTGCTTTTTTATGTCCCAAAGAAGGATCGATGTAATGGCAGTCTTGCTTGATCGTGGAGTCTAATGAATTGATGGAGATGAAGCTTCTTTAAAATGTCGGGCTTCATCAAGAAAGCGTCTGTAATATTATCGAACACATTTCTCCAAGTGGTAGGCACTGAAGTTATCCTTTTCCCGCACATGGTTAACTTGAAGACAAGTAAGGTCAAAATGGGTTGTACCTCCAAAGAGGTACGAAGTACTAAACCACCCAGAAACCACCCAAACTGCCATCAAATGCTTCCTTTGCAATGTTCTAAACATAATCATAAGGAGTTGGCAAAAAAAACTGCAAAAAAGGGTCAAAATGGTCCCTTCTAAAGAGGTACAGTGGTACGATGCACTAAACCACCCGAAACAACCCAAACGCCATCAAATGCTTCCTTGCAATGTTCTAAACATAATCATAAGGAGTTGGCAAAAAACTAAAAAAGGTCAAAATTGATCTGACTCCAAAGAGGTACACAGAGTACGATGCACTAAACCACCAGACCCAAAGCAACCGCCATCAAATGCTTCCTTTGCAATGTTCTAAACATAATCATAAGGAGGTGGCAAAAAAAAACTGGAAAAAAAGGACAAAAATGGTCTGTACCCTCCAAAGAGGTACACAGGGTACAAATGCAAAATACCCACCCAAACCACCCAAACTGCCATCAAATGCTTCCATTATAATGCTCTATACATAATCATAAGGAGTTGAAAAATGTAAAAAAGATCAAAGAGGTCTACCTCCAAAGAGGTACACATGGTACGATGCAAAACACCACCCAAAATCACCCAAACTGACATCAAATGCTTCCATTATAATGTTCTAAACATAATCTTAAGGAGTTGGAAAAAAATGTGAAAAAATGTCAAAATTGATCTGAACCCTCCAAAGAGGTACAAAATGCAAAATACCCACCCAAAACCACCCAAACTGCCATCAAATGCTTCCTTTGCAATGCCCTAAACATAATCATAAGGAGTTGGAAAAAAAACTGCAAAAGGTCAAAATGGTCTCAGACTCCAAAGAGGTACACAGAGGGTACGATGCACTAAACCACCCGAAACCACCAAACCGCCATCAAATGCTTCCTTTGTAATATTCTAAACATAATCATAAGAAGTTGGCAAAAAATGGAAAAAAGGTCAAAATGGTCCACCTCCAAAGAGGTACACAGGGTACAGATGCAAAATACCCACCCAAAAAAACCCAAACTGCCATCAAATGCTTCCATTATAATGCTCTATACATAATCATAAGGAGTTGGCCAGAAAAAACTGTAAAAAAAGATCAAAAGAGGTCTCAATTCCAAAGAGGTACAAGGTACATGCACTAAACCATCCAAAACCACCCAAACCGCCAACAACAAATGCTTCCATTTATAATGCTTCATACATAATCATAAGGAGTTGGCAAAAGCGTAAGGTCAAAATTACCCTCCAAAGAGGTAACAGTACAAATGCAAAATACCCACCCAAAACCACCCAAACTGCCATCAAATGCTTCCATTATAATGCTCTATACATAATCATAAGGAGTTGGCCAGGAAAAATTGTAAAAAAAGATCAAAAGAGGTATGTACCCTCCAAAGAGGTACACAAGGTACAGATGCACTAAACCATCCAGAAACCACCCAAACTGCCAACAAATGCTTCCATTATAATGCTTCATACATAATCATAAGGAGTTGGCCAGAAAAAATTGTAAAATGGTCAAAATTGATCAGTACCCTCAAAGAGATACCTGGTACAAATATAAAATACACCCAAAACCACCCAGCGCCATCAAATGCTTCTTTTGCAATTCCCTATACATAATCATAAGGAGTTGGCCAGAAAAAGCTGTAAAAAAAGATCAAAATTGGTCTGTACCCTCCAAAGAGGTACACAGGGTACAGATGCACTAAACCACCCAGAAACCACCCAAACTGCCATCAAATGCTTCCATTATAATGCCCTAAACATAATCATAAGGAGTTGGCAAAATAAAGGTCAAAATTGATCTACCCTCAAAGAGGTACAATACAAATGCAAAATACACATCCAAAACCAAGCGCCATCAAATACTTCCATTATAATGCTCTATACATAATCATAAGGAGTTGGAAAAAGCGTAAAAAAAGGTCAAAATTGATCAGTACCCTCAAAGAGGTACAGTCAAATGCAAAATACACACCCAAAACCACCCAAACTACCATCAAATGCTTCCATTATAATGCTATACATAATCATAAGGAGTTGGCCAAAAGAAAAGATCAAAAGGTGCGTACCCTCCAAAGAGGTACACAAGGTCTGGCAAAATACCACCCAGAAATCACCCAAACTGCCATCAAATGCTTCCTTTGCAATGTTCTAAACATAATCATAAGGAGTTGGAAAAAAATTGGGAAAAAAGGTCAAAAATGATCTGTACCCTCCAAAGAGGTACACAAGGTACAAATGCAAAATACCCACCCAAAACCACCCAAACTGTCATCAAATGCTTCCATTATAATGCTCTATACATAATCATAAGGAGTTGGCCAGGAAAAACTGTAAAAAAAGATCAAAAGAGGTCAGACCCTCAAAGAGGTACACAGTCTGATGCACTAAACCATAGAAACCACCCAAAGCGCCATCAAATGCTTCCATTATACTAAACATAATCATAAGAGTTGGCGAAAAAACTGAAAAGAAGATCAAAAAGGTCAGTACCCTCAAAGAGGTACACATGGATGAAAAACACTCACCCAAAATCAAACCGACATCAAATGCTTCCATTATAATGTTCTAAACATAATCCTAATGAGTTGGAAAAAAAATGTGAAAAATTATCAAAATTGATCTGTACCCTCCAAAGAGGTACACAGGGTACAAATGCAAAATACCCACCCAAAACCACCCAAACTGCCATCAAATGCTTCCTTTGCAATGCCCTATACGTAATCATAAGGAGTTGGAAAAAAAAACTGCAAAAAAAGGTCAAAAATGGTCTGTACCCTCCGAAGAGGTACAGAGGGTACAGATGCACTAAACCACCCCAAAACCACCCAAAATGCCATCAAATGCTTCATTTTATGATACCTATCGTAATCATAAGGTGTTGAAAAAAAAACGCAAAAAAAGGTCAAAAATGGTGCGTACCCTTGAAGAACAGAGGAACGATACACTAAACCACCAAACCACCAAGCGCCATCAAATGCTTATGCAATGTTCTAAACATAATCATAAGGAGTTGGCAAAAATAACGGCAAAAGAGGTCAAAGAGGTATGTACCCTCCAAAGAGATCTGAGAGTACTGATACAAAATAACATATAAAAAGCGAATCTTTCATTGTATACTCGGAAGAAAACGAGTAAACCCTAAATTCATTCAAGTTGATGCATGTGTAAATACCTCATGTAGTCACCTACAATACCTCAATTTATGATTTGCTATACCAGCGGCGGCGTCGGGGCGTCGCCGTCGACAACGGAGCTAGGCGAGAAAAATCCTTACGTGAGGTCGAGCGTCGGTAATGTTTCTCGTTCTTCTTCTCCAGCTTTTGAGCGGCGCTAGAGGCGGGTCGCGAAATGTATTTATAGCGCCGTCAGTTAATCCATCGGCGTTTACGTCGGGCCGGGCTAGGAAAGCCGTCGTTAACTCGCTCTGTCGGTAAAGCGGGGAAAAAAAACCGACAGCGTTTGATTGGAGTCCGCGTAAAGCTACGTCGGACTCGAATATTTTCTCGTGAATTGGACGGTGGAGATAGTGTATGCAGTTATCTGGAGGATTCAAATTTAATTTTATTAATATACATATTTCATAATAAAATTGCACAGCTTTTGCATATATACAATTCATTTTATCTTAATTAATCCATCTCCATTTCAATTTCACTCTATGTTTAACAACATTATACTTTATTTTATTAAATGTAATATATATACATATACTTTTATTTAAAATAAAGGAATTATATTAATTTATTTGTCTAATATATGTACATATAATAAATTATAAATAAATAAAAGTATGAAATAGTTAAGAATGTTTGTTTAAACTTTAAGATGATAATTTAATTTTAATTTTAATTATTTTTTTAGTAAAATTAAATACATAGCATTTACTTATATTTATAAGATATATATAGATATATTTATAACATAAATTTATTTATGTTAAATATATATGTATATATATACTATAAATATATTTACATACTTCTTTTTATACTTTTTTTTACATTTAGTTATATATATATATATATATATATATATATATATATATATATATATATATATATATATATATATATATATATATATATATATATATATATATATATATCTGTATGTGTATAGTTATATAGTTAATTTAATATAAATTAATGCATGAATTTATTACTCCTACATATGTACAAGATTTATCTATTCATTTACAAATGTTCTCCACATTTTATTACATACATAATTAATGCATGTCTTATATATATATATATATATATATATATATATATATAGTTTCTTTTTTAAAAAAATTTTACACTTACAAAATTTTTTCCTTTTTAAAATAGTAAAAAAACTTAATTATATAAAACTTTGTTAAACTAAAATTAAATTTGATTTTTTTTGATGAAATTATGGTATTGAAATAAAAAAAATTTTAATTCCAAGAAATGGAATAATAATGAGGGTCAACACTAAAATTACATTTGAAACTTTGCCAAAATTTCACACTTATAGGGACTTGAAAAAAAAAGAATATTGTGAATCAAAAGGGTTAAAACCTAAAATTACGAAATGAAGTTAGAACTAAATTAATAAGAAATTAAAGCAAACCCGAGGCGATGAAGGGATCAAAGCCTAACTTGAGACATGGATATGAACTTACCTGGAGGATTTGAACTTGAACTTGTAAGAAAACTCATGCAAGGGAGATTCAAGAGAAGGATGAAATGAATTATAAAGAAGGGAGATTCTACATCTATCTATAGCCTAAAAGCATCCTCCTCATAAACTTTACCATATTCAATTACAAACCATGAAATAAGGGAATAATTCATTAATATAAAGCCATGAATTAAGGGATTACAAGTTCTAAGTGAGGTCTCCTAATTCAAAGGGGTGGCTTGTCGTTGAATATGGGCGGTTGTTAAAATGGAGCTTACTATTGATCTTCTCATCACAAAGCAAAATACAAAATGTTTATTCCAAATTGATTGCATAAAGGCGAATGAATAATGAATTTGGAATAAAAGATCTTTAATATGAATCTACTAATGCAATCAATAGGTGTTTACTCTTAAGCAAAAAGTTGTGATGAGGATAACATTGAGATATCGATGTATGTAAACATCTCATAAAAATTTAAAGAGTATTATGAGGTTATTTTTGTGAGATTCATTTCCTTCAATATAATTGATGAGAAATGAAATGAAGATTGAATGACAAGTTGTAGAAAATGTGAAGACTCTTTGAATGATAAAATTATAGAGGCTTGAAGTTTTCTTTTTGGGTGAATTTCATACATATAAACTTGTATAAATACAACTGCATGAAGTATGCCCTTGCACATATCTTATAGCAATCACTCTCAAATGTTCCAAAATACATGCAATGCTTGAATGAAAATAAATTCATTATAAATATCTAGAATGAATTCTCATTCAAATGCTTCAAAGCTAGCAAACTTTCAAATGAATGAATTGAACATACATATGCATTACAAGGTGATCCCATATTTGAACTCATTTGTATCGATGTGTGTAAACTAAATGAATGGTGAAGTAGTACATTCATTATAAAGCAAGAGTGCTTATTGAGTGCCTTAAAATTCATATATGTTTCTTAAAATGAGATGCTCACATGTATTTCGAGGGATATCTTAAATCTAATTTAAATGCCTCAAAGCATATGAAAATATCTTACGTAATGAATAAGCAAATATATGTAATTATTCAAAATCATTCTATACTCGCATGGGCCCCGACACTACGCTGAATACTTAAACTTAGTATTTGAGGATGTTGAGCGAGTTAATTCCTGGTTGTGTCTTAGGTCAGGGTCCAGGTATAAATCTAGATATAATTCTCTATTATTAAATTAATAGAGTCGACAAGATCTAAAATAATAAATAAAATGACCAAGCAGACTTATATTCCTCGATGATGACTGTGTTGAATGGATATTTCAACCGGAGGGGATACTTTTATCAAAATATATTCATAATTTTAGATCAATTTGACTTAAATCAAATATCAATTCAAATGCAAAATTTAATATGTCATTTAATTATAAATGCTTAAAAGAAATTTAATATCTAAAACTTAAAAGCAAAACTCAATTCATACACCTTTGCAATTGTTTTGAGGTGATAAATTAAGAAAATTCTAGCTCATAAAGGAGAAAGTCAAATCAAGTATTCCACTATGTTCACTCTCAATCAACCTCATGTCAGTAAGGACATGCCTCGTGTCCTTTGATCATGTGGTTTGGCCAGTAGGCTCGATATATGATGCGGTTATGACCAAAATCTTCGATTGGGGTGCTGCTAAATGACATTATATTATGGTCATGACTATAGCATATGTTCCCCAATGGTTTTGCCCTTTGACTTGTGAATCATAGCGATAGGAAAGAAAACCCTTTGTTAGCTAAGATGGACTTAAGATTATCTCCTTAGACAAACATCACCCCAAGTCTTCAAGATTTTCTTGGACGATGCAACCCATGGCTGCTGACAAGGATCCTTCGGTTAGGTTGGGTTGACTATCTCATCTGACTAAGTAGATTAAGGACGACAATAACCTGGGATGACAGAACCATGGGATCTTGATCGGGCATGTCATCATTCCCCCAACCATCTGCTTTAGGTTAAAAGATGATGAATTTTATAAATCTAAATTTCAAAACTCTACATACTGGTACTATATGCTAGACATTAAGCGATCTAATGACTAGCCTTAATAGAATGTTCTCTTTTAGCTTTGGGAGGGGTAATTAACTATAGGTGCTTGTGCCTATAGGAAACCTATAACCAGATCTAAAGTCCTCATAAAATGAGGGAAAAATATTTGGGTTGTGTCTTATCTACTATTCCATATGCCTTTTAAAAATTAGACCGATGTTAAATCATACTCTCTTAATCGAGAGGTCGGTGGTGAATTTTTGGAGCCCACAGATTTCTGGCGACTCCATTGGGAATATGTTTTTATTTCCATTTTTGGCTTGTCAAATTAAAGTTATAATAGAAGTGGAGTATAATAAATTTAAATTTTAAAATTATTTATAAAATAAAATTTGTTGAAATTTAAAATTATATTTATAATGAGCATAATTCTGAAATTTTTAAGATTTTATTTATACATAACTTATTCTAATATTATATCATGTTTTTTATCTTATATCTCTGTATCATGAAAGTGTAGGATGATATATCAATTTGTGATTACTTATCCCCATCTTTCATTTTACAGATGGATCTTCATAACACACTGTTCACTATGAAACTACACCACGGAGTCAACATCTATCTGGCTAATACTTTCATCAACACCAGAGATGCTGGAGCTACTATACAATTTGGTAGCTTGGATTTTCCAGTGATAGATGCTCACCGCTAGACATGAGACAATCATGCTCAATTTGCACATCAACCCATAGTAGGCCAATTTTACCAAAGCTCTTGTCACTATGTTGAGGTTCTTCAAAAGAGCCTCGTATTTAAAATGTTGGGACATCTTTGCTCTAGCCATAAAGAGAGTTATAACTAGGCAGACAATTTTAGTTGTGCATCTGAACACTACTTCCCTACTGATCTTGCCCATTGCGCAAAGTTAACATGATGCTGAAGCTTCCTCATATAGAAGAAAGCTAATTAGAAGGCTGAGGGGAAGATGGAACACTAAGCTGCAAGCCCATAAGCTCTTACTTGGCATATCTATTACACAACCAGCTTTACAACCATAAGCAAGTAATCCTACCCACAATAAATTTAAAAATCTAAAATGGGTAAAAAGGAGTAGCTCTACTGCTTAACATTCCTTCTTCCCTCACGTCAACCCTCGAAAGAAAGCTTGAAACTCTATCGCTTGAGTACATAGAGTTTAAAGTTGTAAAAGAACAAGGCCTTGTGAACAAGAGATATCAAAGGCCAATTATTAGAAAAGCTAATAATGCTCCACTGCAGAAGCTACCATCAGTGGTAGTAAGAACTCAGGAGCATTACAAACAAGTCATGCGTGGTGAACATCGAGGCGTGACACCTGAACTGCGTGTTCGAGAATCTGCTATCGAAAGGTCTTACCATAAGGGAAAATAAGTCTAGAGGTTGAAGCCTCAAGAAGAAGTGTCCATAGAAAGTCAAAAAGGTTTGACATCTAATTTGCATATTCAGAGATCCGCGAATATAAGAATGAGTTCTAAAAGAATGTTATAATCAATGAGGCTCATGATGGTCTACACTCGAAGAATCCTCTAGGTAATCCCATCACTTAAATGATCTTCTCAAGAAGAAGTTAACTTTAATAGTAGCCTTCCAATTGAGGGGATGTTCATCCTACACTCTGAGCCTGTAATCAGATGGAGATGCACGTCGGAGATAAGGATGCAAGAAGAAGAAGAAGTTGAAGATATCATGGGGGTAGAGGTGGTGTATATGGTACAACACATTGGAGAACCATCTACGGCAGTCGATCCAGCATCATGGAGCTGCACCCTATACACATTGAAGAACTAGCACAAGGTTACACGGAAGTGAAACCTTTTAGTTCCTCCTCAAGTGATGAACAAGAAGAGGAATAAGAAGAAGAAGATAACATGTTATTCGCTGACACTGCTAAGCTTGAACAAGTGCAAAGGTAAATGCAACGGTAGATGAAAGTGAAGGATAAAGAGATCTCACAACTAAATTCAAAGATGAATCAGATGATGATGCAGATGAATCTCATGATACAAATGATGCATAGGAATGCTATCACAGCACCGACACCAGTTCCTCCAGAAATCATCAAACAACCAACACTACGCCCATCAATCCACCAGTTGAGCAAGCGTCACAAATCTTTGGAGCACAAAGTCCTCGTGATGGTAGAAATGTAGTCAATCAATTAATTACTCAACATACTCCTAAGAATATATTGAGTAAATCTAAGCTGGTGATAACCATATAGCTCTAAACATTCATAAGTGAGAAAATCAAAGCTGTTATCACTGTGGAGCAAGTAGAAAAGTTAGTAAATAAAGGCAACCCATACTAGCCGAGTACAACCATGTGCCATACCCTAAAGGATATTCAGTACCAAAGTTCAGTACCTTTGATGGCAACGGTAACCCTGAGCAGCACTTAGCATAATTCAAAGCGACCTGTGGCAATATTGGGGGCAATGATGCATTATTATTTCATCACATCATTAGTTTTAACTTTGCGGTGAATAGTGCGAATTGTCAAATAACTTAGTTAAGATTTTTCGAGTTAGAGATAATGTTTATCAAAAGATTTGTCGGTCTGTCGGAAAAGACTACTATAATGACCTTGACTTGAAGAAAAGGAGGAATGATGTGTTAGTTACTAAATACATAACTTGTTGGCGCAACATAAGCATGAAGTGAGATATGAAAGATGAACAAGTAATTTTTTCGCTAATGGGCAACATTGGTAAAAATGATGCCCAATTTATGCATGGATTCCATCACCACCTTCCAAGAACTGCTTGACCAGGTGGAAAATTCTGAAAAGCTGAATCTTTTTAAACCTGAAAGCTATTCAGACATAACAAAGAAAGGGAAGTTCTCAAAATCAAGGAGAAGTGAATCTCACACTGCTTCATTGATTCGAATAAATGAAGGTGAGCAACC
The DNA here is from genome assembly GCA_021442155.1 of Cymbidium sinense. Classification (NCBI taxonomy): domain Eukaryota; kingdom Viridiplantae; phylum Streptophyta; class Magnoliopsida; order Asparagales; family Orchidaceae; genus Cymbidium; species Cymbidium sinense. The sequence goes on from CM038216.1 coordinate 3,839,474, forward strand.
TATAAAGCAGATAAGGGGAAACAACCTATTTAGTTTAAAGAAAAGGATAAATAGCCCTTAAATTCTCAACCAAAGTTTGTTCTTTGAGGCAAACAAACTATAACTTTCGTAATGATGAGTGCCCAAGACAATCAATAGGAGATGATGATTGAATGCATCCATCTCTTAAGGAGAAAATGAATGAATAATACTCTTTCAAAAGACAAAGTGTAGATAAACTATTATGATAAGCACTCAAGCGGGGTTGAGTTACCATAATGTAAAAGACACAAGAGTCGGTATGAGCGACCCAAATTACAATCCGTATCATTGGGTAGTTAGCCACCCTATAGAAGATTGTTATGTATTCAAACATTTGTTGGAAAGGAAATGCAAAATGGTGAATTCACACAATCCAAGTGTTCTTATTCACCAAAAAAAATCTACAAGGATGGTTACGTCCTCTTTTCAAAAAAATAAAGGAAAAGGAAGTTGAGGATGATAAATGGGAGGCTGTGCAAAACAAAAAATTATGAAGATGCTAAAACAATTAGAAGACGTTCCTAGTATCAAGTGGAGATCACCATTTGAGCCGGCGCTAGAACTAAAAGTAGGAACCACATCAAAAGGTTCTGCTCTTTAAAGGCTGTCTAAGGTGATTGACACCCCCGACCTAAGAAGCAGCTTATTCAAAACCTGCCAAAAACTCCTAAAATACCAGCCAAAAAAAATAAGATAATGAAAAAATCTACAACCAAAAAGATTATAAATGATCTTAAAGAATATCAACAATTAGAAAGACAAATAATTGAGCTTGTTGATTTCATGTCAAGACTCCAAATCATTGAAACAAATGATGAAGGACATGATGACGAAGAATCTATTTTTGGAGAAGTCTATCGGGTTATCTCAGTGTCCTTAGATTTTCCCGACGGAGTTCGCTTCTTCAAGATAATCCAAGAAGAGGAACCACCAATGATAGCTCAGAAGAAGACTTGTGCTTTTAGGAGGAAGATGAGTCAGAGTCTTTAATATTACCATTGATGAAGGGCATAAAATTGGGAATTGATTCTAAAGTCTCCATCCAATCCTCTAGCATAAATGGTGATTCTAAAGGGGAGGCTTATTCAAAATAATCATAGATAGAGCATCCACAATATAGTTAAGAAGTGGTAAGATGTTGCCATCAACATAGAAGAAAGGAACATCAAATAAAAGAAATGACAAAAATATAGAAGTTAATGAGAATATCATTTCTAAAGATCCAAAGAAGAAGTCTAACGTGTGTATGAAGCCCTCTTGATGTCACAGGATCTCTGTGAAATCTTAATTCAGGCTCTAAAGAATCCAAAAAAAATATGAAGTGTACTTCACCGAACAGTGTATGACTGATGTATTATAATCTCAAGACCTTTCGACGATCACCTTCTCTGAAGAGGATCTTATGCTTGAAAAATCAAAACACAATCGCTATATGTCTCTACGGAGAGCGATGGTGTCATATTCAATTGAATTCTAATTGATCCAGGTTCATCTGTCAATCTCATGAGCCTGGGAGCATTGAAAAGATTGTCTCTTGACATTTAACATCTAGAACGAGACAAACTGATGATCCACAACTTTAATAAAGAAGGGAAAAAGACACTCAAATCTTTTACCTTCTTCAATTCTTCAATTCTTCTTTCATCTTTCTTCTTTCTTCTTTTAGTTAATTAGGATGTGTTTGCTCCAAAAGCTTTATATGGTACATAAGACATAGTCTTATGACCAATGTTCATCCTAATACCCCATAACAATCATTCCAAATCCTAATTGCAAATTACATAAAAATGGGAAATATAAATCTAACTAAAACTTGCAAAATTTAACCAAATAAATCACACAATCCCAAGCATGTATATAAAAAAATTGGACTTAGCACAAATAGGAAACCAAGTCCACCTAGCCTATTTTGGATTATGCTTAGGGGTATAAGCAACTTGCACAACAAAAGCATTTATATTTTTATTACAGCACCCCTTAAGCATAATCCCCTACAGAAGATAATGATTAGACTAAGATCGTCCTACCATTTAGTCTACACATATAAACCCTAACATACAGACTAAAATATCATATCACAAAACCAAAGCATGCATCAAACCATGCACTACCCTAACATGGGACTAGAAATAGTGACTTAGTCTAATGTGTGTGTCATTTAAGGTTTGTGTGGCATGTCTTAGCTAGGTTTTAAGTTTAGAGTTTTCTAAGTATGAAAGGTTCAACTTAGAGAGTGGTTTCATTTAGGTGGTTTAGTTGATTTGGTTATATTTTATTTCATGATTTGATTTGGTTTGAATGAACCTACAATTAATTACTAAGTGTTATAAAGGAAAGAGAAGAGGACTTCTCTTTCCTCCATACCTTAAGTAATTTCTAAGGTAGATTCATTATTGATTTTTGTTTAGTGAATATTTTATTATGTAGTTTAATTAATCCTAAGTTTATATTTTCCCTAAACAAACCTATTCAAAGAGAAAGATATTTTAAGATTAAGTAAAGTGAGTTGCTATCACAAAACACACCAATTTATTTCTTTCCCACATGTAACATGCATATGGATGAATCTTAAGCATATTTATACATGCAAATGGAAATTTTTAGCACACCTTAATGATGAATGCTAAAAGATGTTGTTTAAGAAAATTTTGGAATATTTCATGTATGCATGTTTTACTTAAGTAGTAAAGAGAGGATTCTTTTATCCATTATTCATATGCACATTTACATGTATGAAAGACATAAGTGAGTACGATGCCATTATTTTCTACACCAGGGGTGTAAGGTACAACACCTACTTAGGGCTACTTAAAGCCTCGCAATCCCAGGATGTTCAGACTAATTTACCACTCATGTGCATGCACAAAAAGAAATTAATGGAAAAAGAATCAGGAAAAAAGTTTATGTTTGTTTTTTGTTTTTTTTATTTGGTTATGCACTTTGCATGTGTACATGTAAAGATCCTTCTTAGAGGATAACATAGGAATGAATAAGAATGGATTTAAGTAAGTGTTCTATTCTTTTCAAATGAGCTATACACAAATCCTATTCAAAACTATGTTAAAAGAGAAGAGAAAGAAAAGTCACAATACACATCTTATATTATACTCACATGCAAATTTATAAGTAATTACAAGTAGCATACCTTTCATTTGTCATCTTTGATTTATAAGTTTTTAAAATAATATTGGATTTAATAGTGATAATAGCCATTCATATTCTTACATTAGCCAAAAATATGCAATTTGACATAAAGGAAATATTTCATTTTAATTTGATTTTTTAAAAGACATGAATGCATGATTTTCATATGACATACCCATTTATCATGATAGGAAAGAAATAAAGAGATGAAAGCATGTAAATTCATTCACCTAATTAATTCTAAAGACAATCCTAGGAATAAGATTATTTAAAGTGAGTCAAAATTATTTAGAGAAATTTTTAGTTTTATTTTGAGTTTGATTTGACTTTAGGAAATGTGAAAAGGTTAACTGGTCCTAACCCATCTCCCCATGTGTATTGTTATTTTAGTTTAATTTTTAAGACCATTAGATTGATTTTATGTTTTATTTAGGTTAAGGTGTAAATTAAGTTCATTAATTACCACTTACCTATACCACTTAATATAATTATTCAAATAATTATGAGCCAAAATGATATGCAACCACATTGATTTTAAATAAGCAATGCTCTAAGAAAGAAAGGGTCTAATGCAATTGGCTCATAATTATTGATTAATTAAGCTAAGAGGTTTAATTAAGTACTTTCATAACCCTTCCCACTCATGTAGGTTGGAATTTGATTTCCTTAAGCTTACTTAGGTTATTGAACACATAAGTATCTACCCGAAAATTGACTAAGTTCAGATTGATTTTGAAAATTTGATTAAATTAATTAAGAAGGTTATTAGTGGATTAACTCTTAATTAGGTTTGAATTAAGGAAGAAAAGGGTTTAGAAAATAACATAAGAAAAATATCCCAAAATTATTCCATAAACCTCTCGATCCTTAAATAATGTTTAATTATCTTAATTAAATGATTAAACCACTTTTCACATGCTTAATTACCTCAATTACTTTAAGAGAGTGATTTGGGATTCATTAATTAATTTTCCTAATTAGCCAATTAATAAATTCCAAGAAAATTAGGGGAGAGGTCATCCCCAAAATATGCTTGAAGTTTGGAATTGATTAATGAAATGATTAGGAGTAATTAAAGTTTAATAAACCCAAATTAAGGAAACCCCACTATTCAAAATCAATCAAAATTAATTTTATATTATTCCCCCTATATTTATCTTTAAAATGATCCCTCATTCATATTTTTTCTGATTTTTCTACATTTAATTATGTATTTTTGAAGTTTCAATAATTAATAGATCATTAAATATTTAATTATATAACTAATCCGTCGGTACCACGTGGATCGTGACATGGCGTGCGCTTTTTATGTGGCATGATGGGATTAGTTATTTAAGTTGTCAAATCGGTGCATAGTTGGCGGTCTTCTGGCGCTTTCCCTTGGACCATCGATCAGATTGGATTAGATTTCAACTGCATTAAAGAGATTAATCATGAGATATAACGTGGATTAAATAGGATCGTCCATCCAAAATAAGCAGGATGGACGGTCCATGATTCATCCATTCCCTCGCCTACGGGATACGACGACCGTCCGTCCCTTAAGGCTTGATCTGAGCTCACTTGAGCTCAGATTAAGTGGGGATTGAACACACACCATCTAAGAGCAAAGAGGAAGACATCCAATAGTGTAATTCACTTGGGATTAAAGTTTCCTTCACAAGCGACCAAGAATTCTATACTAGCTTGATCCATACATTATAGGAGGCTATCACCGGTGCTCTCCCAACCATTGAGGAAGCTTCATCTAGTGGAGACTGTTAAGGTTTGAAGGCTTGAGGTGGAGTGGATCTTTCTATTGGTGAAACTCCTCTTCAAGTGCTTGGGACTTTGGTCTAGCTCCCCTTCCGTGGCTTGAGTGCTTGGAACTTGACTTGGGTGAACTCGATTGGGTCCTTTGAAGGTTCTTGCAAGAGGAATTGAGCTCTGGTGAAGAATTGAATAAGATGGATTTCTCACTCACCTCCCCCATTTTTGATTTAAGTAAAATCAAAAATGGAGAATTCGAATGAACTTGGGATACCTTGGGAGAGCTTGGAATTGCTTCCTCTGAGTTGATATGGCTCAATCGAGTGTGAATAAATTGAATTCAAGTGAAATTAGGGGGAGTATATCTCCCCCTATAAGGATCAGATGGCTGACCTTGTCTCTTCCATTTTGATCAAATTGATCACAATGAGTAGGTTGGTTAGGCCATTTTAAGCTTCACATGGTTCAGTTTTGGCAGATGAGTAGAGTGGTGAAGTTTCCATGTGCTTATTTTAGTGGAGGAGTGATTCTATGTGGATAATTTCCTATTGGGTGGTCGGTTTTGGCCTTAGGTTGGGTTTGGCTGACCCAAACCCATTGGGTCATATGCACCACACTCATTACTATCCACTTGGTCCACTAAGAGGGTGCCATGTGGCCATGAAGAGGATATGACCAAATTCCAAGTGGAATTGGCAATAGGTTACCCCTTGACCTAGGGGTAAAATGGTCATTTGCCTTTTATTTTCTTTGGGTAGATTTGAAATAGTTTGAAATTGGGTTGGTCGAAATTTCAAGAAATTTAGAGTTGATTTGATATCATTTGACTCATGTTGACCCATTTAGGTCAAAATGGGTCAAAATGGGTCAAAATGGGTCAACTTGGGTCAAGTTGACCAATTGGTCAAATTGGGTCAAACCAAGGGGTGGGTCAAGTTCATATGAATATTTAAAATATTTTGGTATCATTGATTTGGTTCGATTTAATTTATATTTGGTTTTGGTTCATTTGAATTCATTTAGGTCAAATGGGTCAAGTTGACCAATTTGACCCATTTGACCCAATTGGGTTAGGTCATTGGTTCATTTGAAATATTTTATAAGTTTTTGGTTCAATCAATTTTGGTTTGGTTTGATTTTGGCTTGATTTGACCTTTTAGATCAAGTTGAGTTCATGGTCAATTGAATTTGGGTTGGGTAGTTAGCTAATTGGCTTTGGTCAAGTTCAACAAGTGATTTAGAATGACTTGACCTTATTGGTTTCAATTAATTTGGCTTAGATCAAGATTTGACATTTTGACTTTTTAGGTCAAGTTGGGTCAACTTGGGTCAAGTGGCCAATTGGGCTAGGTTAAGCTCAAATGATGACTTGGTTAAGTTCAAACATTGATTTAGAATGGGTCTAGATCAATGGTTTCAATCAATTTGGCCTATGGTGGATTTTGGCTAGTTTAGGTTTCATTGGGTCAAATGTTGACTTGGTCAAAGGCTAGATTTGATTTGGTTTGACCCAGTTTGAATGATTGATCATCTTATGATGATTGTTGGTCACAATGTGAGGTTTAGAATGGCTTAGTTAAATCTAATTTGGGTAGGATTAGAATATAGCTCAAAAGGGTACTTTTGGTCACTTTGGGTCAAGTGAGCCTGATCAAGGCTTGAATGGTTGAACTCACATATGGACTTATGATTGAAATATAAATCCATTTGCAAGTTGTTTGGAGTCAAATGGGTTTTGATTCATTTGACAATTTCAAGTTCAGAGGGTGAACATGAGTTCAATTTGGGTTTGATTTTTTGAATTTAGTTTTGGTTTGATGATTGAAGTTTGTGTTTATATTTGGATTCATGATTGAAGGTTTGATTGAATCATGAAGAAAAATCAAGGTTTGGATTTGAGTTTGATTTGGCTAAGTTCAAGAATTTGACTTGAAATAGTTTAGGTTGGATTTTGATTTGGGTTTGAGTTTTGAATTGATTTTGATATTTGAATTTATATTTCATTTATATATGTGAATATAAATGAAAATATAAATGGTGTGAAAATTTATTGAGTTTGAACTGATTTGGATTTGATTTATCTAAGTCCATAAGATGGAATCAAAGGCTTAGGAAGGATTTTTTAAATTTGGAATTCAAACATAAGTTTCAATCATTTGAAATTGATTCATGATTTAAGAAAATCCATTGAAATCAATTTAATTTGTGATTGTTGATTTTTGAAAATCAATTAAGTTGGAATTGATTTGAGTTTGAATTTGGTTTGATCTCGGAGTTGATTTGATTTTGGAGTTGATTTGATTTTGGAGTTAATTTGATTTTGGAGTTGATTTGATTTTTTAAATTTGACTTGAAGGAAGGAAGTGAGGATTTATTTCAAGTTTATGGGGTAGGCAAGTTTTCCTAACACCCCTAAGGCATGACCTATTCCTATGACTAACTCTTCTAAGTCTCTAGGGTTAGGTTGAGTGTTCACCTAATCACTAGAAGTGTCTTAAGACTAAGGAACTCTTCATTATGAGGAAGTCCTATAAGATGGAGAGGTTGAGCTCATTCTAAAATGAGGTCAACAAAGGTGCCCAATAGGTGTGGTGGGTAAGACATATCGTGTTAATGACGATCAACCGAGCGATCACAACTAATAGAAATGATCTACTCCAGAGTGTAAGAATCAAGCTTAGTATAATGTGACTCTACTCATGTCAAGATATAAGAGAGTGAAGGAGGAATCCACTAGGGATAGAGTATGTGAACCTTCCTTGGAAATAGGTTCAAGTCATGAGGATGAAAGGTTTGATTTGATTTGAGTCTCATTGGGAGAATTGATTTGATTTGTTGATTTAGGTGGTGCTCCACTAGGGATAGAACTCTCCACTGGGAGCAAGTTCAAGTCATCCACTGGGGAGGAGGTTGTGAAATGAGGGATTAGAATTTGAGATCCAGGGACTAGAAAGATTTCCTCTCCGAGGATGATTTGATTTGTTTAATTGTTTGATTGACTCCAAGGGAGGTGTTAATTTATTTTAGATTTTTGAATGAGATGGATGGTTTGATGGATGCCTGAGGGAGCCTTAGGCTAAAACTTCAGTACCAATCAGTAGTCACAAACATAATAAAACTGCAAAGTTGAAATAAATCAAAAATAGTCTTACATCCTCAAAGTAGATCGATTGGTGATCCATTGGTGAGCAACAGATTGAACCCAACCTAGGGACAATTGAGTGAATGTCTTGGGGACTTAAATCGACTCAGATAGTCAAAATTTCATTTATTTTATGGATCATATTGCGATGATACCAGTAGGGGCCATGGGGGATCTAGATTTTCAATCCAAAGGGGTAGTCTACCAACCACATAGTAGGACTATCCAACCAAGGGGTGCCTTTCTGATGAAGTTAAAAGAAGATTCTTCAAAATAAGGAACCAGGGTGATGATTAACAATATCAACCCGACTTAGGGATGACTATTGAGTGAATGCTTGGGACTTAAATTAGCTCAAAAAATAGTCAAGATTAATTTTATTATGATGGATTCCATTGGTTTGCGATGGATGATCTGAAAGGAGCTTATAACAAGACCTAGCTCAAATTTATTGAACCAAAGGGGTAGCTTCTCGAGGAGAACTATCCAACCAAAGGTGCCTTTTGGTTTACAATGGTAAAGGAGAAAGCATGGGACTCACATCTTCCACTACAAAGACCACTAGGGATCGATACTTTGAGGCAACAGCTAGGACGATTTGTGTCATGTTGAAGAATATAGTACTTACATCTTCAAAGTAGAATGATTTATTGGGAAACTGCTTGTGGCAATATTGAACATGACTAAAAACTAAAGAGTACTCTCGACTCTCAATAGTAGGGATAGTTCGCTTCACTAAAGATAGAATATGCTTGGGGCTTGCTTGAATTCTAATCCAAACAAATTAATTTTATTTTTGTATATTTATTGGACCTTTGGTTTATGAGATCATGAGAATGAGTTTATATCGCCTAGACATCTGATTCTTGAACCAGGAGAATCACACATCATTGAACAAATTCTCCAACCACATGGGTAGCTACTAGAAAAGGGGGACTGTCCAATCCAAAGTAAATTGTGTCATGGGGTGACATGATCCAAATAGTGCACAGGGGAGAGGCTAGGGCTCGATCCAAAACCACGGAGAAGATAATATGCATAGGTATTGGTGGCCAACTCAAGGAGAAAGCATGGGGACTCACACATACAAGTGGTGTATCCGGGTGAGTAGTCATATAGCGAACATCAACCAACTAAGGTGCCCATTTTTGCAATGCTTAGGAAAGCAGGGGACTCTCCTATAGTGGGCGGTTATTGATAGTCTATCTTTTGATGCTATGGACCTAGGTGACTCTTGAGTGAATGCCTCGGGACTTATATCAACTCAAAGTAGTGAGAGAAAAGGAGTCTCAGGGGACTTATCCTAAAAACATATACCTAGTCAGTTCATGATGATTAGTTCAAGAAGAGATCATAGAACTCACATCTTCTTAAACAAAATCAACATGAGGTAGCTCACTGACTGGGCAGTGAAGTCTACCAAACTAACAAGACACTCCTTGGTTTATAATGGTCAAGTTAGGTAGAAAGCGTGGGGACTCACATCTTTCAAATAAGTGACCACTGGGGTGACATATTAATGGTCATATCCCAAGCTAATGAGTGAGTGCCACATGGGGCTTGCTCCCACATCAAATAGTTATAAAAATATTTGTGTTTATTTTTTGTGCTTGTGTTAAAGGGAATAGAATGCCACTTGGGTTATCTCCTAAAAAACTTGGGAATGAAATGGTGCCATGAATGGCTTGGGATTCACCAAGAAAGGATGTTGCTTGGGTTCTCTTACTAACTTAATTGTGCTAATCAAAATAGGATGCCTCTTGGGTTCTCACACCTATTCTAGTAGCATGGGAATTATGTTTGTGTTTTTATGAATGAGGGAGGATATGCTCTTGGGTTCTCTTACACCTATCTAAACATCATGTGATTCACAAGACAGCAACAACACTTTGAAAGAATGAAGATTTTGATGAATTAAATGAAATTTTTGTTCTTTTGATAATTATTTTCAAACATATTTTATGAGTAATATTTCTTCAAATAGATCCCATTAATTGGAAGCATCGGTGTTCCCCTTACAATATAATGGTGATAAGATCCTCCTTGGTAGGCCTTTTCTATGACAAAAGGGCCTTCTCAAGTGGGTTCAAACTTGCCTCCCATCTTTTGATGGGCAATAATTGGTCTCCTTAGGACTAATACAAGTTCTCTACTTGAAAAGCCCTAAGGTGGACCAACTTGTTGTGAGCTTGAATCATTTTGACCTTGTATTACTTGATGTTCTGACACGCCCGTAGGCATCTCTCCTCCAAACCTTTGAGCTCTTCTAACCACAACTTTGCATTCTGCTCTGTAGTGATTTTGCTACCCAATGCTATCCTTTGTGATGGGAGTTGAACTTCTAAAGGTAGAATGGCTTCAAACCCATACAATGAGTAGAACGAAATAGATTGAGTTGAATTTCTATATGTGGCGCGGTATCCCCACAAGGCTTCAACCAATTGCTCATGCCACTATTGTTTATTGTCATCGAGCATCTTCTTTAGTATTTGGATGAGGGTTTTGTTAAATGCTTCTGCTATGCCATTTTCTCTAAGGTAGTAGATGGTGGAGTATCTCCAATCTATACCAGGTCTTTTGGAGAAGCTATTGATCTTGGTGCTTATGAATATAATTGGTGAGGCACTCCGAACTTATATATGATATGGTTCTGAAGCACATCTTTGTGTGACCTCTCGAGTGGGATTGCCTCGCCCACTTGAAAAGTAGTCATGGCGGCTTGAATGAATGACCCTTGGAAGAAGGAGGATCGATGGGACCCACAATGTCGGTACAACACTCAAATGGCCATGGCAATGTTGGATGTAGAATGTTGGGTGGTTGATGTAGGACCACACCATGTATGACACGATGGAATCTCTAGATACATCCATGCAATCTATAATCATTGAAGGGAGTATCTAGTCTCTTGATCTTTGCTCATCTTGGACATTGATCGCTACAAAGAGATCTAAATGAACCTTGATCATGATCCTATGGGCTTCATTTTTGTCTAAACAACGTAACCATATTTGATTGAAAGACCATCAGTAGATGGTGTCATCCACGAGTGCATAGGAGAGAGCTCTCTATTTCACCTGATGGATTTGTGATTTCTCTTAAGGTAGTTTGTCAGTGTTCAAGTAATCTATGAATGATTGCCTCAATATAATGTCATCTTTGTTATGGCAACCTCCCTTCAGAAAGTCTCTCGATGAGTTCAACATCAATAAGGGATAGGTATCTATTTTGGACCTTATTGGAATGGACTCATCTTGACATGCCAATTCTTTATAAGTTTGGCCAAAGCATCAACTTCTGTTGTTTTTTGAGGGAACCTTGTAGATGGTGACTTTAGGGATTTGGGAACTTCATGGTATACTCGTGATAATGGCAAAGCTTGGGTTTGAGAAACTTGTAAGATCTAGCAATCTGGTTGATGACCAACTGAGAATCCCCATAGATGTTGATGCTCTTAACACATACTATAATGGCTAACTCTAGACCAGCAATCAAAGCCTCAAACTCAGTTTCGTTGTTGGTGTAGGGATTAGAGAGATAGTATGAGAATCTGATCACATTGTAGTCTAGAGTTAAGAAAACTATTCTACTATCTTTCTGAAGAGTATCATGGTGCTTTCCTTTATGAAAGGAAGCTACACATCAAAATACATCTCCCATTAATGGTTGTCAACCTCCCCTAAGTTCATGATTTGTTCATCGGGATGTCACTAGCGAGTATCAAGAAGTGGGTGTCTTTGCTAGAAATCCTAGTATCCTTTCACCACACGGAGGGATACAAATGTGATATCAAACTGTGAGAGACTCATGGACCAACATGCCAAACATCTGAATAGTGTTGGCCGTGTCATGAGATATTACAGTGGATTAATTCTAGAAATCAAGTTCACCTTATGAGAAATCATATAGTGTCGTAGCTTTTGGGATGCAAAGATAAAAGCTAGGCAATATTTCTCAATAGGTGGGTAGTTTACTTCAGGATCATGATGGGCGGTAGTGAGAACTCTCCTTCCCTTTGTCATTGGCTTGCCAACAAAGAGGGAGTCATCAATGCAACATTAGGATGAGGGTGCTCGGGATAGGAGTTGCTAGAGTGGCGGCTTCACCAAATCTTGATATCTTCAAAGGCATGTTGACACTTGTCATCCCACTTGAACTTGGTGTCCTTTTTGACAAGTGCTAAAAATGGCTTGCATATCCTTGATAGGTTGGAGATAAAGCGTCTTAGATATGCCAACCATCCTTGAAAAGATTTAAGTTGAGTTAAACTTTTAGAAGGTGGCATTTCTAAGATAGCTTTCATCTTTTCTGGATTTATTTCTATTCTCTGGTGTCGGACAATAAACCCAACGAACTTCTCTGAAGCAACTCCGAATGCACACTTCATGGGATTCATTTTGAGGTTAAATTATCTTAACCATTCAAAAATTACTCTCAAGTTAAAGAGATGGTCTTCCTTTTCTTTGTTCTTGACTACTAGATCATAAACATAACACTCAACCTAATGATGATTGAGTTCATTGAAGATTTGAGTCATGGCCTGTTGGTATGTAGCACTAGCATTTTTAAGGTCGAAAGGCATAACCTCATAACAATAGATTCCAATCAGGGTTCAAAAAGTAGTATTTCTTTCATCTTTGAAGGCCATCTTAATTTGGTTGTAGCTAGATGACCCATCTATGAAGGAGAATACTACATGAGATGAGGCAATGTCCACCATTAATTCTCGTATAGGAAGAGAAAACTCATCCTTAGGACATGCCTTATTTAAGTCCTTGAAATCGACGCATATGCAAATTTGGTCATTCTTCTTCTTAATCATGATGACAATGGCTAACCATGGAGGGTATTTTTTCACCACCGAAACCAGATCCTTTCTTGACTTAAAATGACACATTGTTGATTTCTAATGAAATGCATCTAGGAGCTTGCTTGATAGGGTTGGCATTAGGTCTATTGCTAGTTTGTGGACTATATTGGAGATAATCGCATCATTTCATAGCTCCATTGCAAAGTCCTTAAACTCAATCAATAGCTAACTAAGTCATTGGTTTCTTCTTCATTCAATCGATGTATGTGGGGCTTGGATTTTCTTCTCTTGATTTCTTTAAGCTTGTCAATTGAATGGATCTCTCTTCAAATTTTGGCGTGCATCTTTGATTTGGAGATCATCGATCATCTGAAGTTTCTAAACACACATCCCTAAGAGTGTAGTGTGAAAATAACTCAGACTCAAATGATTGGTAACAACTAATTAATCATCATCATGGACCCATTGTATCAAATCTAGTCCGATCTTGATTGTGCATCCCTACCTCATTTGTTCCACAACTTCTCAGTACTCTTTTTCTTAGACCATGTATGAATTAAACTTCTTTTCAAGATTAAGAATACAAGGCGAGTACCAATCAAAAGGCAATTCCATTAATTCTTTATTTGAATTATCCTCAAGCCCTACATCAATTTTTAAACTTGAGGATGATGATCCCAATAGGAATCTCTTCAGCTTGACATTCTTGGAAGACTGAGGGGCTTCCTTAACTACTAAACCTTCAAATTTTTTAGAAGAAAGTGAGGTTAGAGCTAAGGTTCCTAACTATGTTTGATAGTTTCACATACACTTGATTCGAATACATTCATGCTTTATTTGGAGTCTTGGTCTTCATTGCTATTTGGCTTGAGTGTCACCTCTAATGAAACCCACTGAGAGGGGTTGGCTTGTATGGTAATCACATTAGACTCATCCTCTAAGCTGGATTCCAGGTCTATGTGAATAGTAGGGGTACTCTGTGGCGGAACATAACCTGTTGGGTAGCCAACAAGGGTCTTCTCTGGGCTGTCTCTATGTGCCTCTGCCTCGCGGTGGAGGTCGAGTCATCTACCCACATGTCCATATGATGGAATGAACTGTATATGCGGCTCTACTTCTTCTTTGACGTCCTTTTCTCGTTCACTTGTATTTTCATTTTTCTTTTCTTTTTTCTTTCTCTTTTTCATTTTCTTCTTTTTTAGTTTTCTTTTGCATTTAAATTTTGACCAAGTTCACAAGAAAAAGTATTTTGAGAAAGATAGTAGATCACATCCTCATATATCTCAACCTCTCTGGCTGAAAATGACTTTTCATCACCTTTGACACAGTATTCAATCCCATCCTTCCAAAACTTGATGCACTAATGGAGGGAGGGTGGAATCATCTTATTTTGATGTATTCAAGGCCTACCGAGCAAGCGAGGAATGAAGTATTCAAATCAATGATATAAAACTTGGCTTCAGTCTTCTAGTCACCTATCTCCAAAGGTAACACTATGAAACCTAAAGCCCTCTCTTATTCATTGAATCCTCTCAATATCATCCAATCTCCTCAGTGTGGAGATGTCAATCCTCAAATAGGCAAGGGTCTTTAGACTCATAATGTTCACTGATGCACTTGGATCAACAAGAACCTTGGAAAGTCTGAATCTTCCCATGTCCCTTTGTAATGTAGAGGGATTGTGCTCCATGTCCCCAAAGAAGGTCTTCATGAAAGTGACTCTTTCTTCTGAATAATGTGCCTCCTCTCCAATGGTCGATTCTAAGCATATCTCAGATCAAGAAAGCCTTGATTAATGATTCCTCATCTCTTTGGATAAGATAAGGGCATCATATATGCTTAACTTAGATGACAACTTTCTAGTGAGAGGACATTATCACTTTGGTGATCCTCCAAGCATATCCATGAGTGGAGCATCTGTGGAGGGCTTCTTGATCATCTAAACCAATGACTTATTTCCCTTATCTTGAGGTGCTAAGGAGGTAGAACCTTGCACTCTGGAGGTTGACTTGATCTCTTGTGTGGCAGGTTAGTGGAAGATTCTACCTGCTCAAGCTCACCTAGAGCTTCTCCTATGGGACCCTCAGAATCGGATGATTCCAAGTCTATCTCAAGAGGTGAAACATTTGAGGAGAAGGAAAGTCCAACTAAGAGAAAGATGAGTTGTTATAATTGTTATTTAGACTTGAGAGTTTTGGTAGAGTAAAAGACAACCCATCAAAAGTGACATAGATATAATTCAAGCTAGCTTTATTCCTTGATTTCTTGGGTTTTGAAGGAGGTAGATAGTAGAGATCTAGTAAAGTAAGAGGGGTGAGGATTTGATTCATCATTGATACAAGATGTCTACTAGAAGATGAGCTAGCTGAAGTAGAGGTGCATGCTATTGTAGTATCTACAATGGTGGACTAAAGGTTGAGCTCAGTTGGTGGTTGCACTACTTGGCTATCCTGGGCTAGCATGGGCTGCTGCTAAGCTCCTACCTTCCCCAAGTTATCCTGGACAACTTGCAAATCTTCTTGATGTTGGAGGTTCGAGCTGCCTCAAGCACCTGTAGAGAAAGTTTCTTGATTTTGGACATAATTTTCTTAGAGGTTCGGGATAAGGAGATATCCCAACCTTCTTTGGTTTTGAGAGGATCTGGTATCCCAAGGATTACCCTAATGATGGATGGTTGTTCCATAGGTATTCCTTGGGATAACTATGGCCTTTGTCTTGAAGCTATGCTTAAGCCAGTCCTTGAATGTAAAGCAATCCTCCAAAATATGACCTAGCATGTGGTGGTAGGGGCAAAAGTTAGGATCATTGCTTTGCCCACTTCCTCCGGCCTTCTAGGCTTAGGTAGCTGAAAATCAAGTTTCTTTAAGAGATTCTTAAAGATTTTCCTAATTACATTCCTCTTAAATGAATATGGTTTATTTAGATTATCCATAAGAGTAGGTGGACCGCAGCTACCTGGTGGATGGTATGTGTACCACTGCTGCAGTGGATATGGCTAAGGAGGAGGCGGCAAATGCCATGAAGGCTATTGTGGTGGCTGGTAGGATGGCCTCGGTGGTGGTAGAGGAGGTGGAAGTGATGGTTATGGAGCACGAGGTCTCTCATATTGCTCTCTAGCCAGCTGTTCTCCCTTGTCCACTGCTATCACTGCCCCTAGCTTCTTCTCATAAGCTTTCTATGGCATTGGCTTTGTTGATTGATGTAGAAAAGGAAATTGTTTGGCTTCTCCTTGCAAGCTAGCTACCTTATTGATTAGTTTCTCAAATATTTTGATGGTAAAACCTTTGAGCATGAAGGACCATGCCCTGAATATTCTTCAATAGAATTTCAATGGCACACTTTTCAGATAGAAATGCTCAACTTATGCCATATGTGAATATAATCAATGAGGGACTCATCAGGGTGTTGTTGAGCTTGAGATCGCCTGGTCACTTTGCTCGTAAACCTCTTAATGAAGAGTTACTCAACAAAGTCTTCGAACTTGGGGTTCTACCAATCAAAGGCTATGCGCTAAGCTCTTGACAAAAGTTAGAATAGGAGCATCACGCCATCGGTTTTGCGGCTAAGTGCACAATGTGTTGCCTTGGGTGGTATCCGCTGCCATCGAAACTCTTGAAATAAAGTGGCACAAAACTCTTGGGATACTGGATGACATCAAATTCCTCGGGGTAGGGTCTACCCTTTGGAACCAATAATCCTCCTTGGGAATGAGCCAACGCTTCTCTCACTTGCTGCTCAACCATGGTTTTAATTCTTTTTTCCTATACGGAGGTACTATCCACTACCTATCTGGCTTCTTTGCCTGCTCTTGAGGTAAAGTCTTCTTGGATCCAAGACAACCAACAACTTTGACTGACTAGTCTCTACTATAGTAGGATGCACTATCGGTTTGATTCTGAAGTGCCAAAACTACTGCTAGCAAGTCTTCAAGCTTCTTCTCCATCCTATCTATTTGTTCATCCTTTTGCTTTAATTACTAAAGGAGGTGTTGGGTTGAGTAGGCTATGTCTTCTTCTTTCGGTGCAACACCTTCAAACTCTGTGATCACGGAGGAACCCGGTGTCTACCATGTGTACCACTCTGAATCCTCATATCATCTTCATTAGGATCAAAATTGACCTTCCATCTCTAAATGGACCAGAATCATATCTCCCTTCTCCACTAGATCTTTGAGCTACAATGTCATCTAGATGGGTCCAACGAGCGTATAAAGATCGAGGTGGTAGTAGGATCATTATCATGAACATATAAACATCTAACATATGCTACTACTAGAGAGCTAACCTTATGAGGGCTATGCTCACTAGAAGAAAGATGCTCCTGGCTGTCACTAGATCTGGATGGAGTAGTACTCCTAGGAGGATCTATGGCCATGGGGGCAACTGAAATGGCTCCTCCTCCCTCTACTGCTATCTCCATACACTATTGCAGTGGGGGTGGTGATGGAATGACTACTGTACTCTGAGGTTGCCATTCCTTCTTCACCATAAATAGAGCAGAAGGTCAAACAAGAGAGCTCGACCTCACCTCAGTATGTGGTGTAGATGGGATGGGATCTCTTGGTCATAGCTGGATCACTAGTGGGGTTCTCTTCTCCCCAGATGCAGCCTTCATGGCCTTCACTGGAATAGTGGATGATGGAACATGTAGCGGAGATGGCGGGAGTGTAGTAGAGCAGTGTGGTGGAGGCACCACCGACTCTCTCTGAGTAGAAGCTCCTCTCCTATGGTGGGTGGTACCCATCAGTAAGATGTTATCGATATGATCGATGCGGGTAGCATCGTCGGAAAGTACAAGGGCGAGCTGTCACTTGATGTACCTCACCTCTTGGAGTAATCTACATTGATGTATGGGCCTCTCTGGCCCTCTCCAACTTGATCTGTTGACCCACACTATGGGGAATGACTAAGCATAAATCAAACTGAGCCCTAAACTCTGATCATCCATAAGCTCTACTTGGCATAATTGATCGGGCAGGCCATGACCTCCTCTCTCCTTTGAGCGAACTTCTTGTGGGGATGTGAAACTAAAATCCTCTTAAAATTTTCTCTATCAGATCCATAGAGAGGGTGCAACTTATTTTTTGTGATCAATGGGGAAATCATCCTAGGAAACTCCTCTACTATAGCCTGGGAAACTGCCTCCAACTCTCTAACTAGGCAAGTATGATATCGCTTGATCATGCAGTTCTTATTTGTGAGTCTGGTAGGTTGAGCAATATGACCCAATCTTGAAGGGGAGACAATCCATGAATTGGGAGCCTTCCCCTTAGAGCCATGAGTGTGCTAGCAGAGGGCAAGGGGTGCGATGCACTAGCTAAGCTGTTACTGTGGACTACGACCTTCTTCTTGAGAGGATCTAATATGTAACTCAATCAGATGATCGCATCTATCTCCTTGATTGTTGTGGTCCCCTCACATGTGATCCTGGCCCCCTCAAAGCCTCGACCAAAGTGGATGAGGTGGGCAAAATCGATGGAGGCTGGCCGATCAATAAGTCCATCTCAAAAAAAAAATGTAAAGACATACTTACGTCGCCATTTGAATTGAAGCTAACTATTGAAAACTGGTGAAAGTCTATAATGTTGAAAATTAAGTTTGAATCAGATTTGCTTTGTTGATTTTTGAATTTAGTTTTAGAATTTGAACCCACACTCAACAACTTGAAAGTGTTAAGTGAGGCTCAAATGAATTTAGAAGTGAGATTTTTGAATTGATTGGAAAGGAGGTTTTTGAATGTTGAATACATTTTCAACAAATTTGTGTGTGTTAAAAATGGGTTCGAAGATTTTTGGAGTTTGATGCTTCCATAGGTTCATATTTGAATTTGATTTTTGATTATTTGGGGACCCTTCATTTAACAAATTTGAGTATGTTAAAGTAAAGGGTCAATTGATTTTATTTTGATTTGTGATTTTGGAATTTACTCACTTAGCAAATTTGGGTATGCTATGTGAGGTGTTTGAAAACAATTTTCTTTTTTTTTCTTATTTTTTCCTTATTTTGCAAATTATGTGTGAATTTGAAAATGGAATCCTCATTTAGCAAATTTGGGAATGCTAAATGAAGAATCCAAATGAGTTTTTTTTTTGAAGATTTTTGAAAATAGGATTCTTAGCAAATTTAGGTATGTTAAGAAAATCCAAATGTGTTTTGTTTTTGATAATTTTTGAAAAGAGGATTCTTAGCAAATTTTGGAATGCTAAGGAAATCCAAATGTGTTTTATTTTGATGATTTTTGAAAGAAGGATCCTTAGCAAATTTAGATATGCTAAGGAAATCCAAATGTTATTTTTGATTTCGATTTTGACTTTTGAAAAAGAGGATCTTCACTTAGCAAATTTTGGTTCGCTAAATGAAAGATCCAAATGTTATTTTGTTCTTGATGAATTTTGAAAAGAGGATTCTTAGCAAATTTAGGTATGCTAAAGAGATCCAAATGTTTTTTTTTGAAGATTTTTGAAAAAAGGAATTCTTTACTTAACAAATTTAGGTATGCTAAATAAAAGAAATCCAAATGTGTTTTGATGATTTTTTTTTTGAAAAGGGGATTCATTACTTAGCAAATTTATGTATGCTAAATAGAGGATCCATGTGTGTTTATATTTCGATGACTTTGTTTTAAAAAGGATTCTTAGCAAATTTAGGTATGCTAAAGAAATCCAAATGTGTTTTATTTTTTTGTTGATTTTTGAAAAAGAGGATTTTTAGCAAATTTAGGTATGCTAAGGAAATCCAAATGTGTTTTATATATGTTTTTGATTTTGATTTTTTTTTTTTTGAAAAGAGGATCTTCATTTAGCAAATTTGGGTATGCTAAATGAAAAATCCAAATGTTGCTCTTTTTTATATTTTTGATTTTGATTTTTGAAAAAGAGGATCTTCATTTAGCAAATTCATGTATGTTAAATGAAAGATCCAAAGGTATTTTGAATTTTGAAAAGATGTTTGTTGATTTTATTTTTGAAAGGATAATTGTTGGTTTTCATTTTAAAAATGAAATATTCATTTAATAAGTTGAATGAAGATGTTCATTTGTGCTTTTTGAAAATATGATTATTGAATTTTATTTTTGGAAAGAGGTTTTGTTTATTTTGTTTAGAAAATGAAATCTTCATTCAATAAACTAAATGAAGATGTTCATTTGTGCTTTCAGAAAATATGATTATTGATCTTATTTTTGGTAATATAATTGTTGATTTTTGTTTTGAAAATGTGATCATTTATTTTTTTTTGAAAATGAAATCTTCATTCAATAAATTTAATGAAGATTTTCATTTGTGCTTTTTGGAAAATATGATTGTTGATTTTATTTTTGGGAAACATGATTGTTGAATTTTTTTTTTTTTTTTGAAAATGTGATTGTTCATTTTATTTTGAAAATGAAATCTTCATTTAATAAATTAAATGAAGATGTTCATTTGTGTTTTTTTGGAAATTATGATTTTGGATTTTATTTTTGAAAAGATAATTATTATTATTATTATTTGAAAATGTGATGGTTGATTTTGTTTTGAAAATAAAATCTTCATTCAATAAATTGAAAGAAGATGTTCATTTGTGCTTTTGGGAAATATGATTGTGGATTTTATTTTTGAAAGATGTTGTTGATTTTCCTTTTGAAAATGAAATCTTCAT
Source organism: Cymbidium sinense (assembly GCA_021442155.1). Classification (NCBI taxonomy): domain Eukaryota; kingdom Viridiplantae; phylum Streptophyta; class Magnoliopsida; order Asparagales; family Orchidaceae; genus Cymbidium; species Cymbidium sinense. The sequence continues at coordinate 3,859,977 of CM038216.1, forward strand.
TCAACAAATTGGATGAAGATGTTCATTTGTGCTTTTAGAAAAATATGATTTTTGATTTTATTTTTTAAAAGATGATTGTTGATTTTTTTTTTTGAAAATGTGATTGTTGATTTTGTTTTGAAAATAAAATCTTCATTCAATAAATTGAATGAAGATGTTCATTTGTGCTTTTTGGAAAATATGATTGTGGATTTTATTTTTGAAAACATGTTGTTGATTTTTTTTTTTGAAAATGAAATCTTCATTCAACAAATTGGATGAAGATGTTCATTTGTGCTTTTGGAAAATATGATTGTTTATTTTATTTTTTGAAAATATGTTGTTGATTTTCTTTTTTTGAAAATGAAATCTTAATTCAAAAAATTGGATGAAGATGTTCATTTGTACTTTTGGAAAATATGATTGTTGATTTTATTTTTGGAAAGATGATTGTTGATCTTATTTTTGGAAAAGTAGATTATTCATTTTGTTTTGAAAATGAAATCTTCATTCAATAAATTGAATGAAGATGTTCATTTGTGCTTTTTGAAAATGTGATTTTGGATTTTATTTTTGAAAAGATCTTACATATAACAATCATGAAGATTGTTAGATGAGGGTGATCTATAAAATTTTTTGTGATAATATTTTATTATGTGCATTCTGAAAAAGTGCTTTTTGGAAATTGATGCTTTTATAAAGGGTTTATTTTTCTTCATTTTTGGAATGAACCTTACCTTACCATGAAAATGGTTAGAAAGAAGTCTTTAATTATTTATTTTTGTTAAATTTTTATTTTCACCTATTGGGGGAACCCAACAAGGGTTTAAGACCCACAGGGAGTGAGGTCCTTAAACCTAAAGGAAGTTAGCTAGCTTAGCTTAAGGATGAAATAAACTAAGTTCTAATGGAAGAAAAGATAGTCTTGGATTCATATAAAATTCAAACCCACTATCGATACTTGGAGACAACGATCATTTACCAAAGATGGAAAGAGGAACCTTCCCCAGTGGAGTCACCAGAGAAATTTGTGGTGAATTATTTTCAATTCTTCATCTAATCTTTTTGAAGAGAAAAGATAAAAAATAAATAACCAAAAAAATATTCGAACACTTTTTGCATTGGACACCATGCAAATCCATAAATATTCTTATTAGGGTGATCGGGTACAACATTGATGAATGATATACTATCTTGAGAGACAAAAGTCAGCATCCTACAAATGGACCTAATCACCTTAATAAGAACTCCAAAGGACTATGGGTCTTCAGAATGTACCAGATATTCTTCCCCTACTTTACATAGAAAAGTATAGTAGGGTATATTTTAAACTGGGTTCATTAAGTTTCCTATGGAGGCAAGCCCCCATAGTTAATTACATCCTAAGGAATGGGATTCCTTAGGAATACTCTAGATTAAGGTAAATGATCATTATCTCCAAAGATTTCAAAGATAGGACTATCAATCAATTGATTTATTTTTAGAATATCAAGTGGGATTGATCAAGAGGAGGGAGTTATTATCGAAATCAAAATAAGATAAGTAGGGGATGCTTATGATACTAGAAAGCCTAGTAAGCATCTCAAACTACCCTATGATTGGGCTTTATATTTTTGAAATTAAAGTGATTTATTTGTTTGAGTTGAATTTTTATTAGAAATATAAGGCTTACAATTCCATAACTCAAGATCACGAAAATGCCTAAGAGGTGATGATTTATGCTTATAGCCCGCACAGGGAAGTAGCAACCTCTGAAACTAAATATAGGAAGCTTTAGTGAGGGCCAAGGCACGACCTAAATCTAAGGTAAAAATGGGTATTTGGTTTACCTCCAAAAGAGAGGATAAATCATCCGACTGTTGGACTTACAACCGCCTGGGGGTGACAGCCAACTAACTCCTCCTATGATTTTAAATACATGTAGGCAAGTCATATGCTTTTGCAAGATAGCTAGGTTGTTATTTATTTAGAAAGAGACAAAGTTCTTAAACACACTCCCTAAAGACTAGATCATGTAGGGCATGATTAATGACTTAAATTTAATGCAAATTTTGCTATGTTCTATTTTTATTTTGGATAATCAATTTGACATGGGCTTTAGGATTCATATGCCTAATACTTGAGAAATTGGGTTATGGGCCAAAATCATCAAGAAAAGGAAGTGTATTTTCACCATGGCTCTCAAAGGTCAAGCCAAGTTCCCTAGGAAAGGTGGAAGCCTTCTATAATAAGAGTGAGATAAGATGCTTTTTATGCATGATGTGAAAACATACAACATCCAGCTAAGGGGTTGCTAAATCTTTTATCTTGTTTCATAACCTAGACTTTAGGTGAGGTTATGAGTTATTTATTTTTAATTTGAATTGATTAGTTAGATAGAAAATTTATTTTTCTAAGAGCTTAATCGTCATCGAGGCCATACATCAAAGCAAGGAAGAAACTATGAAAAATATGTCATCTTAATGCACAAGCTAAACAAACATCAAATAATTTATAAAGCTAATTCAAAAGAATAAGAGGCCTTTCGTGGTCGGACTCCACTGTTTAAACCTAAAAACAAATTGGGTAGCTAAGCTCTACCCTTATACAACCCGCATTACAAATGAATTAATTACAATCAAGAAGGAATTCATGTTATAGGGGGTCTTCATTCTTCATTCTTCATTTCTTCTTCCTTCTTTCTTCTTTCTTCTTATGGTTGGTTGGGATGTGTTTGCTCCAAAGGCTTAACATGGTACATAAGATATAGTCTTATGACCAATGTTCATCCTAATACCCCATAACAATCATTCCAAATCCTAATTACAAAATTACATAAAAATGGGAAAAATAAATTTAACTAAAACCTACAAAATAGATATTAGCTAAACAAACCACACAATCCCTACCATGTATATGAATAAATTGGACTTAGCACTCCACACATGGGTAACCAAGTCCACGTGGCCTATTTTGGATTATGCTTAGGGGTATAAGCAACCTGCAAAATAAAAGCATTTATATTTTTATTAGAGTGCCCCTTAAGCACTATCCCCTATAGAAGATAATGATTAGACTAAGATCATCCTACTATTCAATCTACGCACAAACACTTTAACATCCAGAATAAAATATCACATCATAAAATAAAGCAAGCATCAAACTATGCACCGTCCTAACATAGGACTACAAATGGCAACTTAACCTAATGTGTGTGTCATTTAAGGTTTCTGTGGCATGTCTTAGCTAGGTTTTAAGGTTAGAGATTTCTAAGTATGAAAGGTTTAACTTAGAGGGTGATTTCATTTAGGTGGTTTAGTTGATTTGTCTAAGTTTTATTTCATGATTTGATTTGGTTTTAATGAACCTACAATTAATTACTAAGTATTATAAAGAGAGGAAAAGAGAATAGGTCTTCTCTTTCCTCCCTACCTTAAGTAATTTCTAAGGTAGATTAATTATTGATTTTTATTTAGTGAATGTTTTATTATGTGTTTTAATTAATCCTAAGTTTAGATTTTCTTTTCTAAATAAACTTATTCAAAGAGAAAGGTATTTTAAGATTATGTAAAGTGAATTACTATCACAAAATACACAACACTTTATTTCTTTCCAACATGTGTAACATGCATATGGGTGAATCCTAAGCATATTTATACATGCAAATGGAAATTTTTAGCACACCTTAATGATGAATGCTAAGAGATGTTGTTTAAGGAACATTTGGAATGTTTCATGTATGCATGTTTTTCTTAAGTAGAAAAGAAGGGATTCTTTTATCCATTATTCATATGCACATTTACATGTATGAAAGACATAAGTGAGTACAACACCATTTTTATACCGGGTGTAAGGTACAAGACCTACTTGGGGCTACTTAAAGCCTCGCAATCCCAGGATGTCCAAACTAATATACCACTTTTCTTAAATATATGCGCATGTACAAAAAGAAATGAATGGAAAAAAATCATGAAAAAAGTTTATGTTTGTTTGTTTTGATTTGGTTATGCAATTTATATGTTTAAATATAAAGATCCTTCTTAAAGGATAACATAGGAATGAATAACAATGAATTTAAGAAAGTGATGTGTTCTTTTCAAATGAACTATACACTTTGCAAATCCTTTTCAAAACTATGTTAAAAGAGAAGAAAAAAAAGTCACATATTTTACATTTTATATTATACTCACATGCAAACTTATAAGTAATTATAAGTAGCAAACCTTTCATTTATAATATTTGATTTATAAGTTTTGCAAATAATTTTGGATTTAGTAGTGATAATAGCCATTAATTTTTTTACTTTAGCCAAAACATGCAATTTGACATAAAGGAAACATTTTATTTTAATTTCATTTTTCAAAAGAAATGAATGCATGATTTTCATATGACATACATATTTAACATGCTAGGAAAGAAATAAAGTGATGAAATCATGTAAATTCATTCACCCTAATTAATTCCTAAAGACAATCCTATGATATAAGATTATTTAAAGTGAATCAAAATTATTTAGAGAAATTTTTAGTTTTGTTTTGAGTTTGATTTGACTTTAGGAAATGTGAAAAGATTTGCTGGTCCTAATCCATCTCCTACATGTGTATTGTTGTTTTAGTTTAATTTTTAGAACCATTAGATTGATTTTATATTTTATTTTGGTTAAGGTGTAAATTAAGTTCATTAATTACCCCTTACCTACACCTCCTTCACATTGTTGCAGCCAAGGAAACTGAAGATGCCACCACTTTCTTCAAACACAACAAAGCAAAAAATTGGCAAGGTCGTGTCTCTAAAACACACCTTCAGCGGGAACTTGGTCAGCTAGGGCCGATCAAAATGATACCACGGAAGCGAAAAAAGAGTGAATTCCACATCGACGGAGGGGACACCTCCATAGCGTCCACCCATGACTTCCATCATAATATGGAATTGTCGGAGTCAGGTAAGAAGACGGGCAACTATCTCAAAAATTCTTGGAGCACCATGCTCTCTTCATAGGCCTCATTGAAACCAAAGTGGAGGAAGTCACAAGAAGGGAAATTGATTGCGGAGCACTTGGGATTTTCTACACCAACCCGGTAGGAAAATGCAGGTATCCTTGCTCTATGGAGAAGTGACTTAATCACCTTCTCTCCATCACACAAGATGAGCGTGTATGGTGGGCAACATTCGGTTACCTAACAAGTCCATATGGAGGGTGGCCATGCACTATGCTAACAAGGATTATCACACTCGGGGTTATGGGACACCTTAACTCCCTTGCTGATTCTTTGGCTATCATTGGGGAGATTTCAATTGTATTTATGATGCTAGTGTGAAAAAGGTGGAAAGCAATTTAAATTCTCTCCGGTAAAGAGATGATGAACTTCTTGGCGGCAGGGACCTTCATGAACTAAACTTCAATGGTCCAAGATTCACATGGACAATAAAGATAAAAGTGCATGCAGGTGTATTCTTCATCATCAATTCAATTGCCTCCAACTTCCTACCTCTTGCCCAAACCAAACACCTACCAGTTGCATTGGATCATTGCCTATCCTTCTCCAAATTTAGGCCAATGAAGAGTGGAAATCACATAGATGTGATTTGAAGACACATGGTTGTCTTACCCAATGGCATGGAAGCTTATGTGGAAAAATTGGCATAGCAATTATGATGGCTCCAAAGCTGAAAACCTAGATAGAAAGTGCAGCAAGACATTGAAGAACCTATTCTATTGGAGCAAGAATAAGCTCAATGACTTAAGCAAATAAAGAGACACTCTCCAAGCTGAAATTATGCAACTACAGGTAACAGATTGCACTCCAATGGGGCTGACCGAGCAGCAAGAGTTGGAACTCCACCGCAAAGCTAATGAACTAAATTCAACTCTTGCCCGCCTCGCTTGTTGGTGGAAACAAAGAGCCAAAATCAGGTGGGCTGAGGAGGGGGATGCCAATACCCACTTTTTTCATGCAATTGCATCTGCTCGGAGGAGATCGAATAGAATTAGCACACTCAAACTTGAAGACGGAAGGAGATGACCTTAATCCACCAAACCTTCATGGATTTTTTTTAAATGGAGTGCTCTACCTATCACTACCTCCGGATGGCCATATTTTGCTAAAAATTTCAGAATCTCGCCTCAAGTAGGGGAACTTTTGGAGATGGACACCAACGAAACTGAAATTTGGGAGTGATGATATTATGGGTGCCAACCGTGCTCCAGGATAGATGGCATCAGCATCTTTCTTTAAGCACTTTTGGCGAATCATTGGCCGGGCGTCATTGAGGCTATAAAGAGTTCTTCCACAAGGGCACCATGGCTTCTCAGTGGAAGGAAACTTTGGTGATCCTCTTGCCCAAATCTCAGAATGCTGATTGCCAAAAAATTGAATAGATGACTTATGTAGAACATCATACAAGATTATAGCCAAGATCCTTATGTGTGAAAAACATTCTCCCACACATAATCTCACGAGGGAGGCTTGTACCTCATAGATCGATATCACACCATTGCTTGGCGGCTCAGGAGATTATCAACAAGTTTCAACACTCCACTTCTAAAGATGGCTTCATGGCACTCAAAATTGACAGGGAGCAAGCTTATGATAAAATGAGTTGGGAAACTCTTGCTCTTGTCCTCCATAAAATGAGAATGCCAAACAAATTTCAGAATTGGCTTCTCCAATGTGTCTCCTTCCCTCCTTTGCACTACTACTCAATGGCCAAAGAATAAATTGGATAAAAGCCCATTGTAGGTTTTGACAAGGCTTATCTCCATACCTCTTTATACTTTGCTCGAAACTCCTCTCCATGGCCATCAAAGCGAAACCAAATTTGGTGTTCCCCATACAGGGCACTAATATATCCCACACACTTTATCGACGACATCCTCATCGCATCCAAAGCATCCATCACCCATGCCAAATGCATCATCGAGTTCTAGATGATTATTGCTTGGGCAACAGCAATTAACACTACCAAGAGTGCTATCATTTTTTAGCAAAGCCATTCAGGGAAAGGCAGATTGAAACTCATGGGGTTCAAGAAGGTCCAAGAGCTTGAATACTTAGGCATCAAGTTGGCCATGAGAAAACTAAAAACTGCCAATTTTTTGCAGTTAACCAAGAAGGCAAGAGAAAGGATAAGCCATTATTGGTTGGTATTTATCTATGGTCGACTCAACTAATCAAGTCTTCTTTACTCAGCATTTCCATGTATCAAGTTACTCACACCTTGGTACCCAAAAGCATCACCAATGAGATAGAGAAACTTGCTGGTGTTTCCTTTGGCAGGGACCAACATGGCTTACACTACATTGCTTGGGAAAAAATCTGCACACCCTGCAGAAATGGTGGACTTGGGCTGCATTCAGCCGAGAGGTGGCATGGACCTCTCCGATCCAGATTAGCTTGGGAGTTTCTTAACAAACCAAACACACTCCTACACAAGTGTATTTTGGAAAGATATGGGAAGAATATTTGGCAGCAAAACACAAAAAGGAGTGACTCCATGAGCTAGAAAATTATCACCGTGGGAAAAAATCTGGTAGAATTTCGTTGGAAAATTACTTGAGGACATTGACTTCACAAATCGCATGGATCTGACTACCCGGCCAAATGGCCTACCTTCCTTAACATGGAAAATTCTACTGATTGGAGCATTGCCAACCCCGATTGACCAACAAATCTTTGGAATTTGGAGAAGCAGTGTTGTTTGGCAACCTTATGGTGATCGCATCTCTAAAATACAAATCTGGACCAACCAACCGATCAACCGCTAATCAAGAACCCATTGGAACCACCATCACCTCTATAGTTTACCAAGGTATCTTTGAAAAAGAAACATCATTTCCAATTGCAAGGCTGAAACTTCCCCTAGGGAAAGAATTTTCGGTGGAGGCTCATCAACATGCTATACTAACCAATTGTTGGTTGGCTAGCCATGGAACTAAACACTATGTGCCCTTGGGGATGCAACCAGAGGAAGATATTGAGCATATTCTGTCCATTGCACCCTTACCAATGCTATAATTCGAATCTTGCAAAATGGGGTTCTCAATTCCTATTTTCAACTTAATTGATCTCCTTCAAGCCATTCAAAATGTGCAACCAAGTATGTCTTGGGCTAAATGCTCTTGTCATCATCTACCAAGTCCGGAGGGCCGTATGCTAAAATGCATGTGGCCATGGCACCCCCCAAAATTATTGCCTCAATTCTTGAATCCATCACCCACGCCTCTTCCTTCCCCTTCCAGAAGCAATGGGACATCACCCAGCCCTATGGGCTGATCAAACCTACTATGTGGTGTCCTCCCCTTCCTGGTTGGATCAAGTGGATGGATCCTTGCTTTCTAATGGGTGGTGATTCGTGGTCTTAAGGGATGACAATTGAAACTTCATCAAAGCTATGGGTCATTATTTCCAACATTGGGATATCACGACAGTGGAATTAGCGGCCATGATCTACATTCAGAACATCATGGAGCCTTGGATGATAGAGTACAGAGGCATAGTCATTGAAGGGGATAACATCGGGGTGGTGGACCACCTCAAGCACTCTCTTCAAAGTGAGATATGGGCAAACCTCCGAGGCTCTGTCATAAGCTTTTTTGAAGAACTTCCATCGTTATTTTTTGCTTACACAAAGATCTAACAATAAAGCGACTTTTGTGCGAGCTACTTGCTTTGATTTTGTATGGCATAGCAGATAACCACACTATTCCTCCAGTTTTTTGTTTTAGAGGAGGATAGGAAACATCTTGTAGTTAGTTTTGCTTTCTTTTGCAACTTTTATAACTTGTAACCAGTCTTTTTCTTTATCAATGCAAATGCATCTTTTCAACCTTCACATAATTATTCAAATAATTATGAGCCAACATATGATTTTCAACCACATTAAATTTAAATCAATAATGCTTCCTAAGAAAGAAAGGGCCTAATACAATTGGCTCACAATTATTGATTAATTAATCTAAGGGGTTTAATTAAGTACTTTCATAACCCTTCCCACACATGTAAATTGGATTTGATTTCCTTAAGCTTATTTACGTTATTGAACACCTAAGTATCTACCTAGCAAATGATTGATTAAGTTTAGATTGATTTTGAAATTTTGATTAAATTAATTAAGAAGGTTATTAGTGAATTAACCCTTAATTAGGTTTGGATTAAGGAAGAAAGGGGGTTTAGGGAATAGCTTAAGGAAAATATTCCAAAATTATTTCATCAACCTCTTGATCCCTTAAATAATGTTTACTTATCTTAATTAAATGATTAAACCACTATTCACAAGCTTAATTACTCTTAATTATGTTAAGAGAGTGATTAGGTATTCATTAATTGATTTTCGAAATAACCCACTAATAAATTCCAAGAAAATTAGGGGAGGTAGAGGTCATCCCCCAAAATATGCTTGAAGTTTAGAATTGATTAATGAATTGATTAGGGAGTAATTAGGGATATTAAAATTTCAAATAAATCTAAATTAAGGAAAACTCACTATTCAAAATCAATCAAAATTAATTTTAAATTATTTCCCCTTTAATTATCTTTAAAATGAGCCCTCTTTCATATTTTTCTATTTTTTCTACATTTAGTTATGTATTTTTGAAGTTTCAGTGATTAATAGATCATTAAATCCTTAATATATAACTATTATCAGATACGTAATTTGTGTGTCATGCGATGGGATTAGTTATTTAAGTTATCAAATCGGCGCAAAGCATATCGCTTTCCTTGGACCATCCAATCAAAGATCAGATGGTCAAGATCAAGTCAGCAGTATCAAACAGATTAATCATGGTATCTAACATGGATTAATTAGGACTGACCATCCAAAAAATGTGGGATGGACGGTCCATCATTCATCCCACCCTCACTTGCCGGAGATGGCGACCGTCCGTCTCTTAAGGCTTGATCCAAGCTCACTTGAGCTTAGATTGAGTGGGGATTGAACGCACACCATCTAAGAGAAAATAGGAAGATATCCAATAGTGGAATTCACTTGGGATTAAAGTTCCCTTCATAAATGGCCAAAGAATTCTATATCTAAGCTTAATTTTGATCCATACCTCACCGGAGACTATCATCACCACTCAGTGCAGCTAGTGGAGGCAGTCTGCTGAAGGTTCGAAGGCTTGAAGTGGAGTGGATCTTTCTATTGGCCAAACTCCTCATCAAGTGCTTACTTCTTTGGTCTAGCTCCCCCTTCCCGTGACTTGAGTGCTTGGAACTTGACTTGGGTGAGCTCGATTGGGTCCTCTGAAGGTGCTTACAAGAGGAAATAAGCTCTGGTGAAGAATTAAATAAGATGGATTTCTCACTCACCTCCCCTACTTTTTAGTTTAAGCAAAACTAAAAATGGAGAATTCGAATGAACTTAGCAGAGTTTGGAATTGCTTCCTCTGAGTTCATATGGCACAATCGAGTGTGAATGAGTGGAATTCAAGTGAAATTAGGGGGAGTATATCTCCCTTAATAAGGATTGGATGACTGAGCTTGTCTCTTCTATTTTGATCAAATTAATCACAATGAGTAGGTTGGTTAGGCCTTTTTAAGCTCCACATGGTTCGATTTTGGCATAGGAGTGGAGTGGTGAAGTTTCCATGTGCTCATTTGAGTGGAGGAGTGATTCTATGTGGAGAATTTCCTATTGGGTGGTCAGTTTTGGCCTTAGGTTGGGTTTGGCCAACCCAAATCCATCGGGTCATGTGCACCACACTCATTAGTGTCCACTTGGTCCACTAAGAGGGTGCCAAGTGGCCATGAAAATGATATTACCAAATTTTAGGTGGAATTGGCCATATGTTACCCCTTGACCTAGAGGTAAAATGGTCATTGGCTTTGACTTCTATTTGGATAGATTTGGAATAGTTTGAAATTAGGTTGGTCCAAATTTCAAGAAATTTAGAGTTGATTTGATATCATTTGGATCATGTTGACCCATTTAGGTCAAAATGGGTCAACTTACATCAAGTTGACCAATTGGTTAAATTGGCTCAAACTAAGGGTTGGGTCAAGTTCATATGACCATTTGAAATATTTTGGTATGATTGGTTTGGTTCAACTTTATTTATATTTGGTTTTGGTTCATTTGCATTCATTTAGGTCAAATGGGTCAAGTTGACCAATTTGACCCATTTGACCCAATTGGGTTAGGTTTGGTTGGTCATTTGAAATGTTTTTCAAGCTTTGGTTTTAATTAATTTTGCTTTGGTTTGATTTTGGCTTGATTTCACATTTTAGGTCATGTTGGGTTCATGGTCAATTGGGCTAGGTTGGGTCTAGTTAGTCAATTGAGACTTTGGTCAAGTTCAACAAGTGATTTAGAATGAACTTGACCTATTGGTTTCAATCAATTTGGCTTAGATCAAGATTTGACATATTTTGACTTTTTGGGTCAAGTTGGGTCAACTTGGGTCAAGTGGCCAATTGGGCTAGGTTAGGCTTAAATGATGATTTGGTCAAGTTCAAACATTGATTTAGAATGGGTCTAGATCAATGGTTTCAATCAATTTGGCCTATGGTGGATTTTGGCTAATTTAGGTTTTATTTGGGTCAAATGTTGATTTGGTCAAAGGCTAGGTTTGACTTGGTTTGACCCAATTTGAGTGACTGATCATCTTATGATGATTGTTGCTCATAATATGAGGCTTAGATAGGCTTAGTTCAATCCAATTTGGGTAGGATTAGAATTTGGCTCAAAAAGGTACTTTTGGTAACTTTGGGTTAGCTGAGCCTAAGTGAGTCAATTGACTTGATCAAGGCTTGAATCAAGTTTGGTTGAACTCACATATGGACTTATGATTGAAATATAAATCCATTTGCAAGTGATTTGGAGTCAAATGAGTTTTGATTCATTCGACAATTTCAAGTTCAAAGGGTGAACACGAGTTTGATTTGGGTTTGATTTTTGAATTTAGTTTTGGTTTGATGATTGAAGTTTGTGTTTATATTTGGATTCATGATTGAAGGTTTGATTGAATCATGAAGAAAAATCAAGGGTTTGGCTTGATTTGAGTTTGATTTGGCTAAGTTTAAGAATTTGACTTGAAAGAGTTTAGGTTGGATTTTGATTAGATTGGGTTTGAGTTTTGAATTGATTTTTGGATATTTGAATTTATATTTATGAATATAAATGAAAATATAAATGGGTTGTGAGAAAATCTCTTGAGTTTGAATTGATTTGGATTTGATTTGAGCTAAGTCCATAAGATGGAATCAAAGGGCTTAGGAAGGATTTTTGAATTTAGAATTAAATCATAGGTTTCAATCATTTGGAATTTATTCATGATTTGAGAAAATCCATTGAAATTAATTTAAGGTTTGAGAAAATCAATTAAGTTGTAATTGATTTGAGATTTGATTTGAAATTGATTTGAATTTGAAGTTGATTTGGATTTGAGAAAATCAATTAAGTTTGAATTAATTTGAGTTTGAATTTGGTTTGATCTTGGAGTTGATTTGATTTTGGAGTTGATTTGATTTTGGATTTGATTTGATTTTTAAAATTTGACTTGAAGGAAGGGAGTGAGGATTTGGTTCAAGCTATGGGGTAAGCATGTTTTCTTAACACCCTTAAGGCATGACCTATTCCTATGGCTAACTTTTCTAAGTCTTTAGAGTATTCATCTAATCACTAGAAGTGTCTTAAGACTAAGGAACTCTTAGTGTCTAAGAAAAGTCCTATGTCTAAGATGGAGAGGTTGAGAGCTCATTCTAAAAATGAGGTCAATAGCTAGATATGCCTACAAGGAGTAGAGTTAATTTTGATCTTATTGGTGAAGAAAAATTTTATTGTGGATTTGAGGATTCAAATTGTAGTGCTTTTATTGGTGCAATTGAAGGTACGAAGATCCCACTATTCTCAGTAGAGTTGATGGATTTGAAGATTCTATTATGCTTAGTAGAACTAATGGGTAGAAGACCACGATCGTAGTGTCACGATACACTGATCGTTATGCTCAATAGAGCTGATGGGAAGGTTGAGTAGACTCCCGATGCAGCCTCCTATGCGGCGAAGACGTCGAGAGGTGTTGAAATTTGGGTTGATAGAGAACTTAATTAATTTAACTTAAAATGAACTCTAAGCTCAAAATTAAAATTTGAGTTGAAATTACAGGTGTTTAAAGACCTTGCTATGCTCAGTAGAGCTAGTGGGTAGAAGACCACGATCGTAGTGTCGCAAGACACTGACCGTTATGAACAGTAGAGTTAGCGGGAAGGTTGAATAGCCCCCAATGTAGCCCCCTATGTAGGGATGATGCTGAGAGGCTACCATATTTTGGACTAACAGGTGACTTAAATAAGAACAAATAAAAGTGTTGATGGGCTTAAATTGAGCTTGTTTGAGAATAATAAATTACAGAATAATCCTACATATCAAATTCTAGAAGTCTTTAAATAAAGAATGATCTTACAAGGAACTCAATGACTTATCAACGATCATAAATAGGACTTTTAATGAACTTGAGGGTTTGTCTCCTAACAAGAATGAAAATTAAGTAAAAGCTGCTCGGTGATCATGAGCTAAGTTTCATTGAAACTTAAAGAACTCAATGAGCTATGAACTAAATGCAAATAAATGAATATTAATCTAAATAATTAAACAAGAGCTGAAATACCTAACACCACTGAATCTGCAACACAAATTTAGAAGTAGACAGAAGGTGTTGGCTTAAATTCTAAATAAACTTCAAATTTATTGAGTTTGCATAAATTATGGAGCCAACTATCACTCAATTGAAGTGCTTCATAATTTGTGCAACATTTTAAAGAACTGAACTCTTGTATGAAGTATAAAATAATTCTCAATTCAATTTGATATTTTGAAAATTTGTACAAGTATTCTAAATAACACGCATGGGCCCAAACACTATACTGAATACATGAATCTAGTGTTTGAGGATGATGCACAGGTTGATTCTCAACTAGGTCTACAGACTGGGTCCGGGTTAACAAAACTTAATGATGTTATTATAGCTTTCTCCACTTGAGAAAATCTCTGAGGAACTAATTCTATCATATAATAGTATGACAACTATCTTCTAATCCTTAGCGATGGCTGAGTTGTTTAAAGATATCAATCGAAGGGGTCATCATTATAAAAATATCTAAGATATTTATATTCAATATTCTTTAATTCAAAATTCTTAAAAGTGAACCTAGATTTGATCTTCTAGTATTAAATTAATAGTGTCGACAAGAACTGGAACAATAAAATGAATTATCAATATCCCAATGATAGTTGAGTTGATTGAAGATATCAACTGGAGGGGGTCATTATTATCAAAATATCTAAGATATTTATATTCAATAATCTCAAACTCAAAATTCTCAAATTATAATTCTAGATCTTATCCTTTATTATTAAATTAATAGAGTCAACAAAATCTAAAATAATAAACTAAATGATTAAGCAAACTTATATACCCCCAATGATGGCTGAGTTGATTAAAATATCAATCAGAGGGATCATTATTTTCAAAATATTTAAGATATTTATATTCAATAATTTCAAAATATAAATCTAAATCTGACCCTCTATTATTAAATTGATAGAATCGACCAAATTTTGAACAATAAACTAAATGATCAAGCAGACTTATATATCCCCAATGATGGATGTGCTGATTGTAGAATCAAACCAAAGGAGGTTATTATTAATAAATTTTTTAAAAGTATTTATGTTAAATCACCTCAAATCTAAATTCATGAATACAATTTATAGACCCGATCCTTTGTTAGCAAATGAGTAGAGTCAACAAGGTCTACCCCAATGAAGGCTGTATTAATTGAAGATATCAATAAAAGGGATTCAATCTTAAAATAAAATCATCAAATTATAGTATGAATTCTCAATTGTTCACAGCCTGATGATGGCTGTGTTGATTGAAGATTTCAATCAGGGAGGGAGGGATACTTTAATCAAAATGTATTCATAATTTCAGATCAATTTGACTTAAATTAAATATCAATTCAGATGAAAATTTTATGGTGTCATTCTATTATAAATTCCTAAATAAAATTCTATCTCTAAAAATTTTAAGATAAAATTCAACCCACCTTTCATAATTGTTTGTTGAAGATGACAAATTAAGAAAACTCTAACTCATGAAGGAGCCAATGCCAAATCAAGTATACAATTATATTAACTCTCAAATAATCTCATGGCAGTAAAGACATGACCCATGTCCTTTATCTGTGTGGTTCAGCCAGTAGACTCCACATATGATGCGGTTACGACCAGAGTCCTCTGATCGGGTGGCTACCGCCAAATGGCACCATTATATTATGATCACATCTGTAGCCCGTATGTTCCTCAATGGCTCTACCCCCTTGAGTTGTGAACTATAGGTGCACCTGATAGGGCAAAAAGTCCTCAATTAGCTAAGGTTGATTTATATTTGTTCCCTTAGACAAACTCCACCACAGGTCTACAAGGTTCCCTTGGACGACGTAACCCATGGCTGCTAACAAAGATCATTCGATCAAGTTGGGTTGACTTCCTCCTCTAACTAAGTAGATTAGGGACCATGACAACCTGGGATGACGGAACCATAGGATCTTGATTGGGTGCATCATCATTCTCCCAACCATCCACTTCAAGTTAAAGGATGATGAACTTTATAAATTCAAATTATAAAACTCCACATACTACTACTATACACTACGCATTTAGCAATTTAATGACTAGCCTTAATCAAAAGTTCTCTCTCAACATTAGGAGGGATAATTAACTATAGGTTCTTGCACCTACAAGAAATCTAGAACCAAATCTAAAGTCCTCAAAAAATGAGGGTAAAATCTCTGGATAGTGCTTTATCTACTATTTCATCTACCTTCTAAAAATTTCACCGATATTTTAATCAAACCCTCTTCATCGAGAGGTCGGTTACAAATTTTTAGAGTTCACAATGACATGACCAACATTGACAGTTTGTTTGACATGATGAGCAATACTCCTATTACAGTTTGATATTATATGTGTACCTCAGAAAGTTATAAAGGGGAAAATACTAGCAGACTTTCTCGCTATGCATCCTATCCTAGTAGATTCAACACTCAATGATGATTTTCCTGATGAACAGATTTTGCTTATCCATGAAAGAGAAAAGCTATAGATCTAGAAAATATACTTCGATGGAGCATCATCTTTTAAGCCTACTCACCCCAAATCTGCCAAAAGCAAGAGTTGGCGTTGGCCTCATCTTCATAATAATAGAAGGTGGCATAATGAGATGCTCATACAGGCTGATTGAACCGAGAACCAATAATGATGTTGAATACGAGGCATTGGTAGCAGGCTTCGAAGAAGCTGTAAAAATTGACATCCAAAATTTAAGAATCTTTGGAGACTCTCAATTGGTAATCAACCAAGTGTTGGGTCTTTATAAGATTAATAAGCTTGAATTAACATATTATTATAAGTGAGTGCTTGAGTTCATGAAGCAAGTTCCAAATATTAAATTAGCTTGAGTTTCTCGTTCAATGAATACTAAAGTAGATTGCCTGGCCAAGCTAGTAAAAGAGTTGGAGAACATGAACGACGATGATGTGTTGATTAAAGTGTCCACTCATCAAGTTCTTCAACAAGTAAATCCATACTCCCCACAAGTAGAGGGGACATCAAACTCAAGCCAGTAGAAGAAATTCAAATTGCTCTTCACCCTCCCAAAGAACAATAATTACAAGAGAGAAAGACTCAAAAGTACTACAAAGAAATCATGTGAAGCAGTCATAGTGGAAGTCCCTGATGATTAGAGACAACCCTTCATCGATTATTTCAAAGAAAGTAAATTGTCGAGCAATAAATCATTGGCCACACAGAATATAAAAAGATTCCTACAATATGCTTATGTTAATGACACATTGCATCATAGATTTTTTGAACAAATGTGGCTATGATTCTTAGGGATAGATGAAGCCAACAAAGTTATGTCCAAAATTCATGAAGGACTTTATGGAGCACATCAATCAGGTCCTAAAATGGTAGTAAAAATTAAGAGAATGGGATGATATTAGCCATTAATGGTGAAAGACTGCATAGATCATGCTAGAAAATATCATGAATGCCAAATCCATGGGGATCTCATTCATCAACCTTCGAATTCTCTGCACCCAGCAATAGCATCATGGTCGATCAAATGTTGGGGCACAGATATAATTGGACCTATTGATCCTCCATCATCAGCTGAACATCAATTCATTCTAGCAGCTACTGACTACTTCTCCAAATGGCTTGAAGATGCTCTATTTAAGTAAGTCACTGTTGATCAAGTTGTTCACTTATTCACCAACAATGTTGTCTATAGATTCGGGGTGCCACTATGAATCATTTCATACAACAGTTCAACCTTTAATGCGAAATACAAATCATTGATCGACAAAAATTTGAATGGTGATATTTATCAATCTGCAATCCAAGTGTCGATGGTTTAGCAAAGACTTTCAATAAAACTTTAGTGAAATTTTCAAGAAGATTCTCACGAAGAATAAAATAGAGTGGCACACTAAAATGATGGAAGCACTCGGGCATATAGAACTACTTACAAAACACCAACTAAAGTCACTCTTTATTCTCTAACATTTGGAGTTGAAGCTGTTCTATCATTAGAAGTTGAGCTACCATCACTTCGAGTAGTTGTCCAATTCAATCTTACTCAAGATGAGAATGCTCATCTATTAATGGAAGAGTTGGATTCTTAACAGAGTTAGACTCTATGCTCAATAAAATTTAGAAATTTAAGCGAGGATGTCCAAATCATTCAATGGTTTAGTACATCCTCAAACATTCCAAGAAGGTGAATTGGTTCGGGTGCTGAGAAGGTCAATCATCTCTCATCGCAAGATTGGGGGTAAATTTGAAGCTAATTGGGAAGGTCCTTACATCATAGCGAAGGTGTATGAAAGAGGAGCCTACCAGCTTATTGACAGAAATGGTCAATGATCGATGCCACCAATCAATGATCAGTGTCTCAAGAAATATCACAACTAATTGTGGATAAGTATATAAATACTTAAATGAACCATGCACTATCAAGGCTTTCATGTCAAATACACATGTAATATCACTTGAAGATTCTCTCATAAAATAATAATGCATTTTCAAGTTATTGTGAAAGCCTCCCCTGTTAGATAGGGGGCATTTTTATATATTTAGCTAAATTTACATTGTGCTTCATGCCGAGATCTTCAGATAAATATATATAATAATTAGAATGAGCTATGTTTATATATATCAAAGAAGTTCAAACTATGTAATACATTTTTGAACTAATCTGTAATCCCCCTATCAGACAGGGGGCACTTTCTATATGATCAAAATTGTTCAATCCTCTCCTGTGAAATAGGAGGTCTTCTTGTATATGCTTTTAGGTTAACATTGAGCTTTATGCAAAAATCCCTGAACATATCTATAATTGCTATTATTAAAGTTGTAGGTTCTTGTAAGGACAAAAAGAATCCATTTTCATGAAAAGACATCCTTAAATGTTAAAAGTTTATCTCCCAGATTTGTCAAATTCTAAAGATCAAGTCAGAAGATCTATCAATTTCAAAAATTTCAATCAACTAAGTTGGAAAAACATCAACCTCTACATCTTCAAGTCTAGGACACAGATGGGTTCTAAAGGTCAAACTAAACAAGCCCATCAATGGCGAAGGATTCGGCCTCTACTCAAGCAAGAAAAGGCCATAGTGAAAGAGCCCTCATTCATCGATGACAAGAGCCATGATGCCTTAAGTCGAAGACTCGAGAAAGTTCTAAAGGTTAGACTCAACAAACTCATAAATGGCTGAGTTGCTGACACTCTCCTCACTCAACAAGCTATAAGAAAAGTCCACAGTGAAAGAGCCCCTGCTCGTCAATCCAATAATGATGACTGCTCAATCTGAAATCAGATCCAACTTAGTAACTACAAGCAACCAGAATCCAAGAGATCCTTCTACTTGATCGATGGACCAAGATAATATGAGAAAACTCACAATTCAAAGTTGCCTCAAATTAATCTATATATTGCTTGCAAGGTGATATTCTAATCTCTTTGCAAGTAAGCTGATCAAGCATAAAGCACAGATCAAAGCCAATTCTCTCATCAAGTCCACCAAAGTAGAAAGCACAAGATCAGGGAAGTGATTATATAGTTGACACAAAGGCAATGGCCAAACTAAATGAATTTAATGGTTATTCAGTCTACTATAATACACAATCCTAGACTAACTCAACATTAAAGACCTAATATTAGTCGAATGGCTGGGTCATCTGTATGCACCCTTCTATGAGTTCATCAAAGCAACAAGCACAAGATTGAACATATATACATTTTTTGATAAATCAATATGGAGAAATAAGGTTAATCTTTCATCAAGTCCATCAAGCTTATAGCTATGACAGAAGGAATTCTAAATCTTAAAGTAAACAAATAAATTCCTCCATCAAACCTGATCAAGCATGAAGCTAGGGTCGAAGGAAGTTCAGATTTACAATAATATAAAAGAAAGTAATCTTCAAAGAACCCATTAAAGTAGAAAGTAGATGGTGGAAGAAGCTCTCATACTTTCTAATACGTCAATATGGACAAATCAAGTCAATCCTTCAAGTCCATCAAGCTTAAAGCTAGAACAGAAGGAATTTCAAATGTCAAAGAAAACAAACCAATTCTTCCATCCAACCCAGTCAAGCATGAAGCTAGGGTAAAACCCAAATTTATAATGACACAAAAGAAAAGATCTTTAACAAATGGATTGAAGCAAAGAGTAGATGGTGTAAGGAGCTCTTTAGCGAAGCCATTGAAATTAAAGCTGTAGTAATTTGAGATTCAACAACCTATTTTTAAAAATATAACTCACTCCATATAAAAATCACATTTCTTGGGGGCCATTTGTTGACCTCCATGCATGCACCATAAGTTAAGTCGAGCCCACAGGATGAATTCGACGACCTTTAGAGCGTAAATCATAGCTAAAATGCATTGGACATCATCGAAATCAGTTAAAATTACCTCCGATCGATGAACAGATTTCAACATCGCATTTAGAACATCAAAATTGATTATAATATATATCTTGCATAATCTGACAGTCAATCAATCAAGAAGGAGTGCCATCGATGTACCAATGTGCATATCAAGGTCGAGAAGGTACAATGATGCCCAAACAACCTCTGTTTATGAAATTGATTACGTCATTAGTGTCAAAATATCAAAATCATTCAAATGAGACTATTTGCACTCAATACAGATGAGTTTGTGTGAATATATAATGTCTTCATAAAATCTATATTAAGGTTAATTAAACACTTAAATTAAAAGGGCCTATATATACCAAATTATATCTAACCCTAAGAGGATATAACACTTGCCAGTAGCTCTCAATTCCTAGAGTGCCGCACAGCCCACTCTTTCTTCTCAATATTTCTTCCCTCTCTTGTACTCCCTCCTGACCGAAGGTCAAACCCCTTCCCCACCCCACAGCCGCACAAGTTCCGTCTGTCTATCCCTTCAGAGCTATGATTCCCTCCCTCTCTCCCGATTTTTTTCACTATTGAGCCCACAAGCCAAAGGTCTGACTTCTATTTGAACTCCAAAGATGGACAAGCTTCCCTTTCTTCCTATCTCTATCAGCTCTTCATTTTCCTCATACCCATATCCAATCTCTCAGCCGGCTGATTAATCCATCAGAACCCATCTGCCACTTTGCTTACCATAGCTCTAGTCCAGGCTTGTCATCCCACCCACCCCTTGCTTGAATAAATAAACTTAAGGTCTCTACTACTAATGACAACAATCTTTTCTTCATTTCAGCCTTCTTTGTGCCCGTCCATCTCTCATTTCCTATAGAGTCACACACAACAAGCTAAAGAAATGATATAAAGGTAATATTTGGTCATCCTCTCATCTATTTTACATGCACTTCAGCTTTGTCTATGTCCTGTGAACCTGCCTACTGATGTAGATCTTAATTTTGGCTATGCTAAATAGGCTTATGAGGATAGAGTTTAGCTTAGATTTGGCTTAAATCCTATTCAAATCTAGGTTTCACCCAATTTCCTCCCTCCATAGCCTGTCTCGTGCTTGCTATTGAAAAGGATAGCATCATTAACTTCCCTTATAGCACCCTAGCTCATCCTTTGTTCAAGCCATTGTCTCTATTAGATAGTTGAAACACCTATTCATTCCTCTCTCATCCTGTTTCCTTGCACTCTGCACTCTTGAGTGACCTCTAATTCCTATCATTCATATTTTTGTTTATTGTACAAAGCCTATTTTCTGAACTTTTTAGATCCATATTTTAAGCAAGATGTTAAGGGAGCTAAGATAATATTTTAAAAGGATTAAAATGAAAAAAATTTATGTTTAGTGTAATAAGTCAAAATCAATTTTAAATGCTCTAAAATTGCAATTGCGGCGTGTTCATCGAAATGAGCGGAACCCATACGTGCTCTTTGTAGCATGATGGGAAAAAACTTATATGCGACACTCGTAGTGCGATAGGAAAAATTATATGATTTATTTTGTGTAGGTAACCTATACACGCTCTTTATAGCATGGTAGGGAAGAAGATACTTAGGCCATTATTTATACCACTCATATGGACAGTTGTTAAAATGGAGCTTATTATTAATCGTCTTATCAAAAAGAAAAATGTGAAACCCTTATTCCAAATTGATTGCATAAAGGCAGAACGATTAATGAATTCTTATGAATATTAAAAATTTGGAATAAAAGATCTTTAATCTGAATCAACTAATGAAAGCAATAGGTGCTTACTCTCAAGCAGAAAGTTGGTAGTGAGGATAACGATTCAGAGATCACTATATGTAAACATCTCATGAAACTTTAAAGCATATTATGAGGCTATTTTTGTGAGACTCATTTCCTTTAATATAATTGATGAGAAATGAAATGAAGATTGAATGACAAGTTGTAGAAAATGTGAAGACTCTTTGAATGATAAAGTTATAGAGGCTTGAAGTTTTCTTTTTGGGTGAATTTCATACATGTAAACTTGTATGAACACAATTGCATGAAGTATGCCCTTGCACATACCTTATAGCAGTCACTCCTCTAGTTCAAATGTTCCAAAATACATGCAAATGCTTGAATGAAAATAAATTCATTACACATATCTAGAATGAATCTATTCTCATTCAAATGCTTCAAAGCTAGCACAAACTTTCAAATAAATGAATTGAACATACACATGCATTACAAGGAGATCACATATTTGAACTCATTGCATCAGGATGTGTGTAAACTACATGATTGATGAAGTAGTGCATTCATTATAAAACAAGTGTGCTTATACGTAGCGCCTAGAAATTCATATATGTTTCTTAAAATGAGATGCTCACATGTATTTTGAGGGATATCTTAAATCCAATTTAAATGGCTCAAAGCATATCCAATTATCTTACACAATGAATAAATAGATATATGTAATTATTCAAAATCGATCTATACCCACATGAGCCCCGACACTACGTTGAATGCTTAAACTTAGCATCTGAGGATACTGCATGGGTTAATTCCCAGTTGGGTCTTAGGATCGGGTCCGGGTTAACAAAACCTAACAATCCAATAATAATACTATAAGAATTTCAACTCAGTAAAATATCTAAGAAGCTAATTTTTTTCATATGATAGTTGATATGATCTTCTATTATTAAATTAATAGAGTCAACAAGATTTGGAATATCAAATAATACATATACCCTAGTGATGCTTATGTTGATTATAGAATCTAATGGGAGGGGATTATTATTATCTATGTTTTTTAAAATAATTATGTTAAATCACCTCAAATCCAAATTTATGAATACAAGTCATAGACTTGATCCTTTATTAGGAAATGAGCAAAATCGACAAGGTCCACCCCAATGATGGTTGAGTTGATTGAATATATCTACCGGAGGGGTCATCATTATCAAAATATCTAAGATATTTATATTCAATATTCTCAAATTCAAAATTCTTAGAGCATAAATCTAGATATGATTATTTATTATTAAATTAATATAGTCGATAAGATCTAAAATAATAAACTAAATGACCAAGCGGCTTATATTCTTCAATGATGGCTGTGTTGAATGGAGATTTCAACCATAGGAGATACTTTTATCAAAATATTTTCATAATTTCATATCAATTTGACTTAAATCAAATATCAATTCAAATGCAAAATTTAATGTCATCCAATTAAAATGCTTAAAAGAAATTTAATATCTAAAATTTAAAGCAAAACTCAATTCACCCACTTTTCTATTTGTCGGAGGCGTCAAATTAAAAAAATTCTAGCTCATGAAGGAGCTAAAGTCAAATCAAGTGTTCCACTATATTCACTCTCAATTAATCTCATGCTAGTAAGGACATAGCCCATGTCCTCTAACCATGTGGTTTGGCCAGTAGGCTCCACATATGATGCGGTTACGACCAAAGTCCTCTGATTGGGTGGCTGCCACCAAATGATAATATT
The DNA here is from genome assembly GCA_021442155.1 of Cymbidium sinense. Classification (NCBI taxonomy): domain Eukaryota; kingdom Viridiplantae; phylum Streptophyta; class Magnoliopsida; order Asparagales; family Orchidaceae; genus Cymbidium; species Cymbidium sinense. The sequence goes on from CM038216.1 coordinate 3,883,391, forward strand.
ATATTACGGTCATGACTGTAGCCCATGTTCCCCAATGGCTCTTCCCTTTGAGTTGTGACCATAGGGTGCACTTGATAGGGCAAAAGCCCTATGTTAGCTAAGGTAGACTTAAGCTTGTCTCCTTAGACAAACACCACCATAGGACTACAAGGTTTTCTTGGATGACACAATCCATGGCTGCTAACAAGGATCCTTCAGTCAGGTTATGTTGATTACCTCCTTTGACTAAGTATACTAGGGATGATGATAGCCTGGGATGACGAAACCATGGGATCTTGATCGGGCACATCATCATTCCCCCACCCATCTGCTTTAGGTCAAAGAATGATGAATTTTATAAATCTAAATTTCAAAACTCCACATACTACTACTATATGCTATGCATTAAGCATTATAATGACTAGCCTTAATCGAAAGTTCTCTCTTAGCATTGGGAGGGGTAATTAACTATAGGGGTTTGCATCTATAGGAAACCTGGAACTAGATCTAAAGTCCTCACAAAATGAGGGTGATATCTCTGGGTAGTATCTCATCTACTATTTCTTCTGCCATCTGAAAATTAGACCGACATTAAATCATTCTTTCTTAATTGAGAGGTCATGAATTTTTGGAGCCCATAATAAGTTGGAAGTAGTGAATGCTTGAGTGTTCTTCCATTAAATGAAAATTGAGCTACAACTTAAAAATAGGGCCACATCAATCATATGATGATTTTTTAGCTATAATAGCTACTAGTGATGGCCAATGATGGCAAATAATAAAGATAAGTGATGGTTGCTAGTAATGACTAGTTTTAAGCTCTCAAAGTTAGCTCTTAGCTTTCTCTCCTCATATTGAGAATGAAGTCCTATGAGAGGAATTATATAGTAAACTTAGCCAAAATCTCACTCAACCAAATAATTTATGTTAACTTTTAATCATAAATCATTGTTTCAACATTTAACTATCTTAATGAACTTGAAATTAAACAATTTTAAGCTCTTTGGATTTTGCTTATCTAGTCACTCAATTTGATTATAAGCATGCAATATTTATCGATCATTTGAGTCCTTAATTAATGCTTGAAACTTGCTATTATACTTTAAGTGCTTGATTTAAAGTCATTGGAGCTCAAATTAAACTACCTTTTGTGTCGTTAGGCCAACACCCATACTATCTTGTTGTGTAATCCAATCTAAGAGTAATATAAGTTGTGTGTTGATGTTAAGAGATAAATATCTATTCGAATGAGGATAAAAAAGAGATAAGTAGAGTAACTTAGCTGATCAACAATGCACGGATGGATGGCTAAGATCTTCCAAGTTCTTCCCCGTGATCAACCGACCATCCATGATCAAAGGGAAGATCCGAGCTCGATTGAGCTCGGATTCAAACCAAACTCAACCCACACCATCTAAAGCTAAAGAGTGGCACATCCAGCGGTCAAAAATCCATGGGATTAAAATTTCTTTCATGAAGCTCCACACCACATTGAGTTTAATGGTTGAAAAATCTCATACCTCGTCGGAGGTGATTAACAGAACTCAATTCCCTTGGAGAAGCTTCGTCTGGTTGAGATGAAGCATTGCTGAAGATTTGAGCACTTGAGGTTAAGTGGATTGGTATATGGACCACCTCCCCCTTAGCTAGCTTGCAGCCTTGATCCAATTCAACTCTTCCTTGCTATGGGAACTCCAAAGAAAGCTTGGGTGCACTTGAGTTAGCTCCTTGATGAAGTATGCAAGAGCAATTGGATGGAAATTGAGTGAAGAGGAAGTTGGCTCTTCAATAGACCTCCCCTATTTTCAAACTTTGAAAACCAAGAAATGGAATTTTCAAATACTCTATAAGAAGCTTGGGAATACTCTTTAAGGCTTGCTTTGGGTTTCTTAGCATCAATCGACAGATGGGAAGTTAAAATTGAAATGAATTAGGGAAGTATATTTCCCCCTTGAAGGATCGAATGGACATCCATTCACTTACCATTTTTTATCAATGGAGCTTAAGCAGTGGGTTGTTTGAGCTGTTAGGAGTGTGCACATGGTCAGTTTTAGCCAAGGAATGGATTACCAACCTCCCATGTGCTTGAATTTGAGTAGGAGAGGAGTTTGAATTTTGAGTTTTGACCCATGGGGTCGGGTTTGGTCTAGGCACTAATTGGGCTGACCCAAACCCATTGGGTTGGGTGTACCACTCTACATTAGGTCCCCTTGAGCTTTTAGGAAAGCCTCAAGTGGATATGAAGAGGGTATGACCAAATTACCCATAGATTAGTCTAAAATTTGTTCTATGACCTAGGGATAGAATGGTCATTTTGCTAATTTTTCACTTTGGATATGTTGGGTATGTGGAGAAACTAGGTTTGGTCAAGTTTCATGATATGGTTTGGCTCATGTTGACCCATTTAGGTCAAAATGAGTCAAATTAGGTCAAACCAAGGGTTGGGTCAAGTTCATATGACCATTTGAAATGTTTTGATGGCTTGTTTGATTCAATTTGGTATAGCTTTGAATTTGGATCATATGACTTCATTTATGTCAAATGGGTCAAGTTGACCTATTTGACCCATTTGACCTATTTAAGGTAGGTCAAGGGTAGGTTTGGGTTTGTTTAGTCATATGGAGTGGATTGGTATCATTATTTTCAATCAATTTTGGTTATGTTCAAATTTGGCTCAACATGACCCCTTTAGGTCATGTTGGGTATAAGGTCAATTGGGCTAGGTTAGGTCTAGTTGGCCAATTGAGGCTTTGGTTAAGTTCCACAAGTGATTTGGAATGAACTTGACCCATTGGTTTGGATCAATTTGGCTTAGATCAAGTTTTGACATATTTTGACCCTTTAGGTCAAAATGGGTCAACTTGGGTCAAGTGGCTAATTGGGCTAGGTTAGCTAAATGTTGACTTGGTCAAGTTCAAACATAAGTCATGAGTGAACTTAGATCAATTATTTCAATCAATTTGGCCAATGGTGGAATTTGGCTATATTAGATTTTATTTTGGGTTAAGTGTTGACTTGGTCAACCCTTATGTTTGACCCAATTTGACTGACTGATCATCCCATGATGATTGTTGATCATGTTGAGAGGCAAATATGAGTTTGGCTCAATCCAATTTGGTTAGGGTTATAATTTGGCTCATAAGGGTACTTTAGGTCACTTTGGGTCAAGTGAGCCTAAGTGAGTCAAATGGCTTGGTCAAAGCTTGATTGATCTTGTATATGGACTTATGATTGAAATATAAATCCATTTATAAGTGGTTCGAAGTCAAATGGGTTTTGATTCTTTTGACAATTTCATATTCAAAGGAAGAATATGAAAGGGTTTTGGCTTTGATTTTTGACTTGGATTTTGATTGTTTGATTGAAGTTTGTACTTATACATGAGCTCATGATTGTGGGGTTGACTGAATCATGGGAGAAAATCAAGAGTTTGGCTTGGTTTGAAGTTGATTTAGCTAAGTTCAAGATTTTGACTTGAAAGGCTTAGGTTGGATTTTGAATGGATTTGAGTTTAACTTTTGGAATTAGTTTTGAGTGTTTGAATTTATATTTCATTTATATATGTGAATACAAATGAGAATATAAATGAGTTATGAGAAAATTTCAAGGATTTAAAGTGATTTGCTCATGATCTAGGCTAAGTCCTTAAGAGAAGATTAAGGAACTTAGAAAAGATTTAAAATTTTTGAATTGGAATTTTTGAATTTGGTTTGATTGATTTATATTTATATTTCATTTATATATGTGAATATAAATGAGAATATAAATGAGTTATGAGAAACTCCCATGAATTTGAATTGATTTGAACATGATTTAGGCTAAGTCCTTAAGAGAAAAATCATGGACTTAAGAAGGATTTTAAATTTAGAATTTAATTTTGGATTTTATTTGATTGATTTATATTTATATTTCATTTATATGTGTGAATATAAATGAGAATATAAATGAGTTTTGAGAAAATCTTATGAGTTTGAGTTAATTTGATTAAGGTTTTGGATAAGTCCTTTAATGAAAAATTAAGGGACTTATGAAATTTTTAAATTGGAAATTTAATTTGAGGATTTCATTTGATTGATTTATATTTATATTTCATTTATATATGTGAATATAAATAAGAATATAAATGAGTTTTGAGAAAATCCCATGAGTTTGAGTTAATTTGATCAAGGTTTAGGCTAAGTCTATTAATGGAAAATTCAGGGACTTAAGAAAATTTCATGAATTGATTTGGAATTTTGAGTTTAGTTTGATTGATTTGAATTTATATTTCATTTATATATGTGAATATAAATGAAAATATAAATGAATTATGATAAAATCTCAAAGATTTGAATTGGTTTTGATTGTAATTTTGGTTAAGTCCTTAAAGGCATGATTAAGGACTTAGGCAAAATTTGAACTTAGGAATTTTTGATGGATTTTGATCATGAGTTTCAATCATGGATTTTGATCATAGAATTGATTTGAGTTTGGAGAAAATAAATTAAGATTGATTTGGAGTTTGACTAAAAAAAGGAAGGTGAGGAATGGTTTTAAGTTAAGGGTAGGAAGTTTTCCCTAACACCCCTAAGGCATGACCTATTCCTATGGCTAACTCTTCTAAGTCTATAGGGCTAGGTTGAGTGTCCATCTAATCACTAGATGTGTCTTAAGACTAAGGAACTCTTAAAGTCTAAGAGAAGTCCTAAGCCTAAGATGGAGGGGTTGAGAGCTCATTCTAAAAATGAGGTCAACAACCACGAAACAAAACAAGACAAGCTTAAATAGTGAAAAGTGGACTTTGAATCAATCTAAACACCATATGATCACTCTTTATGCTAGTTTTATTAGTAGTAAGATTCAAGTAAGTTTTAATTAACCCAAACAATAAAACCTCTTTCTTGCATTTACCTGAGTATTAAACCTTAAGGAGGAATCAGGTCAACTTAAGAAACAAAGGAAAATTGAAACTGAATGCTAGGAGTTCAGCTAGTAGGTTTGAAGGGGCAGGGAGATAGAGTTTGAGGTTCGGTTTAGTTGCACAGTGAAAATAGGTGGCAGAGAGTATGCTAGCAAAGGGCTAGGATGGGAGAAATGAAAGCAGAAAGAGATGACAGGGAGAGAGGGAACCTGATTCGGTCTGACCTGCTGGAGCAGAAGGAGGAGAAAGATGGGAAGATCAGCTCGAGCTCGTATGAATGAGGGTTTTTGGCTCGTTTGTCGACTGGAGAGGGATAGATGACTTGCATGAGGTTCAACTGGAAGGAGGAGACGGACGGAAAGGAGGGGTTCATCCGATTGCTGTGTGTGGAGTTCGTTCTCTGTGTGTGGTTCGGTCGGTTAAAAGGAAGGAAGCAGATGACATGAGAGAAGAGAGCTCGATCAACTTCTCACACATGAATGGGAGGAAATAGGGAGGAGGGGGATTACGGCTGCCAATTGAATACCTAGGTTTAGGCATTAGCATACACACATATAGGGCTCCCTTTTTTTCTTATTTAAGTGATTAAATCAACCCTAATTGAACTTTTTGTGATAACATCATTATGTGATTAATTTATATATATATATATATATATTAATTTTAGATTATTCTGATGTTCTGAAAGGAACAACATAGTTCATTTCACGATCAGAGGTCGTTTGGTTCAGGTCGACGCCAAATCGACTCAATTTCAATTCAAATTGCACGTTGCCGCTTCTGACCACTCAACATTCATGTTAACTCGTTCAAATTGAGCGTGAATAGTCTCATTTAATAGGTTTTAGCATTTTGACACTAACAACATGATCAATTTTACGAACGGATGTCATTTGGGCATCGTTGTAGCTTCTCGACCTCGATATGGGTGTCAACGCATCGGTAGACTCCTTCTCTATTGGTCAACCATCGAATTATGAAAGATCATATTTTGATTCATTTTGACATTTTGAATGTGATGGTGGAGTCTGTTCATCGATCGAAGGTCACTGATTTTGATCGATCAGTGAACTTCGACTCGATTTTTGTCTATATTGATTGATTGATCGATATTCACCAATACTCATCCAAACTGAGTTTGAATAAGTTTTATTTGATATTTTGACATTTTGATATTAACGGCGTAATCAATTTCATTAACTAGGTCATTTGGACAACACTGCATCTTCCCGATCTAGATTTGCACATAGCGCCCGATGACCCCCTTCTTGATCAGTCGATCGTTGAATTGTGCAATATACATATTATGATCAATTTTGATGTTCTGAATGTGATGCTAGAGTCGTTGGTCAATCGAAGATCATTTTAACTAATTTTTAGTGTCATCGAGTGCATTTTAGCTTCGATTTGCACGTTGAAGCTCATAGAATTTACCTTGTGAGCTCGACTTGACTTATGGCGCATGCATAGAGTTCAATAAATATCTCCCAATAAATATGATTCGCACATGGAGCGAGTCATGTTTGTTGAAAACTAGTTGACCCTTTAGGCTGGCCATGGGTCTTGGATCACTTCAGCTTTCAACTTCCATGAGTTCACTGAAGAGCTTCTTCCACTATCTACTATCTGCTTCGATGGGTTTATTGAAAGTCTCTTTCTTTTGTGTCTTTATAGATTTGGATTTTTTCCGACCCTAGCTTCATGCTTGACTAAGTTGGATGGAGGAATCGATTTGTTGTCTTTTAGATTTGAAATTCTTTTTATTTTAGCTTTAAGCTTGCTGGACTTGATAAAGAATTGATCTGATTTATCCATATTGATTTGTTAGGAAGTGTATATATGCCCTAAGTCCTGTGCTAGTTGCTTTGACGGACTCATTGAAGGGTGCATACATATGACTCAGCCTCCCGGCTTATATTAGATTAATGTTGAGTTATCAGTCTAGCAATGTATGCTTTAATAGACTAAATAACTATGAAATTCTTTTAGTTCGGCCATTGCCTTTGTGTAAACTATAGAATTGCTTTATTGGTCCTATGCTTTCCGATTTGGCAGAAATGATGAGGGAATTTGTTTTGATATGTGCTTTGTGCTTGACTAGACTATTTGAAAAGAGATTAGAATATTATTATGGAGGCAATGTAGAGATTGATTTGAAGCAACTCTGGGTTGAGAATTTCTTCAGATTGTTTTGGTCTATCGATCATGAAGAAAGATCTCTTGGATTCCGGTTGCTTGTAATCACTAAGCTAAATATGATTTGAGATTGAACAATTGTCATCATTGGACTGATGAGTAGGGGCTCTTTCACTGTGATATTTTCTTGGGGCTTGTTGAGTGAGGAGAATGTCAGCGACTCAGCCATTTGTGGGCTTGTTGAGTCCAACCTTTATAACATACTCAAGTCTTTGAGTTAAGTTGTGGTGGATTGGTGATTTGGTCATTAGACTAACAAGGGCTCTTTCACTACGGCCTTTTCTTGCGGCTTGTTGAGTAAGGAGAGCGTCAGCAACTCAGCCATTTATGGGCTTGTTGAGTTTGACCTTTAGAACCCATTTGTATCCTAAACTTGAAGATGTAGATGTTGATGCTTTTCCAACTCAACTGATTGAAGCCTTTAAAATTAAGAGTTCTTTTGACTTGATCTTTAGAATTTGACAAATATGGGAGACAAACTTATGACATTTAGGGTTGTCTTTTTGTGCATAGAAATATATTCTTTTGGTAAGCAAGAGCCTGCAACTTTAATAATAGCAATTGTAGATATGTTCTGGGATTTCGACATAAAGCTCGATATCAACCCGAATACATATACAAGAAGACCTGTTTCATAGGAGAGGATTGAACAATTTTAATTATAAAAACTAAAAAATGCCCCCTGTCTAGTAGGGGGATTGTAGACTAGTTCAAAAATATATTACAGAGTTTGAACTTCTTTAATATAAATAAACATAGCTCATTCTAATTATTATATTTATTTATCTAAGGATCTCGGCTTGAAGCACGAAGTCAACTTGGCTAAATATATAAAAATGCCCCTTGTCTAATAGGGGGAGGCTTTCGCAGTAACTTGAAAATGTTTTGTCATTTTACGAGAGAATCTTCAAGTGACATTACATGTGTATTTGGCATGAAAACTTTACTAGTGCAAGATTCATTTAAGTGTTTCTATGCTTATCCGCAGTCAGTTGTGATATTTTTTGGGATATTGACCATTGATTGGTGTCATCGGTCATTGACCATTCATGTCAATAAGCCGGTAGGCTCCTCCTTCATACACCTTCTCTATGACGTAAGGACCTTCCTAGTTAGCTTTGAATTTACCACCGATCTTGTGATGAGGAATGATTGGCCTTCTTAACACCAGAACTAATTCACCTTTCTGGAATGTCCAAGGACATACTAAACTATTGAATGCTTTAAAAATCCTCACTAGATAGATTTCTAAACTTTGTTGAGCTTAGAGTCTCACTCCGTCAAACACATCCAACTCTTCCACTCGTAGGTGAGCATTCTCATCTTGAGTAAGATTGAATTGGAAAACTACTCGACGTCATGGTAGCTCAACTTCTAGTGGAAGGATGGCTTCAACTCCAAATATTAAAGCATAAGGAGTGGTCTTGGTTGGCATTTTATAAGTTGTTATATATGCTTAGAGTGCTTCCATCATTTTAGTGTGCCACCCTTTTTTATTCTTTATGAGAATCTTTTTGAACAACTTCACTTAGTTTTATTGAAAGCCTCTGCCAAACCATTAGCCCTTGGATTGTAGATTGATGAGTATTGCCAATCAATTTTATGTCAATCAGTGAATTTGTATATCTTCACACTATTAAAAGTCAAGCCGTTGTTTGAAATGATTCATCATGGCACACCAAATCTATAGACAATATTATTAGTGAAGAAGTCAATGACTCGATCAGCACTGACTTTCTTAAATGGAGTGGCTTCAGCCCACTTGGAGAAGTAGTCAGTAGCTGCTAGAATGAATCAATGTCCGACTAATGATGGAGGAGAAATCGGTCCAATTATATTAGTGCCCCAACTTTTAAACGACCGGGATGATATTATTGGGTGTAGATGATTCGGAGGTTGATGAATGAGATCTCCATGGACTTGGCATTTATGACATTTCCTGGCATGAACTATGCATTCTTTCACCATTGAAGGCCAATAGTATCTCATTCTTTTAATTTTTACTATCATTTTGGGACCTGACTATTGTACGCCACAGAGTCCTTCATGAATTTCAAATAATACCTTGTTAGCTTCATCAGTCCCCAAACATCGCCACATTTGCTCAAATGAACTATGGTATAATATGTCATTGACATAAGCATATTATAGGATTCTTTTTGTAATCTGCATTGCTAGAGATTTATTGCTCAATAATTTACTTTCTTTAAAATAATCGATGAAGGGTTCTCTCCAATCATCAAGCTCTTCCACTATGAAAGCTTCACATGATTTGTTTGTAGTACTTTTGAGTTTTTCTATCTCTTGTACTTGTCATTCTTTGGGAGAGTGAGGAACAATTTGAATGGCTTCCTGTTAGCTTGAGTTTGATGTCCTCTCTACCAGTGAAGAGTATGAATTTACTGGTTGCAAAACTCGATGAGTGTACACTTTAATCAACACATCATCATTGTCCATGTTCACCATCTATTTTGCCAGCTTAGCTAAGCAATCCTCTTTACTATTTTTTGATCGAGAAACTAGAGCCAGTTTAACATTCAAAATTTATTTCATGAGCTCAAGTACTCGCTTATGATAATATGCCAGTTTGAGCTTATTAATTTTGTAGATGCCAAACACTTGGTTGATCACCAACTGAGAGTCTCCAAAAGTTCTCAAATTTTGGATGTCGAAGATAACAGGTTCTTCAAGGCTTGCCACCAATGCCTCGTATTCAGCTTCATTATTGGTTCTTGGTTCAGTCAGCCTATATGAATGCCTAATTATGCCACCTCTGGTATTATGAAGATGTGGCCAACACCAGCACTTGCTTTTGGTAGATTTTGGGAATGAGCGGGCTTAATAAATGATACACCATCGAAATACATTTCCCATATCTGTAGCTTTTCTCTTTCATGGATAAGCTGAATCTATTCATCAGGTAGATCATCGTTGACTATTAAATCTATTAGGATAGGATGCACAGCGAGAAAATATACTAGTATCTGCCTCTTTACAACTATTAGAGGGACATATATGATATTGAACTGTAACAAGAGCACTGCCCAATGTGCCAAACGACCTGTTAATGCTGTCCTTATCATTAGGAACTTCAACAAATTGATCTTTGATATGAGTGTTATCTTATGTGATAACATATAATGTCAAAGTTTTTTGAGCATTGATGATTAGCACAATATAGTGCTTCTCGATTGAAGAGTACTTTTGCCTCAGCTCCTATCAATCTTCAACTTATATAGTACAGTGCATTTTCCTTGCCTTCTTCATTATGTTGTGCAAGCAATGCTCCGAAGGATTCTTCTAATGCAAGTGTATATAAAATGAGGGGCTTCTCTGGAATTGGTATTGTAAGGATTGGTGGATTCAACATGTATCTTTTGATACTATTGAATGCTTCTTGACACTCATTATCCCATTTAAATTGTGCATTCTTCTTCATTAATTTAGCAAATGGTTGACACCTACCCGAAAGATTTGATATGAAATGTTGGATGAATGCAAAGGTCCTTGTACAAAATAAAGCTGATGAAGATTCTTCAGCAGTGTCATATCCATTAGCTTTGATTTTATTAGGGTTGATCTCAATTCCTCTGTGTCGCACCACATAACTAAGGAACTTTCCAGATGAAACCCCAAATGCATATTTGAGAGGATTCATTTTGAGATCATACTGCCTAATTCTTTTGAAGACCATCCTCAGGTCTTTTAAATGATCTTCTCGATCTATGCTCTTAACAATGAAGTCATCCACATAACATTCAACTTTCTGATGAATCAACTCATCGAAGATGCATGTCATGGCCCTCTGATACGTAGCTCCAGCATTCTTCAATCTGAAGGGCATGACTGTTTAGCAATATATACCAATTGACTTCCTGAACGATGTGTGTCTTTCATCTTTGGGAGCCATCTTGATTTGATTATACCATGATGATCCATCCATGAATGAGAACATGATGTAGTAGGAAGTATTATCCACTAATAGTTTTGATATTGGAAGTTAAAAATTATCTTTTGGGCATGCTTTGTTCAGATCTCAAAGTCATTGTAGATACAAATTTGACCATTTTTCTTTCTCACCGGAACAAATTAGTTATCCAATATGCATACTTTTCTTCTCGGATAAATCCTGCTTTGATCAGCTTCTTAGTTTTTTCAATTACCTGTTCTTCAATCTCCAATCTCATTCACCTAGGAGCTTGCTTAACAGGTGTTGCATCTGCCTTGTGGCTAATTTATGAACCTCCACATCAGGTGATAAGACTGACATTTTGGAGTATGTCCAAGCAAAGAAATCCCTGAATTTATAAAGTAGGGCCTTTAATTCTTCAACTTTTTCACCGTGAAGAAGGGCACTAACGAAGGTTAGATGAGGATCATCTCTTATTCCCAAGTTGATTTCTGTTAGTTCATCCATAGTAGTTGCTTGCCTACCATCCTCAAGCTTCTCAGGCGCTAGCTTGGCTACCACTTCCTCATCATTTGATAGGTAAACCTCATAAATGTTATCTTCAATTTCAATTTTAGTCTCAACTTCATTTTCTGTTACTGTATAACAAGCCCTTCGATGATACCTACGTCAGACATATTCAAGACCTTTAGATGTATGACCCTCATACTTTCACAAGGTTTGTGGACTTTTCAAATTCCAGAGGTGTTAAAAAGATAAGCTCACCACTTATCATTTCCAACATCAACCCCTAATTTGTGCATCATTTTATGGATCCTTAAAGGATAATACCTTGGCATTCTCATTGGCACCATATCATTAGATTCATGGAATTGCATAAGCCAATTAGAATCTTGGTGATAACATTCCTCGGACTTGTAAAATGAATATCCACGTTCATCACTTCCAGGCAAAGGAGGCACATAAAAAGTCTTTAACTCTTCAACAATGTGGACTTCACGTTGAGTAACTTCCTTGAAGTGTTAGAAAGGAACTAGCATGACCACTAATGAATCTTCTGATATTAATAATTCTATCATCCTTCTTGAAAAGATACACTAAACTTCACTTTCGTAAGTAGGTTCATAATCATAATCGGGGTGTAAGTATTCTATATTTTTCTTAACTTTCACCGAGACTTCTTCACTCCCTCAGGCCCAACGGGAGGATCATCCTCTTCTTCTATGTCATTTCCCAGATGAGGGACTAGCCTTTTCAACTTAGGTGATGCACTAGCTGCTTTAGGAAGAGTCGATGTCACCTTCTTTCTTCCTTTTTCCTTCTTCACTTCTTTGTGTTGTTTTGTAGCGTTTGAGGTAGAAGCTTTGGATTGTTGAGGCTTGGGCTCCTTCAACAAATAGTATTTCACATCTTCATAGATTTTAGCTTCATGGACTACAAATGGCTAAGGATTTCTAGAAATTTTATGTTCTTCCTCATCTCTTATGTCTTTCATGCACTGGTGCAAAGTGTTCAGGACTATTCCGTACTCATGTAGCCAAGGATGACCCAACAAAGCCTTGAATGAGGTGTGAGCATCGATGACATGGAATTTAGCTTCTGTGTAAAGCTCCTCGAATCTTAGTGGCAACATAAAAGATCTAAGAGTCTTTTAACCTTTTTCATTGAAGTCGTGGATCATCAATTTATCTCATCTTAGATGCTGAACATCAAGGAAAATCTTCTTAATGCTTGTAGGCTCATGAGATTAAGAGATGAACCTAGATAAATTAGAATCTGATTGACTATGACATTATCACTCTCCACAGAGACATATAACGGACGATTGTGTTCTGATGTTCCAAGCATAAGATCCTCCTCAGAGAAGGTGATCCTCGGAAGGTCTTAAGATTGTAATACTTCAGTCATACACCACTCGGTGAAGTACTCTTCATATTTTTTTTTTCAATAGCCTAAAATAAGGTTTCACGGAGATCCTACGACATCAAGAGGGTCTCATACACACTCAATTGTATAGGGATCTTCCTCAAGTGTGATAAGATGTTGTAATTGATTCCTTTATCTACGTTAAGCTTCTTCTTTGGATCTTTAAAAATGATATTTTCATTAACTTATATATTCTTGTTATTTAGTGCATCTTTTTTGTGATGATGGCAACACTTTGCTACTTCTCAATTGTATTGGGGCTACTCTATCTGGCTCAGTTTCTTTTGAATAAGTCTCCCCTTCAGAATCACTGTTTATGCCAAAAGATTGGATAGAAACTTCAAAATCACTGCCTAATTTTATGTCCTTCATCAATGGTGATGTTAAAGGCTTTGACTCATCTTCATTCAGAAAGCACAATGTCTTCTTCTGAGTTATCATCTGTTTGTTTCACCATTAGGTAAGACATGAATGTCACATCATTGGTGGTTCTTCTTATTGAATCCTCTTGAAGAAGTGAACTCCATCCAGGAATATCCAAGGACACTAAGAAGAGATTGATAGACTTCATTTGTTTCAAATTTGGTGCATGAAATCGAGTTTCGGTTGTTGATATTCTTCTAGATTATTAATAATCTTTTGTGTTGTAGTCTTCTTCTTAATTTTCTTTTGTTTATTTAGAATGTTTCTTAGATGCACTTGGTTCACCTTGAATAGGTTGTTTCTCATGCTGCAACATACCAGCCTTCTTGAGGTATCTTTGGGAGGTTGAAGTGCTTGCTTTTGGTATATCTTTTAGCCTGTACTGGTTCAAGCAGTGACTTTCACTTAACACAATGGACACCTTCCAATTTCTTTAGCATTCTCCATGTTTTCTTTGAGCTTGCAGTCTCTCATTGATCATCTTCAATTGACTTTTCTTTTGCTTTATCTTTCTGCAGGGGCATAGGAGAGGACGTAACCACCATTATAGATTCTTTCTTTGGGTGAACAAGGACACTGATGGATAATGTGAATTCACCTCTTCTATAATTTCTTTCTAGCCAGTCTTTGAATATGTAACAATCCTCAATTTGGTGGCTAACCACTCGATGATATGGGTAGTAATATGGATTGTCAGTTTGATTTGACTCTTCTATCCTTTTATATTCTGGTAATTCCATTCCAGCTTTGAGTGTCTGGCAGAATAATTTAGCCATGCTTTCTCTCTTAAAGGAGTATTCTTTGCTCATCTTTTTTTTAAGAGATGGTTGTATACGTTCCATATCTCCAATTGATTTCCTAAGGTGCTCTCCACCACCTGAGATGTTTTGAGGCTTATCATTGCCTCCAAAGATAAGTTTTGGCTGAGGGTTTACTAATTGTTTGACTCTTTTTTCAACTTAAATGGGTTTTTTACCTTTATCAATATTATAAACTACCCATTTTCCTTTGCAAGAGTTATAAGAAGTTGAGTGTGATTCACTCCTCCTTGATTTTAAAGGCTTATTCCTTTTTGTTCTGTCTGAATAATTTTCAGACTTTGAAAAATTCAGCTTGTCAAACTTGCCTACTCGATCGAGCAGCTCCTGAAAGGTAGTGATAGAATCCATGCACAAGTATGGTGACATCTTATCATCATTATTTCCCATAACTGGATCACATGCTCTTTCTCTAGTTATTGTTCACACCTCATGCTCATATTACGTTAGCGTGTAATATATTTAGTTACCAGCTCATCCTTTCTTCTCTTCTCTAAGGTGAGATCAGCAATAATTATCTTTTTGACTGTGCTGGTGAATCACTTGACAAACATAGTATCTAACTCAGCAAAAGTCTTGATCGAGTCATTTGGCAATTCAGCATACCATTTAAAAGCTGTTGATGTTAGACTGCTAACAAACTGATGAAATAGTAATGCATCATTTCCTCTAATATTGCCACACGTCACTTTAAACTGTGCTAGGTGTTGTTTAGGATTACCATTGCCATCAAAAGTATTATATTTTGACATCGAATAATCTTTGGGCCATGACACCTGGTCATACTCTACTATGTACGGGCGACCTTTATTTACCAATTTTTTGGCCTATTCTATAACAATAGTAACTTTAATCTTCTCATTCAAAATAGTCTCTAGTTGAGCGGTTGTCACACGTTCGGATATGCTGGCCAAGTTCTCAGGGGTTGGCTGGGATGCCAACTAATTAACTTCATTCCTCCCATCATGTGCACTATGTGCTCCTGAAGTTTGAAGTGCTAGCTCAGTAAATGGGTTTATAGGTATTGCATTAATGGCCTAGAGATTAGCAATTAGAACGGGAGCTAGTATTGGTGCCACTATAGCATTCCTTTGCATCATTTTGCTATCATTTTGTTTATCTTTTGGTTGAGCTGCGCAATCTTATTATATTTTTCCCTCATCTAGCATTGCATATGCCTTTGTGCTTGGGCTATTGTGGTTGTATCAACAATTGCAGGATTTTTCTCCCTTTCTGATTCTTCTCTTCACTCATCATCCGAAGGACTTAAGTACTCTTCTTCTTCTTATCTTTCAGGAAGAGCCAGGTAAGATGGTACATCGATGTTGATTATAAAAGTGAGTACTAGGCTGATTATCACCTTGGCCTATCATATAGACCACTTCTATTCCCATGGTCTTGTCATCATCATCAGCATCTCACCTTCTTCATGTAGCCTCACTTCTGAGCATCATCTCCATGGATCTTAAGCTCAAGTTACGGCATGAACATTTCTTCAATTGGAGGGCTTCAATCGAAGTCAACTACCTTCTAATGAGATGGAGCTACTTGGTGATGGGACTCTCTGGAGGATTCTCCAAGGGGATTCTCCAAGGTGTTGACCATTCATTGGCTCATTAACAATAATCTTCTTTTTTGGGACCCATTCTTATCGAGCCCTATCACTGGTAGATCTCTAAAAATACAAGTTGGATGACATGCCTTTATTTATTTCCATAATTGCTTTTTCTTAAGGCTTTGGTCTCTAGATTTGTTTTCCCTTATGTCGGGACCATTCGATGGTGGATTCTTGGACATGTTGTCATGTGTCATGCTCACCGTGCAAGCTTCTTGCGTGTTTATTAATACTAAAGACAGCTTCCCCATTGGAGCTTTCTCAACTTCTCTGATGACTGGCCCCTAATATTTCTTCTTCATAAGGCAATTTTCTTTTACAACCTTCAACACTTTGTGCACTCTGGCAGACAGAGTCTCAGGCTACTTCTTTTGAGGGGTTAGAGCTTATCATTTCTGATTCCAAAAGATTATTTGATTTCACTAGTGGAGTTGTTCCTCTTGATGCATTTCAAATTTTCAAATTTATTACAGGTAAGAACATTCGCTTTTGGCTGCAGTGCTAGCTATGTGATTGGTGGTTTACGCAAAAGTTGTTGAGCTCATAGCTCAACATTCATTCTTCTTTGTTGTCTTATTTTTAGCTTACCTCCAGATGAGGAAGCCTCAGCATCATGCCTTCCAACAGTAAATGGCTCAGTTGGTAAGAAGGTAACATTTACTGGAGCTAATGAAATTTTCTGGACAATAATAGTCCTCTTCGTCAGTGGGGCTTCTGCATGTCTTAATCTTTCAAACACAGAGGCCCTCTTCCTTGGAGCCTCAGTAACAGCAGTTTCAATCAGCCTTCTTTGTTGCACTGGCCAAGGTACACATCGTGCAGTCATTTCAGTTGGTTGAGGCCTTTGAGCTTGACTTCGGGCAAGTGAGTTGTGAGCAGTTACGTCATGGTTGGTAGTGACAATAGTTGGGAATTCCATGCTACCAAAATGAATGGTAGCTCTTGTATCCCCAGTATTGATAACAGTGCTAGCCAGACATATGTTAGCTCTACGGCCTAGCTTGACAGTGAAGGGTATGTTCTGGAGATCCATTACGTCCAAAAGAAATATGGGGATTAGTAATCAACAATTGATGTATCACCCCAAACTTTCAAAATGCATAGATACAACAGAACAAACATGATGAAACGTAAGAATAAATTATGTATAAAAGAGATTTTGAAAACTTCAGGATTATGTTCATTATAAAAATAATTTTGAGTTTCAATCAATTTCATTTTATAAATAACTTTAAGTTTTAACTTTATTATACTCCTCTACTATTATAGCTTTGATTCAGCTAGCCAAAGATGAAAAGAGAAACCTATCCTCAATAGAGTCGCTAGAAATCTGTGGGATCTGAAAATTCATCTCCGACCTCTCACATTGAAGAGAGTAGATTAAATGTCGATAAAATTTTCAGAAGGCGGTTGGAATAGTAGATAAGTCACTACCCAGAGATTTTGCTCTCATTTTGTGAGGACTTTAGATCTGAATCTAGGTTTCCTATAGGCGCAAGCACCTATAGTTCATTACCCTCCCAATACCGAGAGAGAACTTTTGATTAAGGCTAGTCGTTAGATCACTAAATGCAAAGCATATAGTTGCAGCATGTGGAGTTTAAAATTTATAAGTTATGAAATTCAATATTTTTTACTTAAAGTGGATGGTTGGGGGAAGGATGACATTCCCAATCTAGATCCTATGGTTTCGTCATCCTGGACTGTCATGGTCCCTAGTCTACTTAGTCATATGAGGTAGTCGACCCAACCTGATCAAAAGATCTTTGTCAGCAGCCATGGGTTGCATCGTTCAAGGGAACCTTGTAGACCTAGGGTGGTGTTTGTCTAAGGAGACAAGCTTAAGTCTACCTTAGCTAACATAAGGTTTTTTCTCTATCAAGTGCATCCTATGATTCACATCTCAAAGGGCAAAACCATTGGAGAACATATAGGCTACAGTCGTGACCATAATATAATGGTGTCATTTAGCGGCAGCCACCCGATCAAAGGACTCTGGTTGTAACCACATCATATGTGGAGCTTACTGGCCAAATCACGTGGTCAGAGGACAAAAGCCACATCCTTAATGACATGAGATTAATTGAAGTGAATATAGTTGTATACTTGATTTGACATTAGCTCCTTTATGAGCTAGAGTTTTCTTAATCAGTCACCTCCGACAAATAATTATGGAAGGTGGATTAATTGAATTTTGTTTTATGTCTTTTAACTTGATGATTTTCATTTAATCATTTTGAGCTTAATAATTCATCAAATTTCTCATTTGAATTGATTCTTAACTTATATTAATTTGACTTAAAATAACAATCATGTTTTGATGAAAGTATCCCCTAGTTGAAATCTTCATTCAACATAATCATCTTCGGGGTATATAAGTTTGCTTAATCTTTTAATTTATTATTTCAGATCCCATCAACTCTATTAATTTAATAATTGAGGATCAAATCCACTGTCATATGACAGAATTAGCTTCTCAAATATTTTATTAAGTTGAATATATTATAATAGCGTTATTAGATTTTTAGATTTTGTTAACAGGGACTCGATCCTAAAACCCGACCGGGAATCAACCCATGCAGCATCCTCAGACACTAAATTTAAGCATTCAGCGTAGTGTCAGGGCCCATGCAGGTGTACTTTTAGATTTCTTGCATAATTTTAAGGTATTGAATTTGAGTTTTAATAATACTTTATAATGTGTGCAAGAGTTCAATTGAAGTCTTAATTAATGCCTTCTATTTGTTTGTACAATGTGTTGTGAATCTGGTGGCATAAGTTGTATGTTTCATTCATATTCAACTTCAATTATTTTGAATGTTTATTGTACAGTGTATTTCTTATTCATTCAAATATTTTACTTACATTGAATAGACATCTAATTTGTTGTAGATTATTATTAATCATATGATTGTAAGCTCAATATGTCTCAGTAGCTTACTACATTGCACTTAGTTCGGTTATTCATCTTATTACTCATTTAAGATTCAAATATTATTCTTTAACTATTTCATTTTTTTCATTAATTATAAATCTTTATTTGATGAAATTTTGGCAATCTCCCGGCATCGTCCCCACATATAGGGCTGCTTCAGGAGTGCCAGAGCCTTCCTACCATGCTTAAGAAAGCATGCATAGTCAGTGTCTTGCAACTATATGGCTTAAAGAGTCTTTTAAACCCACCACAATTAAGAAAGTGTCCATAGGCCTTCAATATCTGTGTTTGGAATGAAATTGGTAGCCTTCCAGCATCATCCCCATGTACGAGGCTGCATCGGGAGTACTGGGGCCTTCCCACCATGCTTATGGAAAGTCTGCATGGTTGGTGTCTTGCGACACCATGGCCGAGTGATTTTCTTGCACTTATCGTGCTTATGAAAAGGATCGAATAGGCCTTCAAACCTGTGTGAAAACCATCTTGATTTTCTCAACATGCTGAAGCAATATGCATGAGTACGTATATCTAGCAAATATTTACAATTTTATTGAAATAGTAAGTACATGAATTTAATATGCTAGGCAAGCATATGCACAAGCATTTGAAATAAAATTGACCTCCCAAAGATCATCCTCATGCATGGGAGGGGGGGGGGGATGCATCGGGAGTACTGAGGCCTTCCCACCACACTTATGGGAAGTGTGCATGGTAGGTGTCTTGCGACACCATGACCGAACTATTTTCTTGCACCTACCGCGCTTATGAAAAGCATTGCATAGCCTTCAATACCTGCAAAGAGTGAAATACATATATGCAAACATATCCATATGTTTCCTTTTAGTAAGTCTAAGTGAAAACTTTACACTCCACAAAACCTAAAGTTATATTCCTCTCTTTCTTTATTTTGATCTCACAATAAAAATAATTATTTGATGGCAGAATATGAACTGACTCCCATCTTAGCATATTAGTAAGTGAAAAGAGATGAAATCTTTGAATCCTACATGACATCAAATCTCACATAATTTGAATTCAATTATCCCGCACTACCGAGAGAGGGTTTATTCGACAAAACCACGAAACATAACAAGATAAGCTTAAACAGTGAAAAGTGGACTTTGAATCAATGTTAAACACCATATGATTGTCATTTTATGCTAGTTTCTTAGTAGTAGTAGGATTCAAGTAAGTTTTAATTAACCCAAACAACAAAACCTTTTTCTTGCATTTACCTGAGTATTAAACCTTAAGGAGGAATCAGGTCAACTTGAGGAACAAAGGAAAATTGAAACTGAATGCTAGGAGTTTGGCTAACAGGTTTGAAGGGGCAAGAAAATAGAGTTTGAGGTTTCGTTCAGTTGCATAATGAAAATAGGAGGTAGAGAGTATGCTAGTGAAGGGCTCGAATGGGAGAATGAAAGCAGAAAGAGATGAGGAGAGAAGGAACCTAATTCGGTCTGGCCTGCTCACGTGGAAGGAGGAGGAAGATGGGAAGATCAGCTCAAGCTCGTGCAAATGAGGGTTTTAGCTTGTTTTGATCGACCGGAGAGGCACAGACGACTTGCGTGCGGTTTGGCTGGAAGGAGGAGACAGACGTGAAGGAGGGGTTCATCTGACTGCTGTGCGTGGAGTTCATTCTCTACGTGTGGTTTGATCGACTGAAAAGAAGGAAATGGACGGCACGAGAGAAGAGAGCTTGATCGACTTCTCACACATGAACAAGAGGAAATAGGGAGGTGGGGGGATTGCTACAGCCAATTCAATACCTAGGTTTAGGCATTAGCATACACATATATAGGGCTTCTTTTTTTCTTATTTAACTGATTAAATCAACCCTAATTGAAAATTTTCATGATAATATCATTATGTGATTAATATATATGTTAATTTTAAGTTATTCTGATATTCTGGATGTAGTGCTTCATGATCGGAGACTGTTTGGTTCAAGTCGATGCCGAATCGGCTCAATTTCACTTCAAATTGTGCGTTGCCGCTTCTGACCGCCAACATTTGTGCAAACTCATCCGAATTGAATGCGAATAGTCACATATAATAGGTTTCAGCATTTTGACACTAACAACATGATCAATTTCATGAACGGAGGTCATTTGGGCATCGACATGGCTTCTCGATCTCGATATGCGTGTCAGCACATCAACAGCCCTCCTTGATTAGTCGACCATTAAATTATGTAAGATGCATATTCTGATTGATCTCGATATTTTGAACAGCGGAGTCCGTTCATCAATCGGAGGTTATTTTGACTAATTTTTGTCGTCGAGTGTATTTCAGCTCTAACTTGCATGTTGTTGTATTCGATTGCTAGATATTCATGCATACTCATCCAAATTGAGTGTGAATAGTTTCATTTGATAGATTTTGATATTTTGATGCTAACAACATAATCAATTTCATGAACATAGATTGTTTGGGCAACATCACGGCTTTTATGCGATATGCATGCACGACGACCTCCCTTCTTGGTCAATTACCATTAATATATTATGATCAACTTTGACATTACGAATATGATGGCGAGTGTTATTTCAACTAATTTTCAACACCATCGAGTGCATTTTAGCTTTAATTTGCATACTAAAGCTCGTCGAATTCACCTTGTGAGCTCAACTTAATTTTGACCTACATATATGCTCCTGCAATCAAGTCGAGCTCACGAGCCAAATTTGATGAACTTCGGATGCGATGACACACAAATTGAATTTGAAATACACTCGACATCACTGAAACTAGTCAAAATGATCTTCGACCAACTAACGGACTTTGTTGTCACTTTTAGAATGTTGAAATTGATCAGAATATATATATTGCATAATTGGAAGATCAAGAAGATACTTTACATACATCTGAGGTTGAAGTTGATGATGCCCAAACAACCTCCATTCGCAAAATTGGTCACGCCTTTAGCATCGAAACATCAAAACCTATCAAATGAGACTTTATATGCTCAATTTGGATGAGTCTGCATGAATGTCGAGTGGTCGAAAGCGACGGTGCACAACTTTGAATCAAACTTAACTCGGTTTGGCACCGACTTTAATCAAATGGCCTTTGATTCTGAAATAGATTATGCCGTTGAATCTGGAACATCAAATTTACCTAGATTTGATACACATATTATGTGTGTTTATTTCGGCAAGATGCACAAAAATTTTGACATGATATTGGGGAAATCGAACATCCAATTTAATTAAACAAAGTTCAATTTAATTTCAATTATTAAATAATTAAATCAAAATTTTTGCATGAATAAGGATTAGTGATAATATTATACTCTTTCCATAAATACTCCTTAATTTCATTCGAAATTGAGCTGAAATTTTGAAAATCCCACCTAAATAAATAAGAAAGCTAATTAATCAGCAATTAGGGCTCCTAATCTCCTATTTTTCTCCTCCCAAGACAAGGAGGTGGCCTAAAAATTTCTCCACACACACCAAAACCTCTCTCACTCTCTCTGTCTTGCTAACTCCTTCAAGCCTCTACTCTTCCCCCCTCTTTCATCTATCTCCCATCTGCCGTAGGTATTGGGACTCTCTCTTTCTCTTCTCTCCGTTCTTTCTCTCATCAGTTCTAAAGGCTGCCCAGCAAGGCAAGCCAAACACCTCCTAATCCCGATTCATCCAATCGAATGCACCTTCTCTTCCCATCAAAATTCTGATTGCTCTGCTTAGAACAAAAACTTTCTCTGGACCCGATATCCTCACATCAATCCCTTCCGTTGCTACAGTGCCCATCACACTATAGCACTAATTCCTCCCAAAAAAAATCGAATCCCGCAGGGGTACTATAGCAATATATATTATAGCGACACTGTAGCCAAATACTGTAGCAAATATTGTAAACTCAAAAGAAAATTTATCCCTTCTGCTACAGTACCCACAACACCATCCTCTTATTCATCCAAACCTTCCCATAATCCATATTCTCTTGTTGTAATCAAGAGGCAACTCTGTCATCAGGCGGGTTCCTCTCAATTTATGGCATTGTCCTCCTCCTTTCCCTTCCTCTCAGCATATATTTCTCAATTTTTTACTCTGATCATCCCCTTTGCCGCAACCAAGAGGCAATACCATCATCAGGCAGGTTCTCCTCTAGGTTTCTAGAATTTTCATTATTCCTGCAACCAAACAACCCCTCTTTCTTTCCTTGTAAGTGATGAAAATCAAGAAGCAACACCGTCATTACCGTCATTAGGCAAATTTTTCTCTAGGTTTTTAGCATTTCTACTATTCCTGCAGCCAAACATTCCCTCTTTCTTTTCTTGCAAATGATGAAAATTGAGGAGCAACAACGTCATTAGGCTTCTTCTCTAGGTTTCTAGCATTTCCACTATTCCTGCAGCCAAACAACCCCTCTTTCTTTCCCTGCAAATGATGAAAATTGAGAAGCAACACCGTCGTTAGGTGGGTTCTTCTCTAGATTTCCAGCATTTCCATTATTCCTGCAGTCAAACAACCCCTCTTTTCTTTCTTGCAAATGATAGAAACCGAGAAAGAGCATCATCATCAAGCGGGTTCTTCTTTAGATTTCTAGCATTTCTCCACCTATTCAATCCAATTAATCAACACTTTAATATCTTCTATTCAATCCCTACTAGCTGAACTCATGCAAAATTATTATTGTTGCTATTGGTGAAGGTAGGGAGGTGCTTGAATGTGTAAAAAAAATTATATATTTGTGCTTGTGCTTCTTTATGTAGGTTTCAAGACCCCGCTAATGCCCATTAGGGCATAATGAGTGTGAATACATGGCTGTAGTGTCGCAAGACATCGCTTGATACGCTCATTAGGGTGTATCGAGTAAGCCAAAATAGTTCCAAAGAAGCCCCATATGTGGGGATGACACCGGAATACTATCGAAATGCTGGAGAATTTTCATCTGAAATGTAGGACTTAAACAAAATTAAATGAAAATTGTTTAAAACACCATGACTTACATAAACAAGCTTAAATCAAAACCCAAAGGAAAATTGAAGTATAAGTGATAGATGAAAATATTAAATTTTACCTGAAATGTAATTGAACTTGCAGAATCTCTACAGAAAAATTAAGGCAAATAAAAACAAATGAATTTAGAATAAGGGATTACATTATATTTATATGCATGAATCAACTTTTATGCGGACTCCACCATAATTCATGATAAGTTTAATCAAATAATTGGTGAATTATGAAATCAAAGATTCCATTAATAATATGTTATGAAGATGATAGAACTGGTTAGGGAGCCATGAATGTGGAAGGTTTCGAATAAGCTTCCTATGCATATCATAACATAAATAACTCTAATTCAAGCACTTGAAGTTTTGGCAGTAATACCTAATTGAAACAAACATTCGCATGAGAGAATTCTATGGAGTTGAAGGTTGAATTGAAAAGAGAGGAGGTACATATATTCATAGCATGGGTTGATCTATTCGTAAGTTTGAAAATATCTAAAGATGTTTCATAAGAATGTAAAAATCCATAAGGTATGAGAATAAATAGCCTTATTAATCAACGAGATATGAAAACAAGAAATTAGCTAAATGAGGAACCTTCAAAAAGTGAAGGAATCAACTTGAATATTACATTCCATTGATTCATTGAAGTATTTTTGATGAGTTGAATTTCATGCAAAACCACAAATCAAACTGTCGTTTGGATCTATAGCTTCAAGAAGCATGTAAATACTTGAGTAAAGTGAACTCTTTATATTCATTTTCAAGCAATTTTATACAATATTCAAGTATTTCAATTTACGCAAACTTGCAAATATAATAGCATGATATTTTCAATAGCTCAACTTAAATGTTGAAAGATATGTGTAAATATATTAATGAGTGTGAATCTATTACACATCTCTTGAAGCAAGTCTATGTCATATTCAAGTTGTTTTTGAAACTTATGCAAGCTTTTAAATGAATGAAATCAATACCACCAAATTTGCAACACATCGTACAAGCGAACAAATATGTTAGTTAAGGTTTCAATAGAACCCTTTCATATATTATGAAATTGGATTAAAACTCAAATTTAATTTTTAAAATTATACAAGCATTCTAAAATACACATGCATGTGCTCAGACATAGAGATTTAATGTACAAATGTTAATGTCTGAAAAGGCTGCACAAGCTTAGTTGAGATTAAATAAACATGAAATTAATCTCATAATTTAAAAATAAAATTACCTAAATTACTAAATACACCTGCATGGGCCCCGACACTCAAACTAAATACTTAAACTTAGTGTCTGAGGATGCTGTGCAGGTTTAAAAAAAAAGTGGGGAGAGCATTGATGAAATCAATTCAATCATTTATGACTATATGCATGCAAGCTAATGAATGTCTTCAATGTTAATTCAAGTCAATGAAAGATATAAGTATTCAGCTCCATAGAATATGATCATAGTAGGCCTAATCCTCTATGTTTTAAATAGATTTGGCACGGTCTACTAAATGATCAACTTTTAAATGAATTCAAATTACATTAGATTATAAGACCCAATCCTCTATATTCACAATAGAGTTGATAATGTCTGTTATGATATCAATTTTCTAAATAATTCAAATTACAAATAAGTCATAGGCCCAATCCTCTGCAAATAAGTAGAGTTGACAAGGTCTACCTCGATGATAGCCACGTTGACTGAAAATCTCAACCAGAGGGGATATTATCATTAAAAGATATTTGAGTTCTAAATTAATTCATCTTAAAACTAAATTTCAACTAAAAAAACATCTGAACTAAATGAAATTTATCATTTAAATACTTAAAGTAAATAACTCATCCATCTACCATCATTTGTTGGGGATGACAGATTAAGAAAACTCTAGCTCACAAAGGAGCTAATGTCAAGTCAAATAATCTCATGCCAATAAGGATGTGGCCCGTGTCCTCTGTCCGCGTAGTTTGGCCAATAGGCTCCACATATGATGCGATTACGATCAAAGTCCTCTATTGAGTGGTTGCAACCAAATGACACCATTATATTACGGTTGTGACTATAACCCGTATGTTCCCCAATGGCTCAGCCCTTTGAGTTATGAATCATAGGGTATATTTAATAAGCACAAAGTCCTTTTGTCAACTAAGGTGGACTTAATATTATCTCTTTAGAAAAACACCACCCAATCTACAAGGATTTCTTGGATGACATAACCCATGTGTTACTGATGATGATCTTTCGGTCAGGTTGGGTCGACTACCTCCTCTGACTAAAGACTAAGGATCATGATAGCCCGGGATGACGGAACCATGGAATCAAGATCGGGCACGTCATCATTCCACCAACCATATGCTTTAAGTTAAATAATGGTGAATTTCATAAATTTTAAACCCCCAATTTTAAACTCCATATGCTGCTATTATATGCTATGAATTTAGCGATCTAATGACTAGCCTTAATCGAAAGTTCTCTCTCAGTATTGGGAGGGGTAATTAACTATAAGTGTGTGCCCATAAGAAACCTAGAACAAGATCTAAAGTCCTCACAAAATGAGAATGAAATCTCTAGGTAGTGTCTTATCAACTATCTCATCTGCCTTCTAAAAATTTCACCGATATATTAAATCATCACTCTCTTATTATTGAGAGGTTGGTGGTAAATTTTTGGAGCCCACACTTGATTTATAGCACATGCATGGAGGTCAACAATTTTTTATTTCTAAATCCCAATAACAATTTTAGTTTCATCAAAATCAATTACATTAATTGCTATCAATACATGTTCGATTAATCGCTATTGCAAATTTGATTATGATTTTTATCTCCACTTCTAAAAAGTATTAATAATATTAAAATAAAGGTTAAAGATTTTCTTATGACTTTTGAATTATTTTTTTTGTAAAATTAATTATAATAATATATTAAAGGGTATATAAAATGTGAATAAAATTACCTCTATAAGAATGATTGTATGTATATTTTGATTTATGGACTTCACCTTATTATGGCACTGAATAGGTACACTAAAGTACTTGAATAGATTTTAGAGAAAGTATATTAATATTGAAGTATCTTAATATATAAAATTGTATAATAAAATATTTTCAAATTTTCATATATGATCATCTTTATTAAAAAAATTGTTAAAAGATGTTATATTGATTTAGTGGATTTAATAAACTAGTATGTTTCCTCATTGTTTCTCAAAAGCAGTAAAACAAAAGCCTAGCCTTGCAAGATCATTCAAGAATATAGCCAACTATCCCGTCATCGCCACAAACAAGAACCCTATAGTGAAGCATTTTTCTAAACAACTAAATACCTGTTAAAATTATTACTGGGATTGGCTGGAAGTATCTTGAAGTGTGGCCCCAACTTTTGATCTAAAGCAACACCTTGTTTGATGAAAATTGTAAACACTTGAGCCATCATCACACTTGACATAATTATTACAATAAATACTGGTAATAACCTAATAATTTGTTTGGTTTCCTCCACTTGAGAAATTGGACACAACATCCATGGACTATCTGAGCTGCTACTAGTCTTGAGAGTTGCCTTGTCCAAAAACATAAAAATTGATATGATACTGAAAATTCTACTAGTCGAAGCACGAATCTTGATGTCAAAAGCAAGTTGATCCTCAGTTGAAACTAATCGAGATCAAGCACTTAAAATATCATTTGAAACTTTGGGATATCAGTTAAATCCATAAATAGCTCTTAAACATGGAGTGTTTATAGTCAAATCTAGCATCTCGATGAGCTGGACCTAACAAGCCCAAGATCTCATAATTTCGACTTCATTTGAGCATTCAAATATTTAAAAATACATCAAATGATCAAAGGAAACATTTTAAGCTGTCCGATGAAGTGGAGTGGTTCAGATTTTGCATGTATTTATAGAGATGCCACTCATCTAATCTATAAATAGCCTCTCATTCCTCATATGAGAGGACTGAAGCAAGAGAGAGGAGAGAGCTCTAAAGATTAAAGATTCTCCAAGCACAGTCTTACCACCACTCGATGGTCATCAACCACCGTGCCGGTCCTTTGTCGACCATGGTGATCCTCATCGTCGTCGATCTCGTAGGTCTGTCATGATGACCGTTAGTCCATGTCCTATTATTCACCATCATCTGCTACCACTAGAAACTATTACCACCTGAACGTGACTACATAGTTGCTTTGTTCCCTTCTCATATATCTGTAATCCCATTATCGGAAGATTTTGTACTCTGAAACAGATACATAGTGGAAGATTTTTTTCTTGAGCTAGGCCCAGTGGTTTTTTCCCTCTTTTTGAGATTTTCTACGTAAAAATTCTGGAGTTTTCTTGTTCACTCTTTAAATACCTGTGTGTGTGCTGGATTTCACAACAAAGTTAAGGCATAAACTTTCACTCTACCACAACTGGTTATCTAGCATGCAACAGTTTGATGCCGTCTGTAGGAAAGGAACCCTTCAACCACAATTCCTATGAACACCCTCGTTATGGCCAATAGGCGCAACACTCATAACAACGGAGCCTCCCGCTCTAACTCCCGTCACTCTCGAAACCAATCCTTGAACCAAGGACACCAAGCTTCTGCCTCACTCCCCCCTGATAGGCGTGACTCTATCGTTGAAGGCGCGATGGGAATCTCTTTAGAAGATCATGTCTGTCGAATGGAAGAGTCTCAAAATGAGATTATCCGACTTCTGCGAGGAACACAATGGCCATTATCGCAACAAACACATCTCCCCCAAGATCGATCTTTAGTCGTAGGAGGTCAAAATGCTAATCTCCTTGAAATTAAAGTTCCCCTGCGTAGAGACCGTGATGCTGATCTCCTTGACACTACTAGTTCTACTCATCCATCACGTGCAGCTCAACCGACTGCTAATTCACCAATTATTACTGGTAGCTTAACACATTCTCATCCTGTTGACCCCACTCATCATGTTATATGTGCAAAATTACAATGCTTAATGCAAAATGAATTTCACCTTCAAGATAGAAATCATCTTCCCCCTCACTGCGGCTATGAGGAATCCTCACTTTTAGCTCCCGTGGGTTTCAAGCTTAGAGCATTTTATTATGATGGCGACCCACATGAACACATCGGCCATTCTGGGACTATCATGTATATCCAATGAGCTCGACACCTTGCTTTCGTCTTTCCGTTACCCTTAAAGGGCAAGCTCGCACTTGGTTCTACTCCCTTCCAAGGGGATCCATCCGTACCTTTGACGAACTCGCCAAAATTTTTGTGGAATAGTTCATTGCAAACTAGAGGATCATTAAAGATTTCTTGCATCTCTCCGGCATTCATCAGAATGAGGGTGAATCACTTAAGAATATTTCCAGAGGTTCTCCTTAGAAGCTCGCCAAATATCTGAAGTAGACACGAAACTATTAAGAGGAGTTTTCCTTGGAGGACTCCATCCAGGGCCTTTTACTCATCACTAATGTGAGACACGGTCCGCTCATATGCTAACTTATTCATCGTGTGGAAGCACAAATCTCTGTTGATGAGGCCATTAATGCCCATCACAAATAATTTGAATAATCTACAGGAAAACATAAGAGCGCCCCAGGGAATGCGGACCGACTGTCCCATCAAAAGAAGCAATAAGGCAGCCGTGATCTCCTTCCATAGCCCCCATATCAACGACGTGAACCATGACCAGAAAAGGTATACACGCCGCTGAACACATCTCGTGTCAACCTCCTGATGGCTATTTAAGATGAAGAAAATATCAAGTGGCCATATCCACTGAAACCAAATTCAAGAAATCAGGAGCAATATTGTCACTTCCATCGAAGTCGTGGGCATACTACTGAGGCATGCAAACAACTCAAAGAAGAAATTGAGAAGCTCATTCAATAAGGATATCTACATTGATTTATGAAGAATCAAGTGAATCAAACAAACATACCTCCAACTGGGGGGAAACCAGGACAATCATCACAGAAATAATAAAATAATCATCAAACTGTTGGGAAAATTGAAACAATCACAGGAGGACTAATACTATCTAATCAAGTTCTCATTACCACCTCTGAAGAGACAGAGTTAAAGAAGTCTCGTATTGATCATTCCATCACTTTTAATGACTCAGACTTAGAAGGAGTCATTTTTCCTCATCAAGATTCACTTGTCATCAGCATAGGGATCGGTGACCCATGCTATAATATTAAGAGAATTTTGATTGACAATGGAAGTTATGTTGATGTCTTATTTTACTCCACATTTCTTAGCATGGGCTTGATTAGGGAAAAGCTCCAACCCGCTACAGGACCATTATACGAGTTTGATAATCACCCTGTGCGAGTAGAGGGGACAATCACCCTTCCTGTTGTCCTTGGTGAATTTACTCAACAAATGACTCATCTAATCCAATTCATGGTGGTCAAGTCAGATTCAACATATAACGTTATCTTTGGAAGGCCCCTCCAATCAATTTTTGGTACAGTCACTTCAGTATCTCATCTCAAGATGAAATTTCTAACCCCCGTTGGAGTTGGGGTATGTGGAAATCAACAGATAGCACAATCATGCTACCTCAGACAAGCTCAACCACGCCCTTCTATGACCTTCAGCATCGAAAATTTTAATTTTCGAGATGAAAAGTACCAGCTTCCCACTAGAGACTTGCTCTCTTGCATTATAGATGACCAACCATTACGAAAACGTGCAAGTTGGATCTCTGCTCTCGGAACAGAGAAAATACATAGACTTCTTGCTCAAAATCAAGACATCTTCACTTGGAGTCGGAGACCAGGGTGACCAATGTGATCATGCACTCCCTCAAGATCGATCCGACATTCAAACCGATCATCCAGAAGAAGCAAAGTTTTGCACCTAATCGCCTCCAGGCTATTGAGCAAGAAGTTAACAAGCTTCTAGAAGAGGGATTCATATGAGAGGTATATTACACTACATGGCTAGCAAATGTTGTCATGGTTAAGAAAATAAATGGAACATGGAGAATGTGTATTGATTACACTGACCTTAACAAGGCTTGCCCGAAAGATAGTTTTCCTCTTCCTTCAATTGATCAATTGGTTGATGCTACATCTGGACATCAAATGCTCAGTTTTTTGGATGCTTACTCTGGTTACAACCAAATAAAAATAGACCCAATGGATGAAGAAGCTACAGTATTTCAAACATATAAAGGTTTATACTGTTACCAAGTTATATCGTTTGGGTTAAAAAATGTTAGTGCTACTTATCAACAACTTATGAATAAGGTTTTTAAAGACCTATTAGGCCACACAATAGAGGTATATGTGGATGACATGTTAGTGAAAAGCTTGAAAGAATCACAACATATTTCTGACTTAGAAATATGCTTTAACCTTCTTCGACGTTATAACATGCGACTCAACCCGACCAAATGTGCTTTTGGAGTTACGTCGGGAAAATTTCTTGGATTTATGGTAACCCATCGTGGGATAGAATCCAACCCCAAGAAAATCAAAGCTCTTAAAGATATGACTCCTCCGAAGAATATTAAGGAAGTTCAACATTTGAATGGACGAATTGCTGCATTATCCTGCTTCCTAGCCCGTTCTAAGGATAGATACTTGTCATTCTTTAAAATATTAAAGGGAGATAAAAATAATAATTTTTGGTGCACTGATGAATGTCAGTCTGCTTTTGAGCAACTAAAGGAGTATTTAGCATCTCCATCCCTACTATCCAAGCCTATCCAAGGAGAGATGCTACACTTATATCTCGCAGTCTCTTCCCACGCGATAAGCTCAATTTTAGCGTGAGAAGAAAATGGGATACAACAACTAATTTATTATGTTAGCAAAATTATCTCTGATATAGAAATTCATTATCCACTTGTAGATAAGGTGGCTCTTGCTTTAGTTTTCTCAGCGTAAAAATTACGTCCATACTTCCAAGCTCATACTATCGGCATTTACACTCATTTACCATTAAGGGCCATCCTACAGAAATCAGAAGCATCTGAGAGGTTAATTAAATGGTCTATAGAATTGGGAGAATTTGATATAAATTTTCTACCTCGGCCTGCTATAAAATCTCAAGTACTCGTAGACTTTATAGTGGAATGCACTGCCCCAACTCTAGAGGAGCTATCTGATACACGCCTTTCGTCTCCTCAATAGACCCTCTATGTTTATGGAGCTTCAGGAAATACCAGCGCTGGTGTGGTAATCTTACTTATTTCTTCCCAGTAGAATAACTTAGAGTATGGACTTCGCCTAAAATTTCCTGCAACTAATAATATGGCTGAATATGAGGCTCTCATCACAGGGTTGAGACTCGCCATTGATTATGAAGCTCAAGACTTAGTAATCCACACACTCTCGACTTAGCCTCCCAAGTTGAGGGAAACTTTAATACTCATAATCCTCGGTGGCAATATCTCCACTTGGTAAAGTCTCTTCTTGCCCATTTCAAGACACATCAAATCATTCACATCTTGAGAGAGAGAATACTGGCTCTTCTTAAGCTTGCTACATGCTACGGAGATCTATTTAAGAGAAAGCATGTTGAAGAAATATATTTTCTAGCATCCAGGGCATGGGTAATATAAGCAATTAATGAGATAAAGGAACATTATTGGATGGACCCCATCCGTCTTTTCTACAAGAAGGAACCCTTCACGAAGACCCAACTGACTCATCTCCGAAGACATGCTTCAAACTTTACTATTATTGAAGGTGAATTATATAAATGAGCTTTCTCTGGACTGTACCTCAAATGCCTCTCCACCTTGAGGCGTGCATTAAGAGGTTCACTCAGGGATATGTGGGAACACTAGGAGGAAGGGCACTAGCCCTTAAAATTATAAACAGGGGTTATTGGCTTCTGATGAAACAAGATGCCTTGGAGTTCACAAAAAAATATGCAAGTTGTCAGTTGCACTCTAACCTCTCTCACATGCCCCATACAGAGCTCTCATCCCTTCAAAGCCCGTGGCCTTTTGCTCAGTAGAGAATTGATATCATGGGACCTTTTTTGATAGCATCAGGGCAACGAAAGTTTATCATTTTAGTCGACTACTTCACTAAATGGGTGGAAGCTGAACCACTTGCTAAAATCACAGAGGCAAATGCTAAATAATTTGTTTGGAAAAATATAGTATGTCGATTCGGTCTTCTTGCAAAGATCTTCACTGACAATAGAACCCAATTTACTGGAAAAATCTTTACATCCTTTTGCAAAGATCTTCACATTCAATTTACATCATGCACATCTTCAAACTAGGACAAATGTGACTATACTCAAAGGACTAAAAACACATCTTAAGAAGGTTAGGGGCAATGGGTTGATGAGCTTTCTAATGCTCTTTGAGCTTACCGCACTTCATCGCGCACCCCGACTGGTGAGACACCATATAACTTATGTTTCGGCATAGAAGCTATTATACCAATAGATATCGGGTTCCAAGTCCAAGAGTTCAATTATTCAATCATGATGGTAATGAAGAAAAACTCCGACACCACCTGGACCTACTCCCCGAAACTCGTGACATGGCCCTACTTCAAACTGCTTCCTATCACCAAAGGGTAGCTTATCACTTCAACAGAAGAGTAAAACCTCATCCCATATCTGTGATGGGTCTGTCTCCAAAGCTCAAAGGCCCTCAAAGCAATAAACTTTCACCTCTTTGGGATGGACCATATGTAGTTATAACTATGGTCAAGCTAGGAACATTCAAGCTCAAGGATCCAGAAGGAAAAACTCTACCGAACTTGGAACCGAGAATCTCAAAATATTATCGGTAATTCTCGCATATTATGCAACTTTTATTTTATCTCATTTGTCACCTCCTCTTCGTGTAGCCGACCCCACTTAGTGGGATAAAGACTTGTTGTTGTTGTTATCATTTTCTCTTGAAACTCATATCTGTGTTAAAATTATCTTATGATTGTATCACCGAACTTATCAAAGTAATGAATTTATAGCTTTTTCTTACAAGCTTATTTCTTCTTCATTTAATCCTCCCACTTGAGAAATATACAACTCATGTTGTATCTCAATCATGGTATAATCAATCCCAAGGGGATTTGATTGGACCTCTTCTTTACAAGTAAGAAGTCAAGTAACACTTTGGCTGGTACCTAGGATAGGTCAAAAAGTCCTTGGTGGACATCCCACGACCTCTTCCATGCAGGTTAATGTCATCAAGTAACAGTTTGGCTGATACGTAGGATAGGTCAAAAGGTCCTTGGTGGACATCCCGCGACCTCTTCCATACATGTTAACGTCATCAAGTAACACTTTGACAAACAACCTCGGATAGGTCAAAAATCCTCAGTGGATTCAATTCAACCTCATCCATACAGGTTAGCGTCGTCGAATAATATTCCGACCAATTACCCCGGATAGGTAAAAATAAAATAAGAGCGTATCATAAATAATAATAATAATAATTTTCATTGACAACATTAACATGATGATATAAGAAAGAATCAAGATTCTGATGCATACTAATAACAATACATATATAAAAAAAAAGGCATCCACAACTGATACTACATGATATGAACGTCCTCCCCACCACTAGGAGATGCTCCCTTGAGCTCACTCTCGACTCCTTCATCTCCTGAATCTGACAAAGAATCTTCAGATACTTGGATGGGAGATAGATCCTCAATACTAGCTCTGGTCTTGCGATGTACTAAGCAGATTCCTTTTAGGAACCCTCGGATGAAGCCCTCCTCTAAACATTGGTGCTCCAAGTCCTTCACTTCAATATCAAGAATATGATTACGAGCTTCCTGGAAATGGTCTTCGATTGTACCACGATAAGCCAGGGAGCTCTTAAAGTTCACGCTTTAAGGAGATTTCATTTTTCTTCCGCCGACATTATATGCTCCTTCTCGGAAAACGATCTTGTAATTCTTTCTTCTCTAGTTGAGCTTTATTCTCCTACAAGTGCCTTGAGTCTTTTCTCTTTTGGCGAGTCTCTTCACCTCAATCACTCATCATGAGTGCACTCCACCTTCGACCGGAGAGAGAAGAAGACATGTTCGCTCGTTCTGCTCGGTGATCCTCCAAAGTTGCCAATTCTTTGGCCTTAGCACTCATCTTTGCTTATACTGTGCGAGATATTTTACCTTCACAAATTTATTCACTCATCTAAAGAGACACCCAAATGAGCCATCATCTAATATTTTAGATACCTATAAAAAAACCATCATAAATATTACACAAAAGAAAAGAAGGAGAAAAGAAGAAGAAAATAGGAAGACAATATGAATTCATCGTTGGCCAGTGCATATGTGATTTAACACCTCTTCGAATGCGCTTCAAGAAATGAACTCCCCATCATGAGTTGAAACACTAAACTCTCGTGAGGCCAATGGGGACATCTTCTTCAGATATCATTAGTCACTTCAAATATGTCTTCTTTTTCTTTAGGGAAGAAATATTGCCACCACCTTGATTTTGTGGCTTCTTGAAAGAACCCTATGAATATGAGGAGACCTTTCATCACCTTTACTTGACCTCTTTAGTGGAAAAGAATGAGATCTCCCTGCCTAGATGGAAAGGCCAACCTTGAACATTCTATCTTCAACTATATATTTACTAATGTGATGTAACTCATGCTGTAAGCTTTCTACATTAGAAACATTAAGAGTTGTCAAGATCTCATACTCTGTAATCAACAATGGATCTGGAAGGTCATTCAATCTTTCCCATCTCTCAGGAAGGCCCCACTCATTTTTCACAAAAAAGAATCCAGTAGACCAATTTTTAGAGGAATCCCGTGCTGAAAATTTTATCTAATTCTTTATAGTATGATAAGAAACACGTCCTGGTATCACATGTGAATCTACACATTTGAACATTTGATGTTCAAAGTAACACCCATCTAAAGAAGATAATCAAACCAACGATGACCAGCTCAAAATGAAAATTGTGACAAAGCTACACCACATATTTTGAAGATCTCAATCAACTCGGGAGCCAAAAGAAATTGCAATCCCACACGAAGAATCATCTCAAAAATAGTAAAGTACCCTGGTGGAGGTGAATTCGTCGACTTTTAACAATGGCCACAAACTCATTAGGGATGTGAAATTTTCTACAGAACATCATTAAACTATCTGATGTTATAGTGGATGATATATCGTCTGTAGTCGTCATGTTATGGGTTTTCTTCTGGCCATCACCCTGTGAAAATACATGATAAATAAAGAGGAAGAAATGACAAAATTTGAAAATTTTGTGAAGCGACTTACCCCAATACTTTATCCTTTTTGATTCTCTCACGGATAGCTTGGGATAAAATTTTTTGCCTACGATTTGATAAAAAAGATACACATACATATGAAAGAGAGAGAGAGAAGATACTCCCCTCTAATGATGCTCAAATTACGCCAAACTTTGTCGTTCAACGATGGTTCCTAGCTACGCTTCTCCATCACCTTGGCGGTTATCAACGAACTATCCAGAAGTTCCAAGAAATCAAATTTCCAGAAGAAGTAGAACTACGGGCTTGACCGCAAACCCAGTCGGCGACAAGAGGCGTCAACCTTTTGAGGGAAAACCGGAGCCTCGCCGTATGAACTACGGGCCTTGATCTCCACCAAACCCGGTCGGTCCGACAAGGGCAGTTAACGCCTCTTTCGAGGGAAAATCGGAGCCTCTCCATATGAACTACGGGCCTTGATCACCTCCAAACCCGGTTGGTCCGACAAAGGCATTCAACGCTTCTTTCGAGGGAAAATCGGAGCCTCGTCGTATGAACTACGGGCCTTAATCGCCTCCGAACCCGGTCGGTTCGACAAGGCGTTGCGCCTCTTTGAGGAAAACCAAAAATCTTGCTATGAACTATGGGCCTCACCAACGGTCGGTCCGACGGTGATCTCTTTCGAGGGAAAATCGAATGCCATATGAACTACAGGCCTTGATCGCCTCAAATCACCTTCTCTCAAGAAGAAGGGTGCCTTCCCTGGCTGGGATTTTATAGATCTCTATAGGGGCAAAAAGGTCAAAAATTCAAGAAAAACAGCTTAAAACTGCTCAAAACTGCGAAAAATCACGAAAAACGGACAAAAACGGATGAAAATACTCATCGACGTGGTTTCGTCATGGCCACCGTGCAGCGGCCATGCTCGTTCGCCCATCCCAGCGTGCACACGCATCAGGTATGCCCGGCGCGCTCCGCGCGCGCGCATGACATACGGCGCTGGCGCTAACCCGCCATGGCTCGCAGCCATGGGCCGCTCACCTATAAGTACCGGATGGGTCCATAACGAAATCTTGCGTCGTCGCGTACACATCATGACCCTGCACTCATTTTCACGATCATAATCTTGTACTCACATGAAAATATGCTCTCTCAAAATGAATGGTTAATGGACCCGCAAATTTCATTGAAGAATTTGCTATTTTCAAGTATTGATATATATTTTGGATGATTGAGATAATATCATCCAAAAATAAGAATAATGATATGACAGAAAATTCTACTAGTGAAGCACGAATCTTGATGTCAAAAGCAAGTTGATCCTCGGTTGAAAGTCGAGATCAAGCACTTAAAATATCATTTAAAACTTTGGGATATCTTAAATCAATAAATAGCTCTCAAACATGGAGTGTTTATAATAATCTCGGCGTCTCGGGAGGATCTAACAAGCCCAAGATCTTATAGTTCGACTTCATTTGAGCATTCAAATACTTAAAATACATCAAATGATCAAAGGAATCATTCGAGTCGTGATGAAGTGGAGTGGTTGATTTTGCATGTATTCTACGTCACTCCTCCAATCTATAAATAGCCTCATTCTCCTCATATGAGGGGCGAAGCAGAGAGAGGAGAGCTCTAAAGTTTGAAGATTCTCCAAACACGGTCCAGCCACCACTCGGCGATTGTCACCGCCGCGGCGCCGCCTGATCCTCCTCGTCAATCTCTGGTCTCCATCATGACGACCTTCATCGGCCGATGTTCCTCGTTCACCATCATCTACCACTTGTGCTACCACTTGAGCGTACATAGTTGTTGTTCCCTTCTCATATGCAATCCTGTAATCCCGTTATTGGGAAGATTTTGTACTCTGAAACAGATATATAGTGGAAGATTTTTACTGGGCTAGGCCCCGTGGTTTTTTCCCTCTTTTTGAGGTTTTCCACGTAAAATTCGTTTTTGTTCTCTTTAAATACATTGTCTTTGTATTTCACAAACAAAATTAAACTTTCACGGTTATCTAGCGCGCAACAAAAATTAATGATGTGTTATTTTTTATGTTATTCTTCTACTTCAAGTGATGCCCTAAGCCATATTCATGAACATCATTATTGGAATCTTGATCAATGAGGGGTACACTTAATTTTCTTATAGCTGCCACAATGACCTGAGCTATTCTAGTGAAAGGACTTCCAGAAGGCAGCTTGTGCCTATAAAGTGGAGTGCCAAGCATGAAGACTAATAGGGAAATGACACAAAAAATTGTGGCCATTGAGTATCCAAGTAACCAGCTCACATTATTTTCAATATATATTAGCAATATCACGGCTAAGAGGTTTCCAAGGGAGACGGCAACGGTCCACCAATTAAAGAAGGAGATCTTTTGAGCTTGCTCCTTGCGATCAAATTTATCAATTTGTTCGGCACCGAAGGCTGCGAAGCTGGACACCAATCCTCCCACCCCAAAAGCAATGATATAGAGTGTGCAATAGTAGATTGTAATTTGAAGATGTGTAGTTAGATTTTTGCAGTCTTCATGGCTCGATGAATTGCATGATGGTGGTCTTAGTACTGAGAGTGAGACAGTTAAAGTCAGAAGTATCATTCCCTGCCATAATAGATTGATGCATGATTTGTTAAAAGTTTAATAATAAAATACTTATCTTGATAAAGTGATCAAGAATAATTAATTAAGAGATAAAACAAACCAAAAGGAAGATGGCAGAGGAAATTAGACAAGTACGGTATCGTCCAAGAAAAGAATCTGCAATGAATGCAGCAAAGATAGATATCATTGTTGTAGTTCCCATCCAATAGCTAACATTTCTTGCAGAAGTTACAGTGCCTTGATGAAGAACATCTGCGAGATAAATAATCAAGTTTGATGCAACGGCAAAATAAGCCACTCTCTCCGATGCGTCGAAAACTGCAATTAATTAATTAATCTACTGTAATGATCCATCAATTAATCAATGTTAGACTACATTTACTATAGAATTAAATTTATTACCAAGAATAAAGGAACTCGCCGCCCATCCACCCCCTTTTGCTCGACGAAATGGCCGTCCCTTAAGATCCACTGTTCCATCCTTCGTGTACTGATCCTCCTTAGACTCACCATTACCCTTCTCTTCGTCCGCCATTAAAGCTGAGGATCTACGTGAAATTTTTATACAACAAATGAAGAGGTGATCTACAACATTTATCTAGCGCCACGCCCGGTATTATATTCAACCAACATTTGGCTCCTTCGTATTCTATTTAACAAGCAGAAAAATACAAGAAGCCTCCATCCTTATCTTTTTTCCTTAGATGCATAAAATATATGTAAATAAATACATATATGTATGCATAGGCATACATATATGTACATACATACAAATATACATATACATATATACATATATATGTTTCAAGCATACAGCACATATGATTGCTGCCATCTCCTATAATGAAATTCGCTATGTCATAACTGTATTTTAAGTGCAAGATATATGGTGAAAAACTCTCTCGATATATTCATAAATAGGTTCTTTAGCATGCAGAGGATAAGAGTTCATAGGTCTTAATTGTAGTTGTTTGCATATTCGATGCTCTATTTTTCGCATTTTTTTCTTTAATTCAAATTTTTAAGTATATATATATATATATATATATATATATATATATATATATATATATATATATGTTCTGTCTTGAGAATTTTATTCGGTAGATGCGAGATCTTCGTCGTATCAAAAATTATCCAACAAGCGATATGAACACGAGGGGTTATATGGAAAAGCGTTAAGGAAAAAACCAGGCCTTGCTCTGTAGAACTTTCACTATGTGTTGAATCTGGTCGCTTCTATTAGTTCGAGAAGAAGGTGTTTGGTGAAAACAATATTACAATATCGGTCAACTCAACCCAAGGAGAAGTTTCCCAGCGGCAGAACGATCTTGAGACCTCTTGATCTTGAGAAAGGCGTGGATCTTTTCTAGTCCCCAGCGATCTCCCGGCGAGATCCGTGGCAGCACTCGTGATGATAGATCGTTGGCGTCGAGGTGGTGGTTCTCGACTGATGCAATCGATTCCTCCTCAGGTAAGAATGAAGCTATTTATAGATTTTTGGGAGTGGCGCTTGTAATTCGTGGAAAACTCCAACCACTCCATGACGACGACGATCCCCTGATCGACGGTGTATTTGATCACTGCCTTAATGATGTAATTGGGTGATCTTGGATTCGTTGGATTCGTCTTGACGGCCTCGATTATAAATATGGTTTTGTGACCATTTGATCAGATTTTATCTCGATACGATGTTATTATTAATCTATGTTGATGTTATTATGTTATCTATATTTATATATAAATATTTATATTTCAAAATATTCGTATATTAATTTTATATCAATATATTTCTATTTTTATGATTGTTTGTTGTGTTTTTAATGCAGTTGTTTATTGATAATGTAACGCCTGTTTAATTTTTTTTTAAAAAAAAGAAGAGAAAAGAAAAGTATTTAAAGCCATCGCCCCAAAGTCAACTGAACCAAAGCAGGGTAATATGCTTGGACCTTGGAGTGGTATCTTCAAGATAAAAATAAACCATTTTCTATGCCTAGATTTTTTTTTTTTAATTTTATGGCAAATGATGATGAGAAAATATATAAATACTTTTAGGATATTATAATTTGATGTATTTGAAACCTAAAAAAGTATTTCAATGATATAAATTAAATTAAATTAGTTTAAATAAAATCAAAAAATTTATAAAGTTATATATATATATATAAACAAATATATGAAATTTATTAAATTAAATTTATTTAAAAGCCTCATGGTTTCATGGTAACGAGGAAATATAAAGTTGTAAAAAAATTATATTATAAAATATTTAGAATGTTAATCTAGTAATTTAATAAAAACATTATACTAGACGATAAATTACATGATTCAAGACATAATGTTGGTTTATATAGCTGAATAAGATAATAGATTAATTAAGTTAATCAAAAAATCAAGTTATATTAAGAAGAAATATATGTATAAATTAATTGTTGTGCCTTTGAAATAAAGAGGCTGGAAATTAAGTTTTCGAAAATCAATAAAGAGGTGGATAATTTTATTTCTAAATCACAATAGCAAATTTATTTTCATCAAAATCCATTACATTAATTGTTATTGATATTTGTTTAATAATAGTTATTACAAATTTGATTATGATTTATCTCCTGCACTAGAAATTATTGATCATATCAAAATGAAGGTTATAGGTTTTTTTATGACATTGAATCATTTCATTTTATGCAATATTAATTATAATAAGATATTGAATGATATTTAAAATATGAATAAAATAATCTATACAAATTTGTGAAAACTGGATCAGATAAAGAATCAGAAAAGTCAAAGATTTAAGATTCGATGATTTAACTAAGGATTTTAACGAGGATTGAACTGAATGTTAAAATAAATATTAAAATTATTTAAAAAAACCCTAAATAATTTAATAATATAAATATATAATAAATATAATATAAAATAAATAATATATAAGCAATATGTTTAATAATTATAAATTTTAAAATTAAATTAAAGATTATTAAGATATAACTATACATATATTATGTATCAAGATATATGTATATTAAATATATTTAAAAATTAAGAACAAGTTTTATATAAATTTATAAATATAAATATAATTTATAATATGAATATAAATTTATAATGTAAAAAAATTATGTTAAAATTTTAAAAAATATAATATGTAAAATACTTCTAATATTTTTTTATAAATTTTTGTATTCTTAAATAGCTTATTTATATTATAAAAAATTTACAATAAGAATAGAAAATTAAAAATTAAAAATTAAAATTAAAATATTATTGTTTGATTCTTATATTTCAAAGCCCATTTAATATTTTCAAAACCAAACTCTCTAGTACAATTCTTTATTCCTATTGCCCAAGTCAAGTTTCAACATACTCTTAAACTCTTTTATCCCACATCATAAAGAAAACCTATTATTAAACTCTTTATATTAAAGAAAAATAGCTTCTAAGAAAATGCTTTGAACTTACTTAAGTGGTGGCTTAGTATGGTAGTTTGGTAGATTTATTATAAATTAATTTGGCAATCAAATTATTTAAGATTTATTAATTTTATTTTAAAAATATTTAAATAAAATGTTTTATTTAATTATTATTTTAAATATTATAACCATTTCTTTTAAAAATTTAAAAATAATTAAATATGCTTAATTTGGAATTGCCGGATAAAGAAATGGTCAAATTTTAACATACTCTTAAATCCTTTTATCTTATATCACAAAAAAAAAGTTATTATTACACTCTTTATACAGAAGTAAAAGAACTTGGCTTAGTATGATGGTTTGATAGGTATATTATAAATTAATTTAGGTAAGATCATTAAAATTATAATAAAATTTATTTTAAGATATTTAAATAAAATGTTCTATTTAATTATTGTTTTAAATATTATAATCATTTCTTTAAAAAAATTTAAAAATAATTAAAAAGGTTTAATTTGGATTGGCCGGTTTTATATAACCGAAACATTTTTAAAACAGTGAATCTATATAAGAAAGAAGGTATATAAATTTATATAATAGAATATTTAGAAACATTTTATTTGATCATCTTTAAAAGGAAAAAATGTTAAAAAAACTATCTAAAAATTTAGTGAACTTAATAAACATGCATATTGTCACTTAACTTTTACGTTACTATAATTTAGAAGTACGATTATCCGTTAAGCTACTGATATCTCACAATTAATTTACATTTTCATATTAAGATAAGCAATGTGATATAATTTAGAAGTACGATTATCTACTAAATTATTGATATTCACATGGAATGCCTGATTCTCATGAGAGGGAAGAGATCTGTGTCGATCTTCACATAAACCTACTTCAGGTTCTAGATCTTAAATTACAATAAGCAATGTGATTTCTCGGCATCATTAGCAACAATGATCTCGTTTGTAGGTCTTTCGTGAAAAAGAAAACTACGTGATACAAATAGAATTCTTTTATCTTCAAAGTTCTGTCATCATGAACTTACAGACTGCGAATGACATGTCCATGTTTAATGTCATGCAGGATGCAAAAAATTTTGATCTTTTAAGGACAACAAAGTTGTGTGTCGAACTAAAACAACTTTATGAAAATCTTCATATGCTGGATCAACGACGTTAACAATGGTTTTCGAAATTATCGAGGCAACATGCCCAAGAGTAAAAAGTTAGAGTTCATGAACAAGCAAAATGAGAAGTTGGCTGTACAACTTCTCAGGATTTTATTCTCTCAGATTATGAATAACTAAGGCAAACTTTGTATCACATCCAATCTCATATTGTAGATTATGCCCAAGAGCAGTAGTAGAATCTTATTTATGCAACATATCTTTAG
The DNA here is from genome assembly GCA_021442155.1 of Cymbidium sinense. Classification (NCBI taxonomy): domain Eukaryota; kingdom Viridiplantae; phylum Streptophyta; class Magnoliopsida; order Asparagales; family Orchidaceae; genus Cymbidium; species Cymbidium sinense. The sequence continues at coordinate 3,926,627 of CM038216.1, forward strand.
TCTAATGATCAAATAAAATGTGTTAGGTTCAAATTCATATATGTATTAAATTTTCTCAAATATTAAAATAATAATAATAATAATAACGTCTCGGCAAGACATGATACAAAAGAGTGTCAAGTCAGAGTTGATTATGACTGATACTTCTTCTAATACCATCATTATTTGTCAGAGTTAATTTTTATTTTTTTTGGTAATGAGGTGTCTATTCTTAATCTCATCCACTATGTGACGTGTGATTTCGGGCATGACTAATCCCCCTCCCTCTTCAGTCGTCCGTTCTCTCGTTCTCCCGACCTGAAATTTCTCCTAATGAAATGATAGATATTATTTACTACCACTCTTTTGATGATAGAAGGATTGGACCTCGCCACCATTTCCGTTTCTCCCAGTAGATATACTACTCCCTTCTCCATCTCCTTCTGAATGAACTGCTTGTCCTCTTCAATGGTCGGAATCTGTGTGCCAACTCTTCTGCCTGAAGAGTCTGCCGACCGGCTACTGTTATTAGTTAGAAGTATTGCTCCTGAAGAATGACTAGCCGAGCCTTGCGCTTTCAGCATCATCTGTATCAATTGTGGCCAATCCAGCTCACTGTTGTTCTCTTGAACTAGAATAAGCATTCAACTAATTTCAAGTTCAACATTAAAGGTGTTTTATCAGGAATCCTCTTCTGAAGCTTGACCAGGATGTGCCTACTACTTACGAGTATTATTGGTCTCATGGAATGATTTCTGATGAGATAGGTCTTAAGGTGATGAATGGGTGTGATTTTGAGGATTATGAATATAGTGGTTTGTTGACCTCCATATAAGTCGGGTCAAGCCCGAAGTCAAATTCGACTTTGACGCATGCTCAAAATGCACCTACGCCATCGTAATTTTCAAAAGACCTCCGATCGATGAACAGACTTCACCGTCGCGTTCAGAACGTCGAAATTAGTCAAAATATAAATATTGCAAAATCTAATGATCAACCATCGAATTATCAATGTCGCGATATTGGAGTCGCCGCGACGATGTCCGAACAATCTCCGTTCATAAAATTGATCATATTGTTAGCTTTGAAACATTAAAACTACCAAATGAGACTATCCATGCCCAATTCAGACGAGTTTGTATAAATGTCGAAGGATCGGAAGTAACAAAATATAAATTGAGGCTGAAATACACTGGATGTCACCAAAATTAGCTCAAATGACCTCCGATCGATGAACGGACTTCGCCATCGCATTCAGAACATCGAAACTATTCAGAATATAAATATTGCACAATCTAACGAGCACACGATCAAGCAATCGCTCAATCATACGCATATCGAAGGAATTCGCAACAATCTCTGAATGACCTATATTCAAGAAATTGATTATGTCCCTAGCTTTGAAACATCGAAAACTAAAAGACCGTTCAATTCGAAAGTCTGCAAAATGTCAAACGACAAGTAATAGCGCAATCAAAATAAAATACATGACGACCAAAATCAACCCAAATGACCTCTGATCGAATTCCAAACTTCGCCACCGCATTTAGAAGATCAAAACTAGTTAGGATATAAATATTACATAACTTGATGATCAACCGATCAAGCGATCGAATCGTCAACACTCCTACAAGCATTTCGAGATTAGGAGGCACCGATGCAAGTCAAACGACCTCCGTTCATGAAATTGATTGCGTCATTAGCTTCAAAATATCAAAATCTATCAAGTAAGATCGTTTCGCACCCAATTATAAAGGCGAACGCCGAAAGGTCGGCAAATACGCATTTTGTAAATTAATTTAATTGACGCCAATTTGACAAACCACGGACATAAATGTAACTACCGTTGAGTCAAAATATTGGAATAATCTAAAATTTATATATATTAATTATATGAGTGTGTTGACATAAAACTCATAATTCAGATTTAATTAAATATTTAAAGAAATTAAGTAAACCTAAATAGCCCTAATCGAAGAACCGATCCCACTCTCAATTCAAATCTTTCCTTCTATTAAAAAAAATTGTTCCCCCCATTCATTCGATTTTCTCATCAACCGCAAAAAATGATTCGCACTTTCTCCGCTCTTCTCCTATCCTCAACCGACCCCACGCTCTCAATATCCTCTTCTCTAAAAACTACAAGCCTCCTCTCCAAGAAACTAAGGCTTCGTTTAGCTCAGATATTGGCTTCCTAAAAAATTGGCTGATAAATATTTTTAGGAAAACTTATGTTCTTCTTTGTTGTCTGAAACGTTGAAATTAACTGTTTGGATATATATTGCTTTTCAAGAGTAATCTGAGTTTTTCTTTGACCCGTATTTAAAAATAACATTGTAAATGACCAAATTGCTCATTCTCTAATAATGAAAATACAGCACAACGTTTACTATATAAAGGGAGGGTTATTTACGGCATTTCCTTTCCTAAACCACGGAGCGCAGTGCGAAAGACATCTTCATTTCGCTTTTTGAAATGACACTAAAGTGAAGTTTTGGGCTAAACATAGTTTAATAAAGCATGCTAATCAAACACCATTACTAATCTTATTTTCACGGTCTGAAAAACCAAACGCTCCTAAAAAACTTAATCAAACGAAGCATGAATAAGTCCTAATTCGCTCCCTCTCTCGTCGACAACAGATATGAGCAGGAGATTGAGGGCTTTCAAGAGATGGATGAAGTCTCATGGAATCGTGTATAGGATGCCCTCAAATTCGTCGATTCCACGAACGGCGGCATCTCCGTGCGGGTGCTCTGCGACCTCATGGCTACCATTCCTAAAATTTCATGCCTCATGATAAATCAGATGTATACTTGCAACAATTTCAGGCAAGATGCCATGGATCTTATGGAGTGCGTATTGGAGGAAAATTCTCCGGTTCTCGCTTCTTCTTGTCTACAATTTTTCCTTCGGGATCTTCCTGATTGTATTAATGATAAGCAAGTTGTTATATCTTTTCCACTACTAAAAAGCAGCAGAGATTCATCATGGCCGGACATGCTTCGTTCGCACTCTACTGTTTCTTAAGTGAGGTATCAATGAATTATAATCCAAAGTCAGAGGTTACAGTTTCCTTTTTGGAGAAGATGGTTGAGTCTACTGTGAGTTGCAGGCAGAAGCAGATAGCGTTTCATCAGCTTGCCTGTGTGAGGCTTTTGCGAAAAGAATATGATGAAGCAGAACATCTTTTTGGCGCTGCTTTTACTACTGGGCATGTTTGATTGATTTGGCCAGTTAATTGCTTTAAAGGTGATAAGCATTCAGCATATAAAAAGCTTAGCATTGTAATTTCTTCTTATAATCCTCTTGACTGGATGTATATGGAGAGATCTTGGTATGCTGATGGGGACAGGAAATGGGAAGACCTTGATAAGATTAGCTCTAGAATGTTAGGAACTTCGGTTTTGCTTTTATTTGGCACTTGAAGACTACAAATCTGTGCTACGTGATGTACAAGCAATCTTTACATTGTCTCTAGATTTTTGGATGTCTGAAGGACGTGTGGCCTCTTCTCAAATGTGAATGCTTGTTCAAGAACATGTTGAGCAGTGAACAAATGCTGATTGTTGACTTCAACTTTATGAGTGGTGGTCAGCAGTATATGATATTGGATCTCTTTCTGTTATTTATCAAATTCTTAAGGCGATAGATGCCGCAAAAGGAGTTCTATACTTCAGGCAGTCACTGCATCTTCTCAGGTTGAATTGTCCGGAACCAGCTATGCGAAGCTTATAGCTTGCGCGCTAGCATGCAGTCAGTGAGCATGATCGATAAGGTTCTTTTTCTGTAATTACAGCTGAGATCCTGATTAATTACTGTACTTTGGTCTGATACAGTGAGCTTGAGGGAATAATTCAGTTTGAGTTAATTCGGGTTCTGATTTCTGTTCCAATTGGGTTCTGTTGGGTGTGAGTTGAGTCAGGACACTGAGTTAAACCCTTTCAATTGAGTTAACCCGGCTGAGTAAAGGAAGAAAACGTTTCGGGAGCTTTCTGATCCGTTGGATCTAGCGCCTTTTCTCTGCCTGGATGGGCTCACTTGATTGGTCTTTCTTGCCGCTAAGCCGCTTGGATTGCCTTGTGTTATCTTCTACTTGGATCTGCTTTTTTTGATCGATGGTTCTTGGTGCTTTAATGGTCGAGTGGATTACACGCTTCTGCGATCTCCTGGATTAAATCTGAGGGATTGAAAACGCGTATCGATCTTGATCGTTGGATCGAGTTTTGAATTACCCTAACCCTTACTTGCTTTCTTTCTGCTTTGTTTCAGCCTGAGTCGCCGCTAGGGTTTCAGAGGCATCGGAGGGAGATGGAGGAGATCCTTACCTGAGGGTTCCAAGGAAGATCCACCGTAGAAAGTCCCGAGGATGCGAACCAGCTGAGAGAGAGTTTGGAGGAGCTCCGGGATTTGCGCCTGCCTGCTTGGGGTTTTCCGCTGGTTTCCACCGTGGGATTTGAGGGAGAAAAGCCTAGGGGAGAAGGAGAAGGAGGGAGAAAGAGAAGTCTTGAGATAAATTCTTTAACCCTTTCTTGATTTCTTCATCTCTCTATTTATAGTTGGATTTGTTCTTCTAGAATGTTCTTTCTATCTAACTAATTTCTATTTACTTCTTCTTGCCTGTCAGATATTCGCTAGATTCTTTATCTCATGCTATTAGTCTTCTTGTTTTACGCTATTCGGAAGTTATTGAGCATTTGTTCTTTGGCCGTTATTTTTGTGAGGAAGTTTTCTTTCTAAAGTCGTAGTAAGTACTGCTTGTTTTAGTTCCAAAGACTTGAACCGCTATTGTAACTGATTCTTTTCTCAGACTGTAATTACCCTTGTTCTTTCTCAGATAATTACCCGAAAGGTCAGAGATAAAGATGAATAGAGGTTCGTAATGATTTGAGCTATTATCTGTTGTATATTGTTCCTGGATTGTTATTTCCGTCGTTCGAACTTCAGAATGGATTATTGTAATGGTAATTCTTTTGTATGTTATAATTTGCACTTTAGAGGATATGGGATCATATCATTACTCCTCCTCACCATGACCTTGTCCTCAAGGTCAAAATTGAACATTTGCTTTCTCTGCTCCTTCAATCTATTTCTCGTGCCGCTGATACTTTCCTCCTTCTGACTCTTAAAGTAGCAATCTGATTACTATATCTGATTGCTATAATTTCTTTTGTTCTACTTAATTGGATGGCTCTTGATGTAGATGTAAGAACCTATCCCTTGTTGTAGTATTGTTTCTGCCTCTGTATGCTCATGATCATGTAGCTGGATTACCTCTGTATGCTAAACTGGACTCATCTATTAGATAGGGCTGTAATGTTGACTTTCTGCTTTGGGAATTCTTTGAGACTCTTTAATTGGTATTGAAAGCTTGTTGTGCCTCAATCTTTGCTTCTAATTCTGGCATTTCTTCTTTGCACTGTTTGATGGCCTTAGAGAATTGGCTATCTGAATTATACTTCTAAGCTACTTCAATGATCAGAATTATTGCTTACTATGTATACTAATTTATAATTAGACACTTATATATCTTCTGTCTTAACCTGGATTAAAAGGCTGATATTTGAAGCTTGTTTCTAATGGATTTTCTTGTATCCAATCACGTTGACTATAATGTTGTAGTTGATATTCTTGTTCTTCATTGACACTCATGAATGCACATAAGTTGGCTAAGGGTCGTTTGTTGCTATATTGATTGCCATTTGGTGGATTAGGCAAAGGTTGGTGTTTGTCAGATTTGTTGCTGCTTTATATCTTGTATTTGTCAGATCTGAGCCTATCCTCCATTAGCTTGGCCAATTGAAATGCTTTGTTGCAATGAAGTAGGTTGTAGCTCTATTTCTCTTCTAATTTAAGTTTAAGCCGATTCAAAGCAACTTTGTAGCAATTCCTGTGGGATATCGACATTTGGTTAGCTAGGTCTTCAAACTCGGTGTATAAACCTTGTTGTTGTTTGTTTGAAGCTTAGCTAGTTCTCCTCTTAAATCAGTAGAGGAAGGGCCAAATCTCATAACTTGTTCTTTGAGCGTGCCAAGAATGCAATTGTTTATTTGCTTGCATCCATTGATACCAACTTAATGCGAGGTCCATCCATGTATATTGAGGATATTAAAATTTCGATCATCGAGGATTGATATCTTGAAAAAATTGCTCTGCTTTAAAGATCCATCCTCTAGGGTCTTCTCCCAAATCTGCATATCTATTTTAAGAGGCATTGATATGGGTGTGTGTGTATGTGGTATGTTTGGAGAATAGGATTCATCAAGGGATGCATCACATACACGGCTTTGAGGTTGTTCTAACTTTGTTTTCTATTGATGTCAATCTCTTTGATATTTCATTCAATGCCATAGTGATTGAGGTCATTTCTTTGTTCATTGTTGTTCAATCTAACACATGCTTCAAGTGTTTTGGCATTGTTTACGGTTCCTTCGCCATTTTTTAGTGTTGTAGGTGGTGTGAGTTGTGGGAATCAGCGAGACCAATGATAAGGTTCTTTTAATTACATATGAGATCGATTAATTCTGTACTTTGTCAATCTACGGAGCTTGAGGAATAATTGGTTTGAGTTAATTGAGGTTGATTTACATTCCAATTGGGTTATTGGGTGTGAGTTGAGTCCAGACCGAGTTAAACCCTTTCAATTGAGTTAACCAGAGTAAAGGAAGAAAAGCGTTTGAGCTTTACGATCCGTTGGATCTAGCGCCTTTTCTCTCGGATGGATGGGCTCACTTGGATTGGTCTTTCTTGCTTGAAGCCGTTGGATTGCCTTGTGTTATCTTACGCCCTTGGATCTTTTTTTGATCGATGGTTCTTGGTGCTTTAATGGAGTGGATTACAGCGTCGTTTCGTGTGATCGATCTCGGATTCATCCCGTGGATTGAAAAGCATGGTGATCTTGATCGTTGGATCGATTTTGAATTACCTAACCCTTCTTCTGTTTTGTTTATTTCGTCGGTTTGAGTCGTCAGGGTTTTGAGAGCGTCGGAGGGAGATGGAGGAGATCACTTCTGGGTGGTCGATCCAAGGAAGATCCACCGTAGGAAAGTCGAGGATGCGAAACTTGAGAGAAGTTTGGAGGAGCTCGGGATTTCGCCGTCTGTTTGGGGTTTTCGGTTTCCACCGTGGGATTTGGGGAGAGAAAGCCTAGGAAAGGAGAAGGAGGAGGAGGAACAGAGAAGTCTTGAGATAAATTCTTCAACTCTTTTCTTGATTTCTTCATCTCTATTTATAGTGTTGGATTTGTTCTTCTAGAATGTTCTTGTGCTCTCTAGCAACTACATTTGTTTATCTTCTCTGTATTTAGGATTTTAAATTCTTTTATATACATGATTGTTCTTGTTTTGGCTATGAGGAAGTTTTCTTTGAAAGCTTTTGGCTTTATACTTGATTCCATTAATCTTTCTACTATGTTCTTTACCAGTTGTATAAAGATGAATAGAGGTTCCTGATTTGAGCTATTATCTTGTATATTGTTCTGGATTGTTATTTCCTGCCCTCCTTAATGGATTATTGTAATGGTAATTCTTTTGTATGTTATAATTTGCACTTTAGAGGATATGGGATCATATCAATCGCCTAGTTTATGAGGATGGATTTTATCACGAACCAGGAGGAAGGGCTTAAAGCTAAGTCGATCTCCATTCAAAGGTCTTTTGAAGCATTCTTTTTGAAAGCATATGCATTGGCGATTCAAGCCATCCTTCATGTTCTACGATTGTTATCTCACTTCTTGAAGAAGCACTAAAATGTCCTTGGATATGAAGGGTCAAGTTTGAAGGTCTCGTCCAGCTCATTAGGCATGAGATGAAAATATTTGTGGTGTTGTAAGATACCGCGCTATAATCGAGTATCAGGAGTAAGTACCATTTGATAAAGATGTATGCTGAAAATGGTGTTGCAAAAGAGACGAGAAAGGTGTTTGATTTATGAAAGAAAAAAGATATATGTGTGTTTTATGCATGTTTGAAGACCTCGTCATGCTCATCAGGGCATGACGAGATAAAATTCGGTTGTGGTGATGCAAGACACCGCTCGCTACACTCATCAGGGCGTATCGAGTAAGCCAAAACCATTAGATGTGACACCCCTTATGCCGAAATGCTACCGAAATTTGGACTATTTGCATATATATTTGCTTTTATGCAAGTGATTGAAGGTATGCTATAACGGATTAAAATTGGTTCTTTAAACATCAACCGCTCATCATGACGGGACAAAATAGTTCAATGTAGCTACGAGAGATGATGCGAATATTACCAAGTCTTTGTTGAAATTTTGGATATATATATATATATATATATATATATATATATATATATATATATATATATATATATATATATATAAAGTCTTGAAATAAATGAAGTGGAAACTAAATATAAATGAACTGAAAATAAATTTGAAAGAGATTTGAGTACAAATAAAATTAAAAATCATATTTCAAATAAGAAAATAGGGATCAAACTAAGTGAACCTATAAAATTTGAAATAATTTGAATTGCTTTGATATACATCATAAAGGACTTAAAATAAATTTGAAGTCTAGTTTTTAAATAAACTTGGAAATTAATGTGGAGTTAAGAATGAATCCAAATTGGGTTTAATAGTTCTTATATGAATATGAATGTGATTACAAAGCTAGCCAATAAGCATGAATGTGGCTAAGGCAATGAGCACTGAAGTTATTATAACTCATTCTAAGAGAATTAAAAATTATTTAAATTGAACACAATCAAATTTAAAGAATTTATATGAAGCTTGATAACCTATGTATTAGCATGATTAAGACTTCTTACTGAATAATTCACTTATATTCAAAATAAGCTCGCTTAAAGAAAGTATAACAGCTTGCATAAGCGAGTATCAAATTTGAATGTTGAATTCGTAAAGATCTTACAGGTCTTTAGTGAGCATAAGCCTATAATTGAAATTTTGAAAATTATATGAATAAATAAAATGCAAGTAGAAATATAATATTTTGAATGCAAATATAAATCTAATTCGCCATAAACAGAATCTTCTTTGCAAAACCACTAAATGTTAATGAAGGAGCTTTACTTCAATACCAAAATTAAGAAACTTCATTCTAAATTATGACTTTCAAAATCAATGAAATCACTAATTAGGTGAAATTATCTAAGCTATAAATATCTGCATGTGCTCACACATAGAGATTTCAGGTGCAAATTTTAATGTTTGAAAAAGCTGTGTAGGTTAAGTTGAAATCAAATGAAAATTTGAAGAAATAAATACTACATAAAGTCTTAAATACACCATGGAGACACTACTAAATGCTTAAATTTAAGTGTCGAGGATCTTTGGCGGTTGCTTCCCGGTTTAGTCTTAGGACTGGGTCCGGATTAACAAAATCTAAAAAATCTATAATAAGAGTTTCAAATTAGTGAAATATTTGAAAAACTGATTCTGTCAGGTGATAATAGATCTAATCCTCTATTAGCAGCAAAATAGAGTTAATAGAATCTAAAGCTCTTAAACATATTCAAATTAATCAATTGTTCAAACCAAATTAACTCAAACTAAAAATCAATATAAAAAACTATTTAAATGAAATTCTATCATTAAAAACTTAAATCAAACTCAATCTATCCACCTTCCGCAATTATTTATCGGGGGTGATAAATTAAGAAAACTTTAGCTCATAAAGAAGTTAATGTCAAATCAAGTATTCTGCTATGTTCACTTTCAATCAATCTCTTGCTAGTAAGAAAGTGGCTGTCTCCCGATTGTGTGGCTTTGCCCGAGCTCCGATGAAGTATTATGACCGAGTCCTCCGATATGGTGGTTTTGGTCCATTATATTACGATCGCGTAGTGTATGCTCCCAATGACTCACGCCCTTTGATTTGTGAATCATAGGGTATACTTGATAGGGCAAACAACCCTCTATCAGCTAAGGTAGACTTAAGCATGTCTTCTTAAACAAACACCACCCCAAGTCTACAAGGATTTCTTGGACGATGAAACCTATGTGTTGCTGATAAGGATCCTTCTGTTAGGTTGGATCAACTACCTCCTCTGACTAAGTAGACTAGGGACCACGATGGCCCGGGATGACGGAATCATGGGATCAAGATCGAGCACATCATCATTCCTCCAACCATCCAATTTAAGCTGAAATGATGAATTTCATAATCTAAATTATGAAACTTCATATGTTGCTACTATATGCTACACATTAAGCGATCTAACGACTAACCTTAATCGAAAGTTTTTTCTCACTTATTGAGAGGGATAATTAACTATAGGAGCTTGCACCTATAGAAAACCTGGAACCATATCTAAAGTCCTCACCAAATGAGGGAAAAATCTCTGGGTAGTGTCTTATCTACTATTTTATTTTCCTTCTGAAAATTACATCGATATTTTTAAATCATACTCTCTTCAATTCAAATTATCGAGAGGTCAGTGGCGAATTTTCAGAGCCCACATGATTCTTCTCACAATATCAGCAAAACATGTAATGATGCAATAATAGAAGCAGATAAAGTGGTTGGGGATTACATAAATTCATATGATGTGATTCTTGATGTCAATTACCCAGCTATTGTGGAGCAGGAACTGAGGCTAAAAAAATATGCTACCAAGATGAGTGTTGGCATTGATGTATGCATGACTAGTGAAAGATAGTTTTATTTTAATCTGCCAAAAGTTCAACGGGCTCTTCATGCCAACAGAACTAACTTGCCTTATAGCTAGAGCATGTACAACAGGTGATCAAGAATCCTATTAAGCTTAATAGGGCATAGTAGGTTTGAAGACCCTAGTAATGCTCAATAGGGCTTAGTGGGCATGAAGACTCAGTTGTGGTGTCATAAGACACTATTCGCTATGCTCATTAGGGCATACTGAGTAAGCCAAAATTATTAGATGCAACCCCTTTATGCCGAAATGCTCACAAAATTCTGATTAAACCTGGGATTTAGAAAAAAAAGGGGAGAAGAATATTTGCATATATATTTGCTTTTATGCAGGTGATTGAAGGCCTCGTTATGCTCATTAGGGCATAACAGGATTGAAATTCGGCCAGGTGTTTAAAAACATGAACTGTCACATTCATTAGGGCATGACGGATGGGCCAAAACAGTTCTGATGTACCCCCCTATGCGGGGATGACGCCAAAATACTGTCGAAATGCTGCCGAAATTTCATCAAATTTTTTGGACTTAGAAAATTTAAAAAAAAAGTGAAGAAAAAAAAAAGAAATAACCAAAGAGCTTAAATAAAATTAAATAAAAGACTTAAATCAAAACTTTGGTTATAACAAGCTAAAATGTGAAGTTATAGATGCATAAAATAAACATGAGTGCTCATATGAAATTTGAAAAGAGTACCTATAGGAATAAAACTAAATGGACATTTGAATAATCCCATTTAATGTTAAGTGAAACCAAAAGATTTCAATTGAATATTGTGTGAAATAATAAATGATTGGTAATGAATTTAAACCCGATTTTGAATAAAAAATGTAACTTGATGTGGTGTTAAGGATAAATTCATGTTTGATTTGAACTCTTCTTATGTGAATAAAACTTCTCTTTGAAAATTCAAAGTGTTAAATTCATGAACCAATAATCAATATGAACAATACTAATTGAGCATTTGAACGATCGCATTTGATGTCAAATGAAGTAAGGATTTCAATTGAATATCAAATGGCCATTAATTGGTGGTAAATCCAAATGTCCAATTTCAAATTGAAAACAAAGGTGCGCAAGTAATTTGGTAGCTTTCTCACAAGCATAAATTTAGGCGACTCATGATTACTCATGACTGTGGCCTTTAAAAGGATCATATGGATCTTGTGCTTAAAGTCAGGTTTGAAGCACAAGAGATTAGTTGAGTGCTACTTTCAACCTAAAGCAAAAATCATGAGTTTCATAAGAAATTCTCACTGAAACTAAATAACTTCTTAGCAAGTATGGTCAAGACTTCTTAGTGAATAATTGACTCATATTTTAAAAGAGCCTCAATTTAGATAAGCTTGCTTAAAGAAGATATAATAGCTTGCTTTGGGAGAACAAAAATTGAATGTGATGACTAATGGAATGTTATATGTTCGTTCATAAGTCAAGCAAAGATGTAATTATTTTGAATTACAAATAGAAACTTAGTTCTACTCCAAGACGCATGTCTCTATAATTCTTTACAACTAAAGGCACTAAATTAAATTCTGCATGAATGAAGGAGCTTCCTTCAATCCAAAATTAGAAAATTCTTATTCTAATTATGATGTTCAAACTCAATTATTTCATTAATTAGATAAAATTGTCTAAGTCATAAATACTTGCATGTACTCAGAAATTTAAAGTGCAAATTTTAAATGCTCAAAAGGCTACGTTAAGTTGGAATTAAATAAAAATATAAAATTAAATCTCATAATTCAAACATATAATTATCTGAATTATTAAATACCTGCATGGGCCCTGACAATATGATGAATGCTTAAACTAAGCAATTGAAGATGTTGCACGGGTTACTTCCTGGTTTGGTCTTAGGTAGGTCCGGGTTAACAAAATCTAACAATCTAATTATTATAAAAATTTTAACTTATTAAAACATTTGAGAAGCTAATTCTATCATATTACAATAAATCTAATCCTATATTATTAAACTACTATAGTCAACAAGATATAAAATAATATATTAAATGATCAAGCAAACTCATATACCCTGATGATGGCTGTGTTGAATGAAGATTTCAACAGAAGGAGATACTTCCATCAAAAATGTGATTTTAATTTTAAATTAAACTAACTCAAATTAAGTATCAAACTAAATGTAAAATCTAATATATCATTAAGATATAAATTGTTAGATGAAATTCAATCCTTAAATACTTAAAGCTAAAATGCAATTCACCTTCCACAATTATTTATCGTAGGCGGCAAATTAAGAAAACTCTAGCTCACAAAAGAGCCAATGTTAAATCAAGTGTTCTACTATGTTCACTCTCAATCAATCTAATGCTAGCAAGGTTATGGCCCGTGTCCTCTAACTACGTGGCTTGGCCCAATAGGTTCCACATATGATGCAGTTATGACTAGAGTCCTCTGATCTGGTGGTTGCCTCCAAATGACACTATTATATTACGATCATGACTATAGCCCGTTTAGTCATGTGGTAAAATATTCCCACCTTCATCTATTCTTTTGAAGAGGATAAATGAAAATAGAAATACACGCCTTTAGTTAGGACACCACATAGATTCATAGTTGTTCTTATTAGAGTGATCAGGTATAAAATTGAGGAGAGGTGTACTATCTCAAAAGATAGAAGTCACCACCCTATAATGGACCTAATCACCTCAATAAGGACTCCTAAGAACTATGGGTCTACATATGTACCAGAGATTCTTCCCCTATTTTACATAGAAAAGTAAAGTAGGGTTTATTTTAAACTAGGTTGGTTAAGTTCCTTACAGGGACAAGCCCCCATAATTAATTATATCCTCAAGATGGGGATTCCTTAGGAATACTCTCAATTAAGGTAAATGATCGTTGTCTCCAAAGATTCCAATAGGTAGGACTATCAATCGATTAGTTTATTTTTGGAAAATCAAGTGGGATCGATCAAGAGGAGGGGAGTTCTTATCAAAGCCAAAGCTAAATGGAGGTGAGTAGGGATGTTTAGGATACTAGAAGCCTAGTAAACATCCCTATCTTATAGTTGGGCTTTACATTTTTAAAATTGAGTTATTTATTTGAGTTAAATTTTTTATTAGAAGTTTAGGGATTATAATTCCATGATACAAAGTTATAGAAAATGCCTAAGAGGATATTTATGCTTATGGCCATAGAGAAGAGATCTTTGAGGGGCAAGCATCTAAGGTGAAAAATGGGTATTTGGTTTGCCTCCACAAAAGAGGACAAACCACTCAATTGCTTGGACTTACAACCGCCTGGGGGTGGCTGCCAATTAACTCCGCCTACAATTTTAAATTCATGTAGGCAAGTCATATGTTCAAGAAAGATAGCTATGAGGTTATTTATTTTAGAAAGAGACTAAGTCCTTAAACTCACTCCCTAAGAGACTAGATCATGTAAGGGGCATAAAAAATGACCTACATTTAATGCAAAATGTATTACATTTTACTTTCATTTTTGGACAATCATTTGCCTCAAGCTTATAAGATTCATATGCCTAATGAATGAGAAATAAGATTATGGGCCAAAATCAGCGAGAAGGGGGAGGTGTGTTTCCACTATGGCTCTCAAAGGTCAAGTCAAGTTCTTTGGCAAAGATGGATGCTCTCCAATCGAGAGTGAAATAATATGTTTTTTATGCATGATGTTAGAAAAGAAATGCTCGTTCAGCTAAGAGATTGCTAATTCTTTTATCTTGATTTTAACTTAAGCTTTAAATGATATTATGAGTTATTTATTTTAAATTTTGAGTTAATTAATTTGGTAGAAGAATTATTTTTTCCTAAGAGCCTAATCACCATCTAGGCCATACATTAAAGCAAGGAATAAACTAAAAAAATATGATATATCTAATGCACAAGCTAAACAAAATATCAAACATTTTATAAAGCTAATGCAAAAGAATAAAAGGCCAAGTGTGGTCACCACTGCACAAATCTAAAAAATAAAGTGGGTAGCTGAGCTCTACCCTTCATGATTCAATCAATCCTTCAATCATGAACCCAAATATAAATACAAACTTCAATCACTAAATCAAAACTCAATTCAAAAATCAAGCCAAAATCCATTTCATGTTCACCCTTTGAACTTGAAATTGTCAAATGAATCAAAACCCATTTAACTCCAAATCACTTGCAAATGGATTTTTATTTCAATCATAAGTCCATATACAAGTTCAATCAAATTCAAATCAAGCTTTGACCAAGCCATTTGACCCACTTAGGCTCACTTGACTCAAAGTAACCTAAAGTATCCTTATGAGCCAAATTCTAATCCTAACTAAATTGGATTGAATCAAACTCATCTATGCCTCTCATCATGATCAAGAATCATCATGAGATTATCAATCACTCAAATTATGTCAAACCAAATCAACTCTTAGCCAAATTGAAACCCAACATAGCCAAAATCTACTATAGGACAAATTGATTAAAATCAATGATCTAAGTTCATTCATGACCAATGTTTGAACTTGACTAAGTCAACATTTGAGCCTAACCTAGCCTAATTGGCCACTTGACCCAAGTTGACCCAACTTGACCTAAAAAGTCAAAATGTGTCAAAACTTGATCTAATCCAAATTAATTGGAACCAATGGGTCAAGTTCATTCCAAATCACTTGTTGAACTTAACCAAAGCCTCAATTGGCCAACTAGACCTAACCTAGCTCAATTGACCTTGAATACAACTTGACCTAAAGGGTCATGTTGAGCCAAATTCAAACTTAACCAAAACTGATTAAAAATAAAGATATCAAACCACTTCATATGACTAACCAAACCAAAACCTACCCATGACCTAGCTCAAATAGGTCAAATAGGTTAAATTGGTCAACTTGACCCATTTGACCTAAATATAGTCATATGAACCAAATTCAAAACTAAACCAAATTAAATCAAACCAAGCCACCAAAATATTTCAAATGGTCATATGAACTTGACCCAACCCTTGTTTGACCCAATTTGACCAATTGGTCAACTTGACCCAAGTTGACCCATGTTTACCTAAATGGGTCAAGATGAGCCAAACCATACCAAATGAACCCCAAATCCAATGAAACTTGGCCAAACCTATTTTCTTAACATATCCAAATTAAAAAATAAGCCAAATGACCCTTTTATCCCTAGTCCATAGAACAAATTTTGGCCAATTCCACTTAGAATTTGGTCAAACCCTCTTCATACCTACTTGATACTCTCCTAATAGGTCAAGTGAACACTAGGGATGGTGGTGCACCCAATCCAATGGGTTTTGGTCAGCCCAACTTAACCCAAGGGTCAAACTGACCATCTACATGAAAATGAGCACATGGGAATCATGTCTCCACTCAAATGGAGCACATGGGGACTTCACTAATCCACTCTCTGACATGAAATGAATCACATGGCACCTCTATCAACTCAAACAACCTTCTAAATTAGGGCAATTGATCCAAAATGGCAAGTGAAGCTTCAGTCGTACGATTGCCATTGGGGGAGATATACTCCCCCTAATTCACTTCAATTTCAATAGAGCCATTATCGATTAAGGTCTAGAGAGTGATAGGAGCCATTTGTGAGAGATCCTAAGCTTCCTAGAGGGAGATTGAATTTGGCATTTCTCGGTTTTCATCCTTTGAAAATAGGGGAGCTCAATTAAACTTCCAACTTCCTCCACACTCAAAACTTTTCTTTGAAATTAGATGGTCCCCATTTTTTATAGGGAAGAACAGAGAGGATCTATGGCCATCCATCAGTGCATTTTAGATGGATGATCGAGATTAAAACATGATTTATAATTAATTTTATCCCCTCTGAATGGTGGCTTTAATCTCAGCCATCGGATCCTTCATCAGATGCCTGAGGAAAAAGCGCGTAGCACCGCCGCCACACAATGCTATGATGGGATGTTTAAGTGGCCAATGGGAAGGCGTCGCATGCAAAGGAACACTGTGTTAGCTGCACGCATGGCACAAGGTAGGATTAAGGAATTAGTTAGGGTTTAAATCATTCTAATTAATTACCTAAACTTCTAAAATTCATATCTCAACCTAAAAAATCAGAAAAATGTGAAATAAATTTCATTAGAAAGATAATTGAACATAGAATATTCTAAAATTATTTTTGATTACTTTTGAATACTTCTTTTCTCTAAATTTAAGTTTTATTAAAAATCTTAATTTTCTAATTATCCTTTAATTAATTCACTAATTATTCCCAAACTTCTTGAGTATGTTTTGGAGGATGACTTCTGCCTCCCTTAATTTTCTTGGGATTTATTGGTGGCTTAATTAGGGAAATTGCTAATTCAATTCCTAATTATGCCTTAATATAATTAAGGTTAATTAAGGGTTTAATCTTTTGTTGAAGTTGATTAAGGTCTATTTCAATGAATAGGATGTTTATAGAATAATTTTGGGGCATTTCCCCTAAGCTATTCCTTAAACCCCATTTTCTTTCTTTATCTACTCTTAATTAAGGGTTAATTCACTAACTACCCTCTTAATTAATTTCTTAAAATTCTAAAAATTTTTAGAACTCAATTAATCTACTTGGGGTAGATACTTAGGTGTTCAAGAGCCTAAGTTCAATTAGGGAAATCAAGATTCAACTCATATGTGTGAGGGGTGTTTTGAAAATACTTAAGTTAAACCCCTTAGCTTAATTAATCATTAATCATTAATCATCAGCCAAATTGCATTAAGCTCCTTTCTTCTTAGGTGCATTGCAAATTTAAATTCCTTGTGAGGTTTTATTTCATCGCATTGGCTCATAATTATTTGATTAACTTTACTAAGGTGGTGTAGGTAAGGGGTAAATAACATGCTTCATTCATACCTTAACCTAATCAAAATATAAAATGAATCTAATCATCTAAAAATTGAAAAAAAATATCAAACACATGTGAGAATGGGTTAGAAATAGCAAACTCACTTCACATTTTCAAAATTAAATTAAATTCAAAATCAAATAAAAATCACATTAAATAAACTTTGATTTACTTTAAGCTTTCTTATTTCATGAGATTACCCTTTATGAATTAATTAAAGTGAATGTGTTTACATGGTTTCATTGCTTTAGTTCTTTCCCAATATGCTAAATTTTGTGTCATATGATTTCATGCATTCATGCTTTTCAAAAATTAAATTTAAAATAAAAAAGTTTCCTTTATGTCAAATTGCATGTTTTGGCTAAAGTAAGAATATGAGTGGCTATTATCACTATTAAATTCAAATTATTTTCAAAATATATGAATCAATTATCAAAATTGAAAGTGTGTTACTTATATCTTACTTATAAGTTTTCATGTGAGTAAAATATAAGGATGTGCTTAGTGTAGGTTTTCCTTCTCCTCTCTTTTAGCATAGTTTTGAATAGGATTTGGCAAAATGTATTGTCCATTTGAAAAGAACCTAACATTTGCATAATTCTATATCCTATTCATTCCTATGCTATTACTTAAGAAGGATACTTATACTTGTACATATAAATTGCATAAACAAAAATAAATCAACCAACATAAACTTTTGCATTCTTTCTTTTCCATTCATTTCTTTTGCACACATGCTTATATTTAAGGAAAGTGGTATATTAGTTTAAACAACCCCAGGGTTACGAGGCTTTAAGCAGCCCTGAGTAGGTCATGTACCTTACACCATTGGTTAATAATGGTATTGTACTCACTTATGCCTTTCATACATTTATGTATCCATGTGAAAATTGGATAAGAAACCCCTTTGCTACTTAATGAAAATCATGCACCATAAACATTCAAATATTCTTAAATGAATTACTTAGCATGCATCATAAAGTGTGCTAGCATCCCCATTTGTATGTATAGATATTTGTAGGAGTCATTCATATGCATGTTATACATGTTGGGAAAGAAATGAAGTGATGTATGTTTTGTGAATTTAGTTTGTTTTACTTAATCTTGAAATGCCTTTCTTTTTGAATAGGGTTATTTCAGGTTCATCTAAACTTGAGATTAATTAAAACACTTAATTAAAATATTCACTAAACAAAACTAAAACATGAATCCACTTTAGAAATTACTTAGGTTAGGGAAGGAAAGAGAAGTTATCTTCTCTTTCCCTCTCTTCATAACTTAGTAATTAATTGTAAGATTCATTTAAACCCAATCAAAACATAAAATAAAATCAATCTAAAACAATTAAATCACTTAAATGAAACCCTCCTATATGTTGCACATTCTTCACATTTAGAAAATTCTAACTTAAAGCCATAGCTAAGCATACCACACAAACCTCTAAAGCACACACATTATGCTAAGTCACCACTTCTAGCTTTAGGTTAGGGAGGTGCATTATTTGATGCTTATTTTTTATTTTGTGATATATATATATATATATATATATATATATATATATATATATATATATATATATATATATATATATATATATATATATATATTAGGATGAATAATGTACATGAATGGTAGGGTGATATTAGTCTAACTATTATCTTCTGTAAAGGATTGTGCTTAAGGGGTATTGTAATAAATAAAAATATAATTACTTTTGCTGTGTAGGTGCTTATACCCCTAAGCATAATCTAATAGGCCAGGTGGACTAAGTCAGCCTCGTGTGGGGTGATAAGTCTAATATACATGCTTGGGATTTTGTGTGGTTTGTTTAGCTAATCTCTATTTTACAGGAATTAGCTAGATTTACTTTTCCCTTTCATGTAATTTTTGCAATTATGATTTTGGAATGATTATTATGGGGATTAGGATGAGCATTGATCATAAGATCTTATCTTATACACCATGTGAAGCCTTTGGATCATCCACCTTCCAACCATATAAAAGAAGGAACCAAAGAAGAAAGAAGAAAAGAAGAATGAAGAAATGAAGCTTGAAGACTCCCATAATAATGAGTTCCTTGCTTAATTGTATGTAATTCATTAGTAATCTAGGTTGTATAAGGGTAAATAATCAATTTATTTTTTGTGTTTTGTGCGGGTTCACCATAAAGGACCTCTTATTCTTTTATGATTAGCTTTATAAATTGATTGATGATTTGTTTAGCTTATGCATTAAGTGGTATCATTTTCTAGTTTCTTCCTTACTTTATGTATGGCCTGGATGTGGATTAGGCTCTTAGGAAAAAATAAATCTATTACCAAATTTAATAATTCAAAATTAAAAATAAAGAACTCATAACCTCACCTAAAGCTTAGGTTAAAAATCAAGATAAAAGAATTAGCAACCCCTTAGCTAAATGAGTACTTCTTTTATAATATCATGCACAAATGCATATTATTTTCACTCTTGATTGGAGGGTTTCCACCTTTTGCTAGAGAAACTTGGCTTTGATCTTTGGAAACACACCTCCTCCCTTCTCATTGATTTTGGCTAATAATATCATTTCTCATGCATTAGGTATATGAATCCTACTAGCTTGAGTTAAAAATGATTGTCCAAAAATGAAAATAAAATGAAATCTAAATTGCATTAGATTTAGGCCATTTGAAGCACACCCTTACATGATCTAGCCTCTTTAAGGAGTGAGTTTAAGGACTTAGTATCTTTCTAAAGAAATAATAGCCTATCTATCTTGCATAAAGCATATGACTTGCCTACATGAATTTAAAATAGGGATGAGTTAGTTCCACCCCCCGTTGTAAGTCCAAGCGGGTAGTTTGTCCTCTTGGAGGAAAACCAATTATCCATTTTCATCTTAGATTTAGGTTGTGCTTTTGGCCCTCCAAAGCTCCCTAGATTTACTGAGGTTGCTTTTCTCCTTTAGCCATAAGCTTAAATCACCTCTTAAGCACTTCATAAGCTTGTGTTGTGGAATCATAAGCCCTAAATTTCTAATGAAAAATTCAACTCAAACAAATTAAATCAATTTCAAAAATATAAAGCCTAACCATAGGATAGTTTGAGATGTTTGCTAGGTTTCCTAGCATCATGGGTATCTCCTACTTATCTTCTTTTTGGCTTCGATAATAACTCCTCTGTAATCAATCCTATTTGATCTTCCAAAATAAACTAATTGATTGATAGTCCTACCTATTAAAATCTTTGGAAATAATGAATTAGAGTATTTCTAAGGAATCTCATTCCTTAGGATGTAATTAACTATGGGGCTTACAGAGGAACTTAACCATTTAAATCCCTACTACCATGTAAAGGGAAGACTCTTTGGTATGCACACCCATTGTCAGGAGTCTTGTTGAGGTGATTAGGTCCATTGTAGGGTGGTGGCTTCTATCTTTCGAGATATTACACCTCTCCTCAATGTCATCACCCTAAGAATATATACAGATCTAATGTGTGTCCAATTGCATAAAAAAGAAGGAGATGTATATTTTCATCTTCATTTTATTCCATATAGAGTTAAGATGGAAGTATATATTTTTATTCTTTAGAAATCTCAAAAATTTTTTCACACTCCACAGGGATGGTTTCTCTCTCCATCTTTGGTAAATGATCATTATCTTGAGTAGCAATAGTGGGTGCTTTTGGTATGAATTATCTTTCTTTTCTGTTGGCACTTAGCTTATTTTATCCTTAAGTTGAGTTAGCCAACATCTTTAGGTTTTAGGACCTCACCCCATTTTGGTCTTAAAATCCCCGTTGGGTTTCTCCAATGGGTAAAAATAAAATGATCTAAAGAAAATGAAAATATTTAAATACTTCCTCCTTGTCATTATTATTATAAGGAAATGTTCATTCTAAAATAATAAAGACAAAATAAATTTTTCATAAGAACCTTGCTTTTCAAAAAGCACTCTTTCAAAAAATCCACATAATAAAATATTTTTACTCAAAATTTTCTTAAATCACCTTCATCTAATAATTCTCATAATTGTTACATGTATTCCCTCAATTCACTTTGATGATGATTTTATTTTAAAAAATAAAATGAATAATCATCTTT
This sequence comes from Cymbidium sinense, assembly GCA_021442155.1. NCBI lineage: Eukaryota > Viridiplantae > Streptophyta > Magnoliopsida > Asparagales > Orchidaceae > Cymbidium > Cymbidium sinense. Next base: position 3,948,160 of record CM038216.1, read on the forward strand.
CTAAAAAAATCAAAATCAAAATTAAAAATAAAACTTTCAAAAAAGCACACATGAAATCTTTCCATTCAATGTACCCACACCTATTGAATGGAAATTTTATTTTCAAACAAAACTAAATTTTTCAAAAGCATGTATGAACATCTCCAGTCAATATACCCAAATTTATTGAATGAAGATTTCATTCCCAAATAAAAATAACATAATTTGAAAATCCCACTTAAACATATCCCATATATCATTAAGTTGGAATCCCCTCTTCTAAAAAAGTAATAATCATACACAAAATAAAATTTTCACATTTGCAAAAATAAGATTGGCTTCCATTTCTACGTACCCAAATTTATTGAATGGAAGTCTTCTTTTCAAAAAAATCAAAACTTAACAATCATATTTTTAAAATTCAAAACACATTTGTAACTTCATTTAGCATACTCAAATTTGTTAAGTGAAGTCACCAAGTTCAAAACCAAAAAATTTCAAACACATTTGGAACTTCATTTAGCATGCTCAAATTTGCTAAGTGAAGTCTCCAAATTCAAAACCAAAAATTTTCAAACACATTTCAAACTTCATTTAGTATACTCAAATTTGCTAAGTGAAGTCTCCAAATTCAAAGCCAAAAAATTTTCAAACACATTTAGAACTTCATTTAGCATACTCAAGTTTGCTAAGTGAAGTCTCCAAATTCAAAACAAAATTTTCAAACACATTTGGAACTTCATTTAACAAACTCAAATTTTCTAAGTGAAGTCTCCAAATTCAAAACCAATTTTTTTTAAACACATTTGACACTTCATTTAGCATACTCAAATTTGCTAAGTGAAGTCTCCAAATTCAAAATCAAAAATTTCCAAGACAAATACAATTGGATTTAGAATACTTAAATTTGCAAATTTTTCAAATACATTTGAACTTCATTTACATACTTTTGCTAAGTGAAGACTCAAGTTCAAAACAAAAAATTTTCAAACGCTTTTGAACTTCACTTTTAACATACCAAATTTGCCAAAGAGAAGTTTCCATTTTCAAAACAAAACCAAAACATAAAATTTTAAACACATCTTTTGGAATTTCATTTAGCATACTCAAATTTGCTAAGTGAAATTTCCATTTCACAAAATTAAGTGGAACTTCATCTTTAGCATACCATATTTGTTAAGGTAAACTCTCCACTTTCAATCAAAAACAAATCAAAACAAAAAGAAAACACATTAAGATTTTCTTAGCATACCCAAATTTGCTAAGGATCCTACTTTTTTAAAAATTAAAATATCCATAATAAATGAAATACTTTAGGATTGTCTTAGCATACTCAAATTTACTAAGAATCCTATTTTCGAAAATCTTTCAAAAACAAAACACACTTCAGTTCCTCACTTTAGCATACCTAAATTTGCTAAGTGGGAATTCTAATTTTCAAAATCAACAACAATTCACGAAAAGAAACAACAAACACTTCACTTAGCATACCTAAATTTGCTAAGTGAGTAAAATTCTAAAATACCAATTCAAAAACTAAACCAATTGACCCTTACTTTAACATACCCAAATTTGTTAAAGGAAAGGGTCCTCAAATCAAAATCTAATTTCAAACATGAACCTATGGAAGCATCCTTCTAAAAATATTTGAATCCATTTTTCAACATACTAAAATTTGTTGAAGTTAGATTCATATTCAAAAATTCTTCTTTCCAATCAAATTTCTAAATCTTCTCTAATCCATTTGAACCCCACTTAATACTTCCAAGATGTTGGATGTGGGTTAAAATTTTAAATTCAAATTCAGAAATCAACAAAAATAAAAATTTGATCCAAGCTCATTTCCTATATTGCAAAGTCTTAGCATTAGTCACAATTGCAACTATAGTTCAATTTTATTGATTAGAAATGACAGGCTCAAAGAAGTTTGTGTTCACCTTCCCACACGGCGTGGACTTGGCCTTCGATCAGGCCAATATCCCCTGAGCTGATCATGCCCACCTTATCCATTTCAACAGAGGATTTGAGTGAGTAAAGATCACTTGTGAGGGCATTCCCCTCACAACTGTCAGTAGGACTGTGGTGGTCAGACAGAAGCTGGTCATCTAGATCAATCTACCCTTGGATTCTGACCTCCCCTCATTAAAGAGAAAAGGAGCCCCACCGCTTTTAGTGATAATGACCCCACCATGGTTTCCCTTCCCAGGGCTAGCACACTCTTGCACCCCTGGGGTAAGGCTCCTCGATTCTGAGATTGCCTCCACTGCCTTTGAGGTTGGGTCTAGTTCTTACTCTACACATCTTACCATGAGAGGAGAAATAAAAATCATATGATCAAGCGATATCATACTAGGATTGCTAGGGAGATGGAGGCCACTATGGAGCCAGGAGGAGGTACCTCATCACCCCACCGTTATAGCAAACCGCCATCCTCTCTCTAGGTCAGAGAGGATGCTAGGAGGATATGCACTTCACCTCCACTAGTGGTTCAGCCCCTCAGGTTTGAGCAAGAGGTCATATGTCAAGTTTTATGCTGAGCTTTGATGTGAAAGTCCAGCTCAATTTGATTTGAGATTCATCATCCCCCATAGCGTGGGGAAACATCTGCGATAGAAGAGGGCTAGAGAGGCCCATACATCTGTTAATATCACCAATAGGGGAGGCAGGAGCCGAGTCGGCAGACTTATCGATTTTCCGTCGCCATGCTACCCGTCACCATACAGAGATAACATCTCGCATACTTGGACCAATCATTATAGGAGGACAGCTTTTGTTCATAGAGAGCCAGTGGTGTCCACCACGCCGCATCCCCCACCACCCCACCATTCACATCACATCATCTCCTACAAGGCCATGAAGGTCATATCCGTGGAAGCTGCAATGGTGATCTGCTCCCGAGGGATCCTATTCCATCTACACCGCGAGAGCTCCCGCTTGACCTTATACCGCTGGTGGTGCGAGTGGTGGCACCCAAGCATAGTGGTCATCCCTTCACCAACACCACCAGTTTAATGGGACACGGAGATGATAGCAGCTATTGCAGAGGTAGCAAATGATACCAACTGCATCGATGATAGTAGAACCTACTAGGAGTGTCACCCCTTTCAGAGTTAATGATAGGCAAGAGTGTGTCTCCTCTAGTGAGTATAATCCCCATAAGATTAACAAAGCAGGTCCGTGCCTCAAGTGATAGTGATCACATCGTCAAAAAAATCATTTATTCTCATTCAGATTGATCATTCTCTTAAGGAGATAGTAGCACATTATCTTGTAGAGAATAAGGAGATTTTGGGGTATGACTGGTCAGATGAGGAGAAAATCAGCTTTGATCTCAATGAAGATGATTTGTTGGGAGACTCGCGGGGTCGTATGGTATACTAATCCTCCTCGTGGGAGCCAGCCATGGAAAGTGATGAGGTTGATTAGGAGACACAAACCCAATCACCAACACCGATAAAAGATGAGCATATAGATAGGATGGCCAAGTAGCTTGAGGACTTATTAGCAACAATTTTAGTACTTCAAAAACAAGCTCTAATTGTTCATCCTATTACAGCTGATATTAGTCATCCAGAGTTAGTGCATGTCTTAGACCCAGCCAAGACTTTACCTCTTGTTGAGCAAGGTAGCACTAGCATGTATAGGAAGGTAGTGGAAAGTACCTCCATACATGAGAAAGACATCAGATCTATGGTTGAGTAGCAAGTGAATGAAGCATTGGCTCAAGCCTAGGGAGGATCATCGCCAAAAGTAGACCTACTCAAGGAATTGATAATCCAATATCCCAAGGGTTTCTCAACCTTCTTTAAGAGATTTGATGGTGGGAAACCCGAGGCAATATTGCACACTGCTGCAACATGGCGAACGTTATTCCACCTCTTCATTAATTTGGATTGCTTTCAATGGTATTGAACTTCCCAAAAGTTCAATTAAAGATCGAGTTGGACCAACTCTTTATTAAGATGTTTGCTGGAGCTCAACAAAGGGTTTCTGTGGGTGATCTCGTTATAACATAACAATACCCAGGTGAGTCCCTTGTTGACTATATTCCCTGATGGCGTAACCTGAGTTTGAAATGCGAGCCATAGCTATCTGAGTAGCATGTCATTTAGATTCTTTTAAAGAATATCCATGGACCGATCGCCTTCATGCTTAAGGGCTTCACTATCAAAATATTTGAGAAGCTAACCAATAAGGTGGCTAGTCTACAAAGAGAGGCCAACAAGTTACCTTTTAAAGACTAGTTGCCCAAAGAAAATCCATAGAAGAAGAAAGGATTGTGGAAGGGGAAGCAACCACTAGATATCACCCAGAGACCACACCTCAAAGAACCTTCGCTTCCACCTCCTTTACCACCACCGAGGTAACCCTATTGGCCTCCACCGCACCACCACCTCCTCAATCATGTCACCGCCAGTGTGGCACACATACCCACCGCCAGTAGCTATGTCCACTCTTTTAGATAAGCTTAACAAACCTTATTCATTTAAGAGGGAGGAAATCAGGAAGATCTTTAAGAGTCTCTTAAAGAAGCTGATTTTCAGCTACCCGAGCCTAGGAGACTGGAGGAAGTAGGCAAAAGATATGATCCTAACTTTTTCTCCTACCACCGTATGCTAGCCATGTTTTGGAGGATTGCTTCACATTTAAGAACTGGCTTGAACATAGCTTCAAGATCGGTGTTGTAGTTATCCCAAAGGAATACCTTGTGGAGAAACTATCTAGTTACATTAAGGTAATCCTTGGGGATACATGTGATTCTTCTAATACTAAAGAAGGTTAGGATATCGTTTATCCAAAACCACTAAAAAGATTGTCCAAAAGATCAAGAAACTTTCCTTGCAGGTGTCTGAGTTAGCTCAAACCTCCAAAATCAAAGAAGGTTTGCAAGTTGCCAGTGCCATCTCGGGGAAAGGGGGAGTTTAGCAAAGATATGTCACCAGATAGCCCAAGAGTGCAACCACCGATGATTCAGCCTCCACCTATGACTACCACATTGACGACTTCCTCCACTTCAGCTAGTTCTTCTTCTTCTACTAGTAGAACACTTGTATCGATGGATAAAGGCATCAAATCCTTTACACTCACTTACTTTACTTGATTTCTATTTTGTACAATCAAATCCAATAAATTGAAGAATAAAGCTAGCTTGAATTACATCTATGTCACTTCTAATGAGTTGTCTACTTCTATTCTTAATGAAAACTCTTCAAGTTAAAGAACTATAATACTTGATCTTCCTCTTCTTGATTGAGTTTCTACTCTAAATACTGCAGTTTACCTCTGAGATAGACTTGGAATCATCCATTCTGAGGGTCCCATAGGAGAAGTTTAGGTGAGCCCTGATGCAGTGAACCTTCCATTACTCCTCGCCAAGAGATCACCAAGTCAACCTCCATAATGGCAAGGTTCTACCTCCTAGGCACACCTCAAGATAAAGAGAAATAAGTCATTTGTATGAGATCAATCCTCTCCAGATGCTCCACCATTGATATGCTTTGGAGGATCAGCAAGGTGGACTAATGTCCTCTCTCATTGAAGAAAGTTGCTATCTAAGCTAAGCATATACGATGCCCTTTTCTTATCCAAAGAGATGAGGGAATCATTAATCAAGGCTCTCCTTGATCCTGAGATATGCTTTTCTCAGTTGACCGCTAAAGGTGAGGAGGCACATTACACAAAAGAAGCTCAGGGGATCACCTTCTGGGATACTTGGAGCACAACTGTCCCCTCTAAATCACAATTGACATGGCCAGATTCATACTTATCAGAGTTCTCATTGATCCAAGTGCATCGGTGAACATTATGAATCTAAAGACCATTGCCTATTTGAGATTGCATCTTCGCACTCCAAGAAGATCCGATGATGTTGAGACAATTCAATGAGCAAGGTGAGCATGCTTTAGGTTCTATAGTATTACATTTGGAGATAGCTAACTGGTAGACTAAAGCTAAGTTTTACATCATTGATTTGAATACTTCGTTCACTGCTTTGTTCAGTAAGCCTTGGATACATCAAAATAAGATAATTACATCCTCTCTCCATCAGTGCATCAAGTTCTGAAAAGATGAGATTGAATACTGTTGACCTCATTTTTAGAATGAGCTCTCAACCACTCCATCTTAGACATAGGACTCCACTTAGACATTAAGAGTTCTTTAGTCTTAAAACACATCTAGTGATTAGGTGGACACTCAACCTAGCCCTAGAGATGTAGAAGAGTTAGCCATAGGAATGGGTCATGTCTTAAGGGTGTTAAGGAAATTTTCCTACCCTTATCTTGAACCATTCCTCACCTTCCTTCCTTCAAGTCAAGCACCAAATCAATCTTATTTGATTTTCTCCAAAATCAAATCAATTCCATGTGATTGAAATCCATAATTGAAACCCATGAATGAAATTCCTAAGTCCTTAACCTTCTTTTAAGGACTTAGCCAAAATCATGATCAAAACCAAATCAAATCCTTGAGATTTTCTCATAATTCATTTATATCTCATTTATATTCACATATATAAATGAAATATAAATTCAAACCAATCAAATAAAATCAAAATCAATTCTTGAAATTTCTTAAGTCCCTTAATTCCTTTTAAGAACTTATCCAAAATTAACTCTAAACCAATTCAAACTCATGAGATTTTCTCATAACTCATTTATATTCTCATTTATATTCACATATATAAATGAAATATAAATATAAATAAATCAAACCAAAGTCAAAATTCAAACTCCAAACTCCAAAAAATTTCTAAGTCTTTTAAAATCCCTTTTAATGGACTTAGCCTAAATCATGATCAAATCACTTCAAATCCTTGAAATTTTATCATGATCCATTTATATTCTCATTTATATTCACATATATAAATGAAATATAAATTCAAACAATCAAAACCAATTCCAAAATCAAACTCAAATTCACTCAAAATCCAACCTAAGCCTTTCAAGTCAAAATCTTGAACTTAGCCAAATCAACTTCAAATGCCAAACTTTGATTTTCCTTCATAATTCAATCAACCCTATAATCATGAATCCAAATATAAATGCAAACTTCAATCACCAAATCAAAATCCAATTCAAAAATCAAACCCCAAATCCTTTCATATTCTTCCTTTGAATATGAAATTGTCAAATGAATCAAAACCCATTTGACTTCAAACCACTTGCAAATGGATTTATATTTTAATCATAAGTCCATGCACAAGTTCAATCAAACTCAAATCAAGCTTTGACCAAGCCATTTGACCCACTTAGGCTCACTTGACCCAAAGTGACCTAAAGTACCCTTATGAACCAAATTCTAATCCTAACCAAATTAGATTGAATCAAACTCATCTATGCCTCTCATCATGATCAACAAACATCATGGGATAATCAATCAATCAAATTGGTTCAAACCAATTCAAACTTAAGGGTTGACCAAGTCAACACTTAGCCAAAATGAAACCTAACATAGCCAAAATTCATCCTAAGCCAAATTGATTGAAACCATTAATCTAAGTTCATTCATAAACCATGTTTAAACTTGACCAAGTCAACCTTTGAGCCTAACCTACCCCAATTGGCCACTTGATCCAAGTTGACCCAACTTGACCTAAAAAAGTCAAAAATATGTCAAAACTTGATCTAAGCTAAATTGATTCAAACCAATGGGTCAAGTTCATTCCAAATCACTTGTTGAACTTTACCAAAGCCTCAATTGGTGACTAGACAACCTAGCCCAATTGACCTTGACCCAACTTGACCTAAAGGGGCATGTTGAGCCAAATTCAAACCTAACCAAAATTGATTGGAAACAAAGATACCAATCCACTTATATATGACTAACCAAACTAAACCTACCCTTGACCTAGCTCAAATAGGTCAAATGGGTCAAATTGGTCAACTTGACCCATTTGACCTAAATGAAGCCAAATTCAAACTATACCAAATTGAATCAAACCAAAGCCACCAAAACATTTCAAATGGTCATATGAACTTGACCCAACCCTTGGTTTGACCTAATTTGACCAATTGGTCAACTTGACCCAAGTTGACCCATTTTGACCTAAATGGGTCAACATGAGCCAAACCATATCAAATGAATTCCAAATCTCATGAAACTTAGCCAAACCTATTTTCTCCACATACCCAACATATTCAAATTTAAAAATTGACCAAATGACCATCCTACCCCTAGTCCATAGAACAAATTATGGACTAATCCATGGGTAATTTGGTCAAGCCCTCTTCATATCAACTTGATACCTTCCTAATAGGTCAGGTAGACCCTATAGAGAGTGGTGCACCCAACCCAATGGGTTAGCCCAAATGGACCCAAGGCCAAACCAGACCCCCTAGCTCAAATTGGCTAATTCAAAAACCTCCCTTCACTTGATTTGAAGCACATGGAAAGTTACTAGTCCACTCAAGAGCTCAAACTGACCACGTGCCAACTCCAAATAGATCAAACAACCCTTTCCATATAATCAATTGGATCAAAATGATAACCCAAGGTTCGGTCGTCTGATTGCCATAAAGGGAGATATACTCCCCCATAATTCCATTTGAATTGAAGACCCTCATTGTCGATTGAACCCTAGAGAGTGTGAGGAGCCATCAGAGAGCATTCCTATGCTTTCTAAGAGGGATTTGATATATGCATTTCTCGATTTTCTTCCTTGGAAAATAGGGGAGCTCCATTGAATCCTCAACTTCCTCTTCACTCAAAACCACTCCAATTCCCTTTGCACACTCCCTCAAGGGATCAAGTCAAGTGCACCAAGCTCTCATTCAAGTTCCCCAAGCAAGGAGAGGTTGAATTCGATCAAAGTCGTAAGCAAGGAGAGGAGGTGTTGGTCCATAGAGAGATCTACTCAACCCCAAGGCTTGAAACTTTCAACAAGGCTTCATCTCCACTGAGACAAGAGCTTGAAAGTGGGATCACCTCCCAGGTATGGAATTTTTGACCACTAGCTTGGAGGTGTTGGTCTTTGTAAAGAAATTATTATGGCATGTGAATTCCACCATTGGATAGGCTTGTCATTAGCTTAAGATGGTGTGGGTAATGTTTTACTCCAATTCGAGCTCAATTAAGCTTGGATCTCCCCTTAGATCATTTATGGTCTCCATTAATCCTTAGGGAAGAACTGGGAGAAACCTGGCCATCCATCCATGCATTTTGGATGGACGGTCAAGATTAAATGCACATTTTATAAACGATTTATCACTTTTAAAACCATGGGGTGATCCCTAGCCATTCAATCCTTGATCGAACGGCATGGATCAAACCGCATCCCATCACCACGTCGCCACCTTGACACGACATTTAAGTAACCCCCTCATAGCACGACGTGTGTAAAGCGCATTGACCGCTGCTGCCACGTGTCATGTTGTGAGCTAAGGAGATTAGTTAGGGATTTAATTAAATTTATTTAATCTCCTAAGCTTCAAAAATGCATATCTCCCTCAACAAAAATCATAAAAATATGAGGTAAATTTCCATGGAAAGATAATTCAATCTAAAATATTCTAAAAATTGTTTTAATGGATTTTGAGTTATACTTTTCTCTTATTTTGGGTCTTAATGGATATCTTATTTTGCTAATTACTTCTTAATTAATCCTCTAATTAATCCCAAACTTCTTGGGTATGTTTTGGGGGATGAGTTCTACCTCCCCTAATTTTCTTTGGATTTATTAAAGGCTTAATTAGCAGAATTGAAAATATATTTCTTAATTACTCCTTAAATGTAATTAAGGATAATTAAGGATTGGATTAGTGTTTTAGTCCTTCATTGAAGTTGATTAAGGTTAGATCCAGTGAATAGAAAGCTTAGAAAATAATTTTGGGGTACTTACCTTAAGCTATTCCCTAAACCCTTTTCTTTAATCCTCTTAATTTAATTCATTAATTATTCTCTTAATTAATTTCTAAAAATTCTAAAACTTTAACTTAATTAATCTACTTTGGGTAGATGCTTAGGTGTTTAAGAGCCTAAGTTCAATTAAGGAAATCAAAACCCCCATATGTGTGAAGGGTGTTTTGAAATTACTTAAGTTAAACCCCTTAGCTTAATTAACCATTAATCATGAGCCAAATTGCATTAGGCCCTTTTCTTCCTAGGTGCATTGAGTTTTATGTCATCATCATTGGCTCATAATTACTTGGTTAACTATGCTAAGGTGTGGTATGGGTTAATTAACTTGCTTAATTCATACCTAAACCTAATTAAAATATAAAAATGAATCTAATCATCTAAAAATTAAACAAAAATATCAAGCACATGTGAGAATGAGTTAGAAATAGCAAACTCAACTCACATTTTCAAAATTAAATCAAATTTTAAATCAAACAAAAATCACATTGAATACACTTTGATTTATTTTAAGCTTTCTTATTTCATAAGATTGTCTTTAGGATTTAATTGAAGTGAATGTGTTTACATGCTTTCATTTCTTTAGTCCTTTCCCTAACATTTTAAATTTATAGGTCATGTGGTTTCATGCATCCTTACTTTTCAAATTCAAATTTAAAATGAAATTGTTTACTTTATGTCAAAATTGCATGTGTTGGCTAAAGTAATAATATGAGTGGTTATTATCACTACTAAACTCAAATTATTTTCAAAACATATTAATCAAATTCCTAAAAATGAAAGTGTGTTACTTATATTTTAATTATGAGCTTTCATGTGAGAGAATATAAAGGTGTGCTTAGTATAGATTTTCCTTCTCTTTCTTTTAGTATAGTTTTGAATAGGATTTGGTAAGATGTGGTTCATTTGAAAAGAACCTAACACTTGCCTAATTCCATATCCTATTCATTCCTATGCTATCACTTGAGAAGGTTACCTATGCTTACACACATAAATTGCAAAAACAAATGAATCAACTAATACAAATTTTTGCATTCTTTCTTTTCCATTCATTTCTTTTTTGTATATGTTTGTATTTAAGGAAAGTGGTATATTAGTATGACAACCGAGGTATGTGAGTTTTAAGTAGCTAAGTAGGTCTTGTACCTTACACTGTTAACAATGGCGTTGTACTCACTTATGCCTTTCTTACTTTCATGTGTGCATGTGAAAATTGGATAAGAAACCCTTTTCTACTTAATGAAAATCATGCATATTAAACTTCCAAATTTTCTTAAATGAATTACTTAGCATACATCATAAAGTGTGTTAAATATTCTCATTTGTGTGTATAGATATGCTTAGATTCATTCATATGCACATATATATGTTGGGAAAGAAATGAAGTGATGTATGTTTTATGAATTTGGTTCATTTTATTTAATCTTAAAAATGCCTTTCTTTTGAATGGGTTTGTTTAGAGTTCATCTAAACTTAGGATTAATTAAAAGACTTAATTAAAACATTTACTAAATAAAACTAAAATGTGAATCTACTTTAGAAATTACTTAGTTAGGAAGGAAAGAGAAGTTCTCTTCTTTCCTCTCTTTATAACTTAGTAATTAATTGTAGGATTCATTTGAACTAATAAAAAACATAAAATAAAATCAACCCAAAATAATTAATCACTTAAATGAAACCCTCTAAGTTGAACATTTTCACACTTAGAAAATTCTAACTTAAAGCCATAGCTAAGCATACCACACAAACCTTCAAAGCACACATTAGCTAAGTCACTTCTTTTAGCTTAGGAGTGCATGGTTTGATTCTATTTTATTTTGTGATATATGTTTTAGACTGATGTTAGATGTATGTAGAGAATGAATGGTAGGAATCTTAGTCTAACCATTATTTTTTTTCGGATTATGCTTAAAGGTGTTGTAATAAATAAAAATATAAATGCTTTTGCTTGGTGCTTATACCCCTAAGCATAATCCAATAGTGTGGACTTAGTCACCCATGTGTGGGGTGATAAGTCCAATATACATGCTTGGATTTGTGTGATTTATTTTAGCTAATCTCTATTTTATAGTGTAGTTAGATTTCCATTCTTTTCCTTTCATGTAAATTTGTACAATTAGATTTTGGAATGATTGTTATGGGGATTGAGCATTGGTCATAAGATCCTATCTTATACCATGTGAAGCCTTGGAGCATTCCACCTTCCAACCATCCAAAAGAAGGAACCAAAGAAGAAAGAAGAAAAGAAGAAGAAGAAAAGAAGAATGAAGAAATGAAGCTTGAAGACCCCATAATAATGAATTCCTTGCTTAATTGTAATTTAATTCATTTGTAACTGAGTTGTATAAGGGTAGAGCTTGGCTACCCAATTTTTTTTTTGTGTGTGGCACCACCACCTTGGCCTCTTATTCTTTGATTAGCTTTATAAATTGATTGATGATTTGTTTAGCTTTTGCATTAAGTGGCATCTTTCCTAGTTTCTTTCTTACTTTATGTATGGCCTAGATGTGGATTAGGCTCTTAGAAAAAAATAAATCTTTTACCAAATCTAACAACTCTAAACTAAAAATAAAGAACTCATAACCTCACCTAAAGCTTAGGTTTAAAATCAAAATAAAAGAATCAGCAACCCCTTAGCTGGATGAGTATTTCTTTTACAATATCATGCACAACAACATCTTATTTCTCTATTGATTGGAGGTTTTCCACCTTTTCCAGCATAATTTGGCTTGACCTTTGAGATCCATGGTAGAAACACACCTCATTCCTTCTCGCTGATTTTGGTCGATAACTTTATTTCTCATGCATTAGGCATATGAATCCTATTATCCTAAGTCAAAATAGTTGTCCAAATATAAAAATAAAATAAAATCTGAATTGCATTAGATTTAGGTCATTTAAAGCATGTCTTTAAATGATCTAGTCTCTTTAGGGAGTGAGTTTAAGGACTTAGTCTTTTTTTAAATAAATAATAGCCTCGCTATCTGACATAAGCATATGACTTGCCTACATTTATTTAAAATCGTAGGAGGTTGGCCACCCAAAATGATGATTGTAAGTCGGTGGTTTATCCTCTCTCTTGTGGAGGCAAACCAAATACCCATTTTCACCTTAGATTTAGGTTGTGCTTTCTGCCCTCTCCCTAGATTTAGGTTCTAAGATTGATTCTCCCTTTCATGGGTCATAAGCTAAATTCCTCACCTCTTAGGCATTTCCATTAATCTTGTGTTATGGAATCATAAGTCCTAAATTTCTAATGAAAAATATAACTCAAATAAATTAAATCAATTTTAAAAATATAAAGCCCAATCATAGAGTAATTTGAGATGCTCGCTAGGTTTCCTAGCATCATGGGCATCTCCTGCTTATCTTTCTTTTAGCTTTGATAATAACTCCCTCTCTTTGATCAATCTCATTTGATCTTCAAAAAATGAACCAATCGATTCATAGTCCTTTCCTATTGAAATCTTTGAAGATAACAATCATTTACCTTAGTCAAGAGTATTCCTAAGGGTTCCATTCCCTTAGGATATAATTAACTATGGGGGCTTGCCCTTGTAAGAAACTTAATGAACCTGATTTAAAATAAACTCTACTTTACTTTTCCATGTAGGGAAGAATCTACATATCTTCCATCATCCTTAGGAGTCCTTATTGTGGTGATTAGGTCCATTAAATGATAGTGACTTCTATCTCCCTAGATAGTATACTATTCCTCAATGACGTACCCGATCACCTGAATAAGTACATTTGTGGATCTGCATGGCATCCTAAAAAGATGATTTTTTTATATTCTTGCCTTTTCTTCATAGATTAAAGGTGACCATATAGAAATTTTTCTTCAAACAAATACCGTGTCAATAGAGATGAAAAGCCATTTTCAGTTTGAGAGGTTGAGATTTGTGAGGATGCAATCTACTATCTTCCTCAAAACACCCTTTCTCATGAACTTGGATAAAACTCAAAATCAAAAGAAAAAGAAAATGAAGAAAAAGAAAAGGCAAAAGAAAAAGAAGAGAAAAATGAAAATCCATGTGAACAAGAATGGGGAATTGAAGAAGAAATAGATCCACATATTATATTCCACCCACAATTCATTCCATCATATGGACATGTGGGTAGGATGGCTTGACCTCCAGCAAGCAAAGGCAGAGGCAGAAACAGAGGCAGTTCCAGGTGGAAGACCCCCTAGTTAGCCATCAACCAATAAAGGTCATGTTCCAGTTCATAGGAGTACCCCTACTATTCACATAGACTTGAAATCCAGCTCAGAGTATGAGTCTAATATGATTAGTATACTAGCCAACCCCTCTCAGCGGGTTCCATTGGAGGTGACTTTCGATCCAGACAAAGATAAAGACCAGGCCTCCATACAAAGCAAATTATTCAAATCAGGTTTATGTGAAACTATTAGGCAGCAATTGGGAACCTTAGCTCTAACCTTACTTACATCTCAAAAAGTTGAAGGTTTAGTAGTTAAGGAAGTCCCTAAAAATCACAGTGATATGAAGCTGAAGAGATTCTTTTTGGGATCATCATTTTCAAGTCTTGAAGTTGATGTAGAACTTGAGGAGGATACATTTAAATAATTAATGGAATTACCATTTAACTTTTACTCATCTTGTGTTCATAATCTTATATAGAAAGGTTTGGTTCCTCATACATGGTCTAGACACAGGTCAGAGTACTTTCAAAAGCTATGGAACAATACAGGCAGGGAAGCACAATCAAGAGCAAGATTAGGATTCGGTATAGTGGGTTTAGTCGATGATAACAATTGTTACCAATCATTTGGAATCTGATAAGTTCTTTTCATACAACCCTAACTCTTATGAGAATGTGTGTTTATAAACCTCAGATGATCCAGATGATCTCTAAATCAAAGAAGCACCATGAGAATTTAAAGAGGAGATACATTCAAAAATTGTTAAGCTTAAAGAAATCAACCTCATGATAGAAGAAAATCCATGTCCGACGTACATCAGTTCGTTGTTGAATGAAGAAGAAACCAATAACTTAGTTAGGCTATTGATTGAGTTTAAATATTACTTCCCATGGAGTTATGAAGAGATGTCTGGGTTATCTTCTGATGCAGCAGTCCACAAGCTAGCAATAGATCCTAACACTACCCCTATCAAGCAAGCTCCTAGACACATGCGATTAGAAATCGAACAACAGGTCAATTCTGAAGTTAAGAAATTGATCGATGTTGGTTTCATCAGGGAAGGAAAATATCCTACCTGATTAGCTAGTGTCATCCTAGTTAAGAAATGGAATGGCCAAATTTGCATATGCACCAATTTTAAGGACTTAAATAAGCATGTCTTAAGGATGAGTTTCCTCCTCCTAAACCAGAAATAATGGTCGACATTGCCTCATCTGATGCAGTCTTCTCTTTCATGGATGGATCATCTGGATACAACCAAATCAAGATGTCTCCTAAAGTTGAAAGAAACACTACTTTCTAAACCCTGATTGAACTATTTTGTTATAGGGTTATATTTTTTGGCCTTAAAAATGCTGGTGTTATATACCAATGGGCCATGACTCAGATCTTCAACGAACTCATCCATCATCAGGTTGAGTACTACATTGATGATCTAGTAGTCAAAAGAAAAGAAAAGGAAGGCAAACTCTTTTACTTGAGAGTAGTTCTTGAATGGTTAAGATAATATAACTTCAAAATGAATCCCCTGAAGTGTGCATTCGAAGTATCTTCAAGAAAATTCTTTGGGTTTGTTGTTTGACACTGAAGAATAGAAATAGATTCTGAAAAGATCAAAGCTATCTTAGAAATGCCACCTCCTAAGAGTTTAACTCGACTCAGATCCTTTCAAGGACAGCTGGCATATTTAAGACACTTTATCTCCAACCTATCAGGGAGATGCAAGCCATTCTCAGCACTTGTCAAAAAGGATGCCAAGTTTAAGTGGGATGACAAGTGTTAGCATACCTTTGAAGACATCAAGCAGTATTTGGTGTAGTTCTAGCCTATCTGCAAACATCTTGGGCTCTCCTCTTGTTGTATTGGACTTTGATGAATGATGAGAATGATCTCTACTACCTCAGTTGTCATCTAATTTTTGCTAAAGCAAACTATCCACCTATTGAGAAATATTTCCTAGCTTTGATCTTTGCTTCCTAAAAGCTATGGCATTATATGTTTTCTCATAAGGTGGACTTGATCTCCAGAATAAATCCACTGCAGTATCTCATGACACGGACAATGCTATCCAGACGTTTGGCATGATTGTCCATGATTCTCTCATAGTTTGATATCATATTCATACCCCCTCCGTGCAATAAAAGGATAGGCACTAGTGGATTTCTTAGCAGCACACCCACTTTCTGATGATTCTCCGCTTAGTGACGATCTCCTTAATGAATAAATCATTAACATAAGGGAAGTTGACAACTATCGATGGGAGATTTATTTTGATGGTGCAACTTCTTTTCGTAAAGAGGAAGCACCACGATCTACTCTTCCAGAAAAAGTAGGGTAGAAATAGTTCTCCTAACTCCATACCACGATGTGATGAGATTCTTATACTATCTTTCCAACCTCACAAGCAGTCAAGTATGATGCTGCTTTGGTGCGGTGTAGCCATCACTATCCTTTGTCAAGAGCATCAACAACTTTGGGGATTCTCATTGGTCATCAATCATTGCTCTCGAGTCCCTGGTCCTCGAAAAGCTTAGGTCATTATGATACCATGAAGGCTGGCTCAAATTCTGAGTAACCATCTAAGGGTTCCTCGGTAGAGAACATGGTGGCCAAACTTGTCAAAGGTGGCATGTCCGGATTTCAATAAGGGTCCAAAATAGACAAATCTTATCTCTTATTGATGTTGAACTCATGGAGAAACTTTCTCTTGAAGGGGAGGTTACCATTTCCTATAAGGACAAGGACCTAGATTGGAGGCAACCATTCATAGACTATTTGAACACTGGAAAACTACCTCAAGAAAAGTCACAAGCCCATCAAATGAAACAAAGAGCTCTCTCTTATGCTCTCATTGATGGCACCCTGTACCGACGATCCTTTGACTAAATATGGTTACGTTGTTTAGAAAAATATGAAGCCCATGGCATTATAACTGAGGTACATTTTAGTTTATGTGGAGCACATCAATCTGATCCAAAGATGAAGATGAAGATCAAGAGACTAGGATACTATTGGCCTTCGATGATTACAAATTGCATGGATGTAGCTAGGAGATGCCACCAGTGCCAGGTACATGATGTGGTCCTCCACCAACCACCAAACATTCTACACCCGACATTGGCCTCATGGCCATTCAAATGTTGGAGTACCGACATTGTGGGTTTGATCGATCCTCCTTCTTCCAAGGGTCATCGGTTCATCTTAGATGTCACTGACTACTTTTTCAAGTGGGTGGAGAAATCCCTCGAGAGGTCATAGCTTCGGCATGCTTGATTTTCGAGAACCATATCATATATAGGTTCGGTGCCTCGACAAATTATATCAATAATGATTGCATTCAAAAGTATGAAGATCAACAGCTTCGCCAGAAGACACGATATAGATTGGAGATACTCTGCAATCTACTACCCCATAACAAATGGCTTAGTGAAAGCATTCAACTCATCCAAATATTGAAGAAGACTCTTGATGACAACAAACGATAGTGAAATGAGTAGTTGGTTGAAGCCTTGTGGGTCTACCGCACCACATACTGAACTCCAACTCAGTCTACCTCATTTTTCTTAGTGTATGGGTCCAAAGTTGTTCTATCTTTAGAAGTTCAACTACCATCACTAAGGATAGCATTGGGTAGCAAGATAACAATAGAGCAGATTGTAAAGTTACGGTTAGAAAAGCTCGAAGGTTTGGAGGAGAGTCACCTACGGGTGTGCCAGACCTCGAGTTGTACAAGGCCAAAATGATTCAAGCTCACAACAAGCTAGTTCTCCCTAGATCTTTCCAAGTAAGTGAACTTCTGTTAGTCCTAAGGAGACCAATTATTTCTCATCGAAAGATGGGAGGCATGTTTGAACCCACTTGGGAAGGCCCCTATGTCATAAAGAAACCTAAGGAGGATCTTATTAGCTTATTGATTGTAAAGGGGAACACACGATGCTTCAATTAATGGGCTCTATCTAAAGAAATATTACCCATGAAATAAATCATGTTTGAAAATAATTCTATCAAAGAATAAAATCTGATTCTATTTCATCAAAATCTTCTCTTCTTTGAAGCGTTGTTTGCTTATCTTGTTAATCCACCGTGACATGTTTATGGTATGTGTAAGAGTCCCCCAGTGGTGTCATATCCCTCTTTCACAACACAAACAAAATCTCCCAATAATATTAGAATAGGTGTAAGAGAACCTGAGAGGCATCCTATTTTAATTAGCGTAACTAAGTTTGGTGTAAGAAAATCCAAGCGACATCCCTTCTTAGCGGGAATTCCCATTTTCCATTTGTGGCACCACTTCATCAAATCCCCTAACATGTTTAAGGAAGGTGTAAGAGTCCCCTAGAGGCATCCTATTCCTTTTAACACATGCAAAAAAATAAACATAAATCTTTAGTCTCAAGCTATTTTGATATGGGAACAAGCTTCTTGTGGCACTCACTCATTGGCTGCTCTAAGTCGGGTCTATATGCTACCTCGCTAGTATGTCACCCCAATGGTCACTTGTTTGGAGGATGTGAGTTCCCCACGCTTTCTTCCTAACTTGACCATTGCAAACCAATGAGCCTTGTTGTTAGCTTGGTAATCTTCACTACCCAACCGATAAGCTACCTCATGTCAATTTTGCTTAAGAAGATGTGAGTCCCCATGCTTTCTTCTTGAACTAATCATCATGATCTAACTAGGTCGAGTATATTTGAGATTTAAGATAAGTCCCCCAAAGGCTTCTTTCCTCTTGACTACATTTAAGCTGATATAAGTCCCCCAGTAGCATTCACTCACTAGTCACCCTAGGTCGGATAACGGCGAAGATAGACTATCCGGCAATTCATTGCTATAGGAGGATGTGAGTCCCAGCTTTCTTCCTGGTGATTATTGCCTGATGGGAACCTTAGGTTGGTTGATGTTCATTATGTTGGCAACTTCATGGATACACCACTCTTGGAAGCTGTGAGTCCCCATGCTTTCTCCTTGAGTTGGCCACCAAATACCTATTTGATATATGACTAGCCATGTCATTTTCTCTAGGGTTTTGGATTAAGCCCTTAGCGGCCCATCCCCTACAGGCACTTTATTTGGATCACATCCTTTGTGACCACATTTAGACACTACCCGGGTTTCTTTTGGATTGGACAGTCCCCTTTCCTAGTAGCCACCCCTGTGGTTGGAGAATTTGTTTAGCGGATGCATAAATTTTTCCTTGGTTCAGTAAATCTGAGATAGGTCTAGGATGATATAAGATCCTTCTCAATTTGATCCCTCGTAAACTAATATGATCTATGTTAAAATAAACTAAACAAAACAAATAAATTAATTTGCTTGTGGATTAGGAATTCAAGCCCCCAAAGGGTCCCTTTTCCCAAGCAAGCATCCTATCTTTAGGGCAGTGTCAGCAGAACTCCCTATAGGAATTGCGACTACGAGTTGAGATAAGTCCCAGGTCACACTTACTCAGTCACCCATAGGTCGTTCAATCTATTTTGATTAAAGTGATTACTCGGTCATTATTCTTTGGAAGATGTAAGACTATGATGCATTCTTTCTAGCATGATTGTCGCAAACGAGCGGGCAGCCCTAGGTCGAGTTTGATTTATTGCCCAAAGCAACCGATCACCCCAGTAATCTTTTGTAGTGGGAGATGTGAGTCCCAAGATTTCTTCCCCTCAATTGATCATTGCAAACTGAAAGGCACTCCTTTGGTCAGATAGTTCTCTATCATCCGAGAAGCTACTCCCTTTGGTTCAATAAACGAGATAGGTCTAGGCGATATAAGCTCCTTCTGTGATCCATGCAAACCAACGATCTATCAAAATAAATCTAAAAAATGAAATTAATCTTGACTATATTTGAGTTGATCTAAGTCTTCCAGTGGCATTCACTCAATAGTCAACCCTAGGTTGGGTTCAATCTGTTACCTCGCTAATAGATTACCCCATCAGCTGGTCCCTACTTTAGAGGATGTAAGTCTACTACACTTTCTTCCTAGTACAATTGCTGCATACCAAAAGGCATCCCTTTGGTTGGCTAGTCCTACTATGTGTTTAGTAGACTACCCCTTTGGATTGGTATATTTGAGTTAGGTCTAAGCCTCTGTGGCTCCTACTCAATGCAGTCCATCGCAAACCAACTAGGTTCATCTCAAAATCCAAATCTACAAATTGAAACAAATTCAACCCTCTTCCTTAGTGGAAATTTCTCCTTAGTGAGATTCATATCAAATCAAACCTCTTATCCCCTTGAGGTTAACTTGAACCTGCTTCCCTAGTGGAAGGTTCACATACTCTATCCTTTAGTAGATTCCTCCCTCTCTCTTATGTCATGGACATAAGTAGAGCCACATTGCACTAAGTTTTGGATTCTTTCTACACCTTGGGTTAGCGATAGACTATTTTTATTAGTGCTTGTGACCTTTTGATGTTGTTGATCATTTCGGTCAACACCAATATGTGTGGTGTTCCTTGTCAGTCACACCACACCTATTGGGCACCCTTTGTTGACCTCTTTTTTAGAATGAGCTCTCAACCCCTCCATCTTAGACATAGGACTTCTCTTAGACTTTAAGAGTTCCTTAGTCTTAAGACACATCTAGTAATTAGGTGGACACTCAACCTAGCCCTAGAGACTTAGAAGAGTTAGCCCTAGGAGTAGGTCATGCCTTAAGGGTGTTAGGAAAATTTATCTACCCTATAGCTTGGATCACATTCCTTACTTCCTTCCTTCAAGTAAAACTCCAAATCAACATCAAACCTAAATCAATTCTAGCCTAATTGATTTTCTCCAAACTCAAATCAATGCCGCATGATTTAAATCCATGATTAAATTCCAAGTTGAAATTCCAAATTCTAAATCTTGCCTAAATCCTTGATTTTCCCTTCATGGACTTAGCCAAAATCAAATCTAAATCAATTCAAACTCATGATATTTTCTCATAACTCATTTATACTCTCATTTATATTCTCATATATAAATGAAATATAAATTCAAACCAATCAAATCAAATCCAAAATTCAAATTCTAATTCAAAATCTTTCTAAGTCACTTTAATTTTCTCTTAATGGCGTAGCCTAGATCATGATCAAACCACCTCAAATTCATGAAATTTTCTCATAACTCATTTATATTCTCATTTATATTCACATATGTAAATGAAATATAAATTTAAATCAATTAAACTAAACTCAAAACTCAAATCCAAAACTCCAAAATTTCCTAAGTCCTTTAAATTTCCTCTTAGGGACTTTGCCTAAATCATATTCAAACCAATTCAAATTCATATAATTTTCTCATAACTCATTTATATTCTCATTTATATTCACATATATGAATGAAATATAAATTCAAATCAATCAAATCAAATTCAAAATTTAAGTTCCGAACTCTAAAATTTTTGAAGTCCTTTAAATTTCCTCTTAGATGATCATGGTCAAATCACTTCAAATCTTTGAAATTTTCTTATAACCCATTTATATTATTCTCATATATAAATGAAATATAAATCAAACAATTAAAACCACTTCCAAAATCAAACTCAAACTCATTTAAAATCCAACTTAAGCCTTTCAAGTCAAAATCTTGAACTTAGCCAAATCAACTTCAAATCAAGCCAAACTCTTGATGTTTTTGATCAATAAATCCTTCAATCATGAACCCAAATATAAATACAAACTTCACTAAATCAAAACTTAATTAAAATCAAGCCAAATCCATTTCATGTTCACCTTTTGAACTTGAAATTGTCAAATGAATCAAAAAGACTCCAAACCACGCAAATGGATTTATATTTCAATCATAAGTCCATATACAAGTTCAATCAAACTCAAATCAAGCTTTGACCAAGCCATTTGACCCACTTAGGCTCACTTGACCCAAAGTGACCTAAAGTACCTAATGAGCAAATTCTAATCCTAACCAAATTGATTGAATCAAACTCACCTATGCCTCATCATGATAATCATGAGATGATCAATCACTCAAATTGGATCAAACCAAGTCAAACTGGGGTTGACCAAGTCAACACAAAAATGAAACCCAAAACATAGCCAAAATCTACTATTGGATTGAAATCAAAGATCTAAGTTCATTCATGACCAATGTTTGAACTTGATCAAGTCAACATTTGAGCCTAACCTAGTCCAATTGGCCACTTGACCCAAGTTGACCCGTGACCTAAAAGTCAAATATGTCAAAACTTGATCTAAGCCAAATTAATTGAAACCAATGGGCCAAGTTCATTCCAAATCACTTGTTGAACTTGACCAAAGCCTCAATTGGCCAACTAGACCTAACCTAGCCCAATTGACCTTGAACCCAACTTGACTGGTCATGTTGAGCCAAATTCAAACTTAAACAAAATTTGATTGGAAACAAAGATATCAATCCACTTCATATGACTAACCAAACCTAAGCCTACCCATCACATAGCTCAAATATGTCAAATAGGTCAAATTGGTCAACTTGACCCATTTGACCCAAATGAAGTCATATGAACCAAATTCAAACCTAAACCAAATTAAATCAAACCAAAGCCACCAAAATATTTCAAATGTTCATATGAACTTGACCCAACCCTTGGTTTCACCCAATTTGACTAATTTGCAACTTGACCCAAGTTGACCCAATTTTACCTAAATGGGTCAACATGAGCCAAACCATACCAAATGAACTCCAAATCAATTGAAACTTGGCCAAACCTATTTTCTCAACATACCCAACATATAAAAATTCAAAAATCAGCCAAATAACCATTTTACCCTTAGGCCATAGACAATTCCACTTTTGGCCATCTTCATACCTACTTGATACTCTCCTAATAGGTCAAGTGAACACTAGGGAGGGTGGTGCACTCAACCCAATGGGTTTGGGTCAGCACAACTTGACCGACCATGTGCATGAAAATGGGCACATGGGAATCATGTCTCCACTCAAATGGAGCACATGGGGACTTCACTAATCCACTCCCTGTCCTTAAATGAATCATATGGAACCTCTAACAGCTCAAATAACCATCTAAATTAGGGCAATCTAAAGAAAGATTGAATTTGGCATTTCTCAATTTTCATTCTTTGAAAATAGGGGAGCTCAATTAAACATCCAACTTCCTCAACACTCAAAATCATTGCAATTCACTTTGTACACTCCATCAAAGAGCCTAATCAAGCTTGCCTAAGCTCTCTTCCAAGTTCTTGAAGCAAGGGAGATCCACTTCAATCAAAATTGAGCTCAAGATAAGGAGGAGGTGACTAATAGAAAGATCCACTCAACATCAGCCTCTCAAACTTTCAACAAATCTTTGTCTCAACTAGTCAAAGCTTCTCCAAGAGAATCAAGCGTCGGTGATCACCTCCAACGAGGTATGCCATTTTTTGACCATTAAACTCAATGTGGTGTGGAGCTTTGTGAAAGAAATTTTAATCCCATGGAATTTTGACTGTTAGATGTGCTTGCCATTAGGTTTAGAAGGTGTGGGTTATTTTCAATCCAATCATTGAGCTCTTCTCTTTGAAAGTGGATGGTCCCCATTTTTCACAAGAAAGAATAGGGAGGATCTCTGGCCGTCCATCCGCATTTTGGATGGGCGGAGATTAAAACATTTATAATTAATTTTATCCCCTAAATGGCGCTTTAATCTCCATTATCCTTGATGGTCAAAAGCACATACGTGCCACATGGACTACGATGGAATGTTTAAGTGGCCAATGGGGTGCGTGTAAAGGGATGATGTGTGTGCGTGTGGCACTTCAGTAGGATTAAGAAATTAAGATTTAAATAATTCTAATTAATTACCTAAACTTCCAAAATTCATATCACAACCTAAAAAAACCAAAAAATATGAAATAAATTGCATTAAAAAGAAAACTGAACATAGAATATTTTAAAATTGATTTTGATTAATTTTGAGTACTTCTTTTCTTTGAATTTAGGTTTTATTAACCTTTAATTAATCCACTAATTATTCCCAAATTTCTTGAGTATATTTTGGGGGATGACTTCAGCCTCCCCTAATTTTCTTGGGATTTATCGGTTGCTTAATTTGGAAAATTGCTAATTTATTTCCTAATTACCCCCTTAATGTAATTAAGGTTAATTAAGGTTAGTGGTTTAATCCTTTATTTAATTTGATTAAGGTCTATTTGTGAATAGGAGGTTTGAGGGCATTTCACCTAAAATTGTTTAACACCCCTTTCTTTCTTAATCCTCTCTTAAATAAGGGTTAATTCACTAACTACCCTCTTAATTAATTTCTTAAAATTATAAAACTTTCCAAAACTCAATTAATCTACTTAAGGTAGATACTTAGGTGTTCAAGAGCCTAAGTTCAATTAAGGAAATCAAGATTCAACTCATATGTGTGAGGGTGTTTTGAAATTACTTAAGTTAAACCCCTTAGCTTAATTAATCATTAATCATGAGCCAAATTATATTAGGCCCCTTTCTTTTTTCGTACATTACAAATTTAAATTCCTTGTAAAGTTTTATGTCATCTCATTGGCTCATAATTATTTGATTAACTTTGCTAAGGTGGTGTAGGTAAGTAAATAACATGCTTCATTCATACCTTAACCTAATCAAAATATAAAATAAATCTAATCATCTAAAAATTGAACAAAAATATCAAACACATGTGGGAATGGGTTAGAAATAGCAAACTCACTTCACAATTTTAAAATTAAACCAAATTCAAAATCAAATAAAAATCACATTAAACAAACTTTGATTTACTTTAAGCTTTCTTATTTCATGAGATTGTCCTTTAGGAATTAATTAAAGTGAATGTGTTTACATGCTTTCATTGCTTTAGTTCTTTCCCAATATGTTAAATGTATGTGTCATATGATTTCATGCATTCATGCTTTTCAAAATTGAATTTAAAAAAAATGTTTCCTTTATGTCAAATTACATTTTGGCTAAAGTAAGAATATGAGTGGATATTATCACTATTAAATTCAAAATATATGAATCAATTATCAAAACTGAAAGTGTGTTACTTATATCTTACTTATAAGTTTGCATGTGAGTAAAATATAAGGATGTGCTTAGTGTAGGTTTTCCTTCTCATTTCTTGTATCATAGTTTTGAATATGCTTTGGCAAAGTGTATGGTCCATTTGAAAAGAACCTAACATTTGCCTAATTCTATATCCTATTCATTCCTATGCTATTACTTAAGAAGGATACTTATACTTGTACATATAAATTGCATAAACAAAATAAATCAACCAACATAACCTTTTGCATTCTTTTTTTTTCATTCATTTCTTTTGTACACATGCTTATATTTAAGGAAAGTGATATATTAGTCTAGACAATCTTGGGGTTGCGAGGCTTCAAGTAGTCCTAACTTATGCCTTTCATACATTTATGTGTGCATGTGAAAATTGGATACGAAACCCCTTTGCTAGTTAATGAAAATCATGCACCATAAACATTCAAATTTTCTTAAATGAATTACTTAGCATGCATCATAAAGTGAGCTAAACATCCCTATTTGTATGTATAGATATGTGTAGGAGTCATTCATATGTATGTTATACATGTTGGGAATAAAATGAAGTGATGTATACTTTGTGAATTTAGTTTATTTTACTTAATCTTGAAATGTCATTCTTTTTGAATAGGTTTGTTTAGAGTTCATCTAAACTTAGGATTAATTAAAAGACTTAATTAAAACATTCACTAAATAAAACTAAAACATGAATCCACTTTAGGAATTACTTAGGTTAGGGAAGGAAAGAGAAGTATCTTCTCTCTTTATAATAGGCTCTTAGATTCAAAACTCAATCAAAACATAAAATAAAATTAATCTAAAATAATTAAATCAATTAAATGAAACCCTCCTCTACATTGAACATTCTTTACATTTACAAAATTCTAACTTAAATCCATAGCTAAGCATACCACACAAACCTCTAAAGCACACATATTAGGCTAAGTCACCACTTTGCTTTTATTAAATGCTTATTTTAGTGGATGTTAGGGTGAATGTGCATAGAATGAATAGGGATCTTAGTAACCATTATCTTACGGAGGATTGTGCTTAAGAGCTTATAATAAATAAAAATATAAATGCTTTTCATGCACTTATACTAAGCATAATCCAATAGGCCAATGGACTTAGTCATGATGTGTGGGGTGATAAATTAAATATACATGCTTAGATTTTGTGTGGTTTGTTTAACTAATCTCTTTGATGTTAGCTAGATTTACTTTTCCTTTGATTTAGTTTATTGGGATTTTGGAATGATTGTTATGGGATTAGATGAGCATTGGTCATAAGATCTCATCTTATGCACCATGTGAACTTTAGCATCCACCTTAACCATAAAAGAAGAAGAAAGAAAAAAAGAATGAGAAATGAAGCTTGAAGACCCCATAACAATTCCTTGTGTATGTAATTCATTTTAATCGGTTGTATGGGAGACAAACCATACCCAATTTATTTTTTAAGTTTTGTGGTGGTGCGAATTAAATGCCTCTTATTCTTTTGCTCTTTATAAATTGATTGATGATTTGTTTAGCTTTTGCATTAAGTGGTATCATTTCTTAGTTTCTTCCTTGCTTTATGTATGTTTGTGGATTAGGCTCTTAGGAAAAAATAAATCTTTTACCAAATTTAATAATTCAAAATAAAATAAGTAACCTCACCAAGCTTAGGTTAAAATCAAGATAAAAGAATTAGAAACCCTTAGTTTGATGAGATCTTCTTATAACATCATGCATAAATGCATATTATAACTCTTGATTAGGGCTTCCACCTTTGCGGAGAAACTTGGCTTGACCTTTGAGAGCCATTTGGAAACACACCTCCTCCCCTAATTTTGAATCTCATTTCTCATGCATTAAACATATAAATCTATAGTAAGTCAAAATGATTGTCCAAAATGAAATTAAAATAAAATCTAAATACATTAGATTTAGGTCATTTGAAGCACCCTTACATGATCTAGTCCTTTGGGGTGAGTTTAAGGACTTAGTCTCTTCTAAATAAATAAGCTATCTTGCATAAACATATAACTTGCTACATGAATTTAAAATCATAGGAGGAGTTAGTTGGACCACCCAGGTGGTTGTAAGTCCAAAAGTAGGTGGTTTGTCTCTCTTGTGAAGGAAACCAAATACTCATTTTTTTGCCTTAGATTTAGGTTGTGCTTTGTCACTAAAGCTCCCTAGATTTAGGTTGAGGTTGCTTTTCCCCTTGGGTCATAAGAATTCCTCATCTCTTAGGCATTTCCATAATCTTGTGTTGTGGAATCATCTAAATTTTTTAATTAAAAATCAACTCAAACAAATTAAATCAATTTCAAAATGTAAAATTGATAGTTTGAGATGCTTGGGTTTCTAGCATTTGCATCTCATTTTCCTTTTGGCTTTGATAATAACTCCCTCTTTGATCAATATTTGATCTTCCAAAATAAATCAATTGATAGTCCATATTAAAATCTTTGGAGATAATCTTTTATGAGTATTTTAAGGATCTCATTTAGGATAGATCTATGGGGCTTTCATAGAACAATAAACTAGTTTAAAATAAACCTTACTTTACTTTTCCATGTAAGTTGGGAAGAATCTTTATACACATGAGAATTATTTAGGAGTCCTTGTTGAGGTTTAGTCCAATGGTGAGTTCATCTTTAGATATTACATCTTTTTGGAAAATCAATATATTAATTGTCAATTGCATAAAAGAAGGAGAAATATTTCATTAATTTTTATGTTGAGTGAAGATGGAAGTATATATTTTTTATTCTTTAAAATCACTTATGAAAATTTTCAAGATTTTTGAACTTAGAACTATTTTGAATTGGATTTTCAATCATAAGAATGAATTGATCATGATTTCAATCATTTGGAATTGATTTGAGTTTGGAGAAAAATAATAATGATTTGAGTTTGAGAAAATCAATTAAATGGAATGATTTGAGTTTGAGAAAATCAATTAAGTTGGAATGATTTATCAAAAATAAATTAGTTTAACTTGGTTTGGAAAATCAATTAGTGGAATTAATTTAAGTTTGGAGAAAATCAATTAAGTTGGAATTGATTTAAGTTTGGAAATCAATTAAGTTTTACTTGAAGGAAGGAAGTGAGGATTTGTTTTATGAGTATTTTTCAACACCCAAGGCATGATTTTATTTGCTCTTCTAAGTCTCAAGGCTGATTTAAGTATAATTTTGATGTGTCTTGAGGATCAGTAAGAGGTGTCCTATGATGGAGGTTGAGAGATTAAAATGAGGTCAACAGGACAATGGGTGTGGTCACAACAGATGTGAGAAATGATCAACAAACCGACAATTACAAGCACCAACAGAGATATCTACTCCTAACCCGAGATGTGGAAGGAATCCAAAACTTAGTGCAATGTGACTCTACTTATGTCAAGAGCATAAGAGAGGGAAGGAAGAATCCACTATGGATAGAGTATGAGACTTCTAGGGAAGCAGTTCAGTCATCCATGGATGAGAGATTTGATTTGAGTCTCAGGAGGGTTGATTTGATTTCTTTAATTTATTTTGATTATTTTGATTTGATTGACTCAGGGGAGGTTGATTGAATTTTTTGTTGAATGTTTTGTTTGTTTTGACTCTAGTGAGGAGGAGGGTTGAATTTTTAGAATTTGGATTTTTTAGATGGGCACTTGGTTTTGATGGATTAAAGAGGAGCCAGGCTAACTCATTTACCAAACCAAAGGGGGTACCAACACATAGTAGGACTAGCCAAAAAGTGTCTTTGGTGGAAGTAGTTAGGGAAAAGCATAGTAGACTTACATCCTCCAAAGTAGGGACAGTTGTTGGGTGATCCATTGGCAAGCAATGGATAGAACGACCCAGGGTTATTGAGTGAATGTCATGGGGACTTAGATCAACTCGAGATAGTCAAGATTAATTTATTTTTTTTAGTTTATTTTGATGGATTCCATTGGTTTGATGGATCGAGTAGGGCCATATGGCCTAGACTATTTCAATTTACCAACCAAAGGGAAAAGTCTACCACATGGGAACCAACCAAGGGAATACCTTTGGTATGCAATGGTCAAGTTAGGAAGAAAGCTGGGGACTCACATCTTCCAAAAACAAGAACCACTGGGTGATGGTTGCTTTGGGCAACAAATCAAACCCGACTAAAGATTGGTGAATGTGAGACTTAGATCTCAAGGATAGTCAAGATTAATTTTATTTTAAATATATTTATTTTGATGGATTCCATTGGTTTATGGATCACATTGAGAAGGCTCATATTAGATCTGATTTCTTGAACTAAAGGGAGTAGCTTTGGATGGAAGAACTATCGACCAAAGGAATGCCTTTTGATTTGTAATGAATTGAGGAAGAAAGCTTGGGGACTCATCTTCCACTATAAAAACTTGGGGTGATGTTGCTTTGGGCATTAAATCTCAACTAGTTTTGTTAATTTATGATCATGCTAGGAAGAATGCATTAATACATTTAGCTAATATTGTTGGTAACACATGATGAAATAATGAACTTGACTATGACTACAGTGAGAGGATTTATCTTAACTTAGTCAAGCAATTCTATAGGGAGTTCACACCCACAGAGATGATGTATGCTTGGGAAAAGGGCCCCTTTGGAGGTTTAAATTCCTAATCCACAAATGAATTAATTTACTTATTTTGTTTGTTTGTTTATCATGGACCATGTTGGTTTAGGATCAAATTGAAGGAGTATATAGTAGACATCTCATTTATTAAAAGGAGAACTTGCGCAGCAATTCTCCGGTGGCTACTAGGAAAGGGGGCAATCCAAGAGTAACTCATGTCTCTAAATGGGGCAAGGATGTGCTCAAGTAAAATAGAGAGAATGGGCACTAAGGGGATCAAAACCTAGAGAAGATGACATTTAGTCATATATCAAATAGGTATTGTGGCCAACTCAGGAGAAAGTGGGACTCTCATAGAGTGGTGTATCCATGGGTGAGTATTGCATAGTGGTTATCAACCAACCTAAGGTGCTCATCGGTTTGCATAATCACTGGGAAATACATCCTCCATGGTGGGCGATTTAGGATAGTTTATCTTGACCTAGGTGCTATCCGACCTAGGGTGACTGCGGAGTGAATGCCTCTGGAGGACATATATTAACTCAAATATAATCAAGAGGAAAGGAGCCTCTGGGGGACTTATCCTAAACCTCAAATATACTCGACCTAGTTAGATCATGATGATTAGTTCAAGAAGAAAGCTGGGGACTCACATCTTCTTAAACAAAATCATTGAGGTAGCTCTTGGCGTGAAGTCTATCAACAAAGGCGTTGGTTTTGCGGTCAAGTTAGAAAGAAAGCAGGGACACACATCTTTCAAACAAGTGATCAGGTTGAACATATGTAGCGGACAAAGCGACTAATAAGTTAGTACAGAGATTGCTCTCACATCAAAATAACGAGACATAAGATATGTCTATGTTTTTTTATATGTTAAAGAGAGATGCTCTGTTCTCTTACACCCTTAAACATGTTGGGGATTTTGATGAAATGGTGCCATGGATGGCAACCAAAAATTCCAACTAAGAAAGGATGTTGCTTGTGTTCTCTTACACCTAACTTAGTTGTGCTAATCAAAATAGGATGTCTCTTGGGTTCTCTCAAACTATTTTAATAGCGCTTGGGAATGTGTTTATGTTATGAAGAAGGATAGGATGCCTCTTAGGTTCTCTTACACCTAACCTAAACATGTCGTGGAGAATTCGCAAGACAATCAAACAACGCTTGGGATCAATAGATGATTTTGATTAATTGGAATGAATTTTTTTTTATTGATAGAATTGTTTACAAACATTTTTATGAATAATATTTCTTCAAATTGAGCCCATTAATTAGAAGCATCAGGTGTTCCCCTTTACAATCAATAAGGTGATAAGATCCTCCTTGGTAGGCCTTTTATGACATAGGGGCCTTCCCAAGTGGGTTCAAACTTGCCTCCCATCTTTGACAAAAATAATGTCTCCTTAGGACTAACACAAGTTCTCTGGAAAGACTAGGAGAACGACTTGTTGTGAGCTTGAATCATTTTGGCCTCATACAACTCGAGGTTTCAGCGCACTGGCGACTCTCCAAACCTTTGAGCTCTTTTAACGATAACTTTGCATTATGCTTTATAGTGATCTTGCTACCTAATGCTATCCTTAGTGACAAGAGTTGAACTTCTAAAGGTAGAACGGCTTTGGACCCATACACTAATAAAAATGGGGTAGATTGAGTTGGAGTTATGTATTGTTGTATGCCCAAGCTTTAACCACTACATTCCTCTTGTTATCATCAAGAGTCTTCTTTAGTATTTGGATGAGAGTTTTATTGAATGCTTCTGCTAAGCCATTTTCTCTAGGATAGTAGATGGTGGAGTATCTCCAATCTATATCGTGTCTTCTAGCGAAGCTATTTATCTTGGTGCTTTTGAATGCAGTGTCATTATTGGATATAACTCATTTTGGGCGAACCCTGATATGATTCTTAAAATTGAAGCACATCTTTGAGATGTGACCTCTCAGTGGGATTGCCTTTGCCACTTGGAAAAAGTGGGTGGCGACTAAGATGAAGATGACCCTTAGAAGAAGAAGGATGATTGGACCCCAAAATGTTGAGCCCAACACTCGAATGGCCATGAGATAAGGTGTAGAATATTGGGTGGTTAATAATACCATGTACGCGGCATTGATATAGCTACATCCATGTAATCTGTATTCATCGAAGTCCATTAGTATCCTAGTCTCTTGATCTTCATCTTCATCTTCGGACCGGATTGATGTATTTTGCATAGACCTGAATGTACCTCAGATACAATGTCATGAGCTTCATGTTTGTCTAAATAACTTAATCACATTTGATCAAAGGACCATCGGTATAGGGTGCCATCAATGAGAGCATAGGAGAGAGCTCTCTATTTCACCTGATGGGCTTGTGACTTTTCTTGAGGTTGTTTCTTTGGTGTTCAAATATAGTCTATAAGCGGTTGCCTCAATCCGACTCCTTGTCCATTTTGCAATGGCAACCTCCCCATCAAGAGAAAGTCTCTCGATGAGTTCAGCATCAATAAGGGGTAGGACTTGTCTATATTGGACACTTATTGGAATGGACTCATCTTCCAGATATGCTAATTCTTTGGCAAGTTTGGCCAAAGCATCTGCTACTACATTCTCTATTCGGGGAACCTTGCAGATGGTGACTTCAGGGATTTGGGCCAATAACTTCATGGTATACTCGTGGTAATGATGAAGCTTATGTTTGAGAACCTTGTGACAATTTGATGACCAGAGAATCTAAGATGTTGATGCTCTTGACACACTATGATAACTAACTCTAGACCAATAATCAAAGCCTCATACTCGACTTTATTTTGGTGGTTGGAAAGATAGTATGAAGCTCATCACATCGCTAGAGTTAAGAGAACTATTCTTACCCCTACCTTTCTAGGAAGAGTAGATCATGGTGCTTCCCCTTTATAAAAAGAAGCTGCACCATCAAAATACATCCCCCATCAACCGTTGCCAACCTCCCCTAAGTTAATGATTTGTTCATCAGGGAGATCATCACTAAGTGGAGAATAAGTGGGTATCTTTGCTAAAAAATTTACTAGTGCTTATCCTTTTCACTGAGGATTGAATGATATCAAAAATAGAGAATCATGGACCATCTGAAAATGTCAGATAATTGGCCATGTCATGATATACACAGATTGGTTAGAAATCAAGTTCACCTTATGAAAGCATATAGTGTCGTAGCTTTTGGGATACAAAGCTAGGCAATGTTTTATAGGTGGGTAGTTTCTTATAGATGAGATTTAGAGAGCACTCTCCTTCCCTTCATCATTATCTTGGGCCCAGAAAGCTAGAGAGTCATCCAATGCGTGTGTAGGATGAGTGGTTTGCAGGATAGGAGCTAGGCGACTTCACCAAATATTATTTATTCAAATGGACACTTGTCATCCACTTGAACTTGGCATCCTTTTGACAGTGTTGATAATGGCTTGCATCTCCCAATAGGTTAGATAAAAAGTGTCTTAGTTAGACAACCATCCGAAAGATCTGAGTTGAGTTAAATTTTAGGAGGTGGCATTTCTAAGATAGCTTTGATCTTTTGATCTATTTATATTCCCAGTCTGACAACAAACCCATGAATTTTCAGAAGCTACTCATGAGGGGATTCATTTTGAGGTTATATTATCTTAATTTAAAACTACTCTCAAGTCAGATGGTCTTCCTTTTCTCACTTGACTACTAGATCATCAACATAGCACTCAACGATGATGAGTTCATTGAAGATGAGTCATGGCCATAGTATGTTTTCTAATTTTAAGAAACATGACCCTATAATATTTCTTGGGGTTTGAAAAGTAGTATCTTTCATCTTCATCTTGATTTGGTTATGGCTATCCATGAGAGAATTACATGAGATGAGGATGTCCACCATTAATTCGGTATAGGAAGAGAAACTCATCCTTAGGACATGCCTTATTTAAGTCTAAATTGATGCATATGTTAATTTGGCCATTCTTCTTCTTAACTTATACTTGGTAACCGGGATATTTTTTCTTATGAAACCAGCATCGATCAATTTCTTGACTTATGACCTATTGTTCAATTTCTAATGCACCATCTAGGAGCTTTTCTTGATAGGGTTAGCTAGGATTATTACTAGTTTGTGGACTACGTCGAGAGATAATTGAGCATCTCTTCATAACTTTAAGTCCTTAAACAGTCAATAGCCTAACTAAGTCATTGGTTTCTTCTTCATTCAATAATGATGTATGTAGGGCATGGATTTTCTTTCTCGAGGTTGATTTCTTTAAGCTTGTCAATTATTGAATGGATCTCCTCTTCAAATTTGGTGCATCTTTGATTTGGAGATCATCAGATCATCGAGATTTCTAAACACATCCTCATAGAGTTGGTTATGTGAAAAAGAACCTATCGGACTCAATGATTGGTGACAACTAAGCGTAATCATCATCTGATTGACCCTATCTTTATCTAGTCCACTCTTGATTGTGCTTCCACTATATTATTCCACAACTTTTCAAAATACTTTCGACTGCAGACCATGTATGAGGAAAAACCTTTTTTGTAAGATTATGAACATAAAGCGGTAAAGTCAAATGGTAATTCCATTAATTCTTTGTATGAATTCTCCTCAAGTTCTACATCAATTGAGGAGGATGATCCCAAAAGAATCTCTTCAATCCTTTGGAAGACTTATGGGCTTTCTTAACTACTAAACTTTCAACTTTTTGGGATGAAAGTGAGGTTAGAGCTAAGGTTCCCAACTGCTACCTTATAGTTTTACATGCATCTAATTAGAATACTTTGCTTTGTTTGGAGGCATAATCTTCGTCGTTGTTTGGCTTGAGTGTCACCTCCAATGAAACCCATTGAGAGGGATTGTTTAGTATGCTAAACACATTAGACTCATCCTCCAAACTGGATTCCAAGTCTATGTGAATATTAGGGGTACTCCTATGAACTGGAACATAACTCCTATTAGTTGATGCATAACCAATGGGGCTTCCACCTCTAGAACTTCCTCTATTTTTGCCTCTGCCTAGTGGAGGTTGAGTCATCCTACCGACATGTCCATATGAAGGAATGTATTGTGGGTGGAATGTGATATGTGGATCCATTTCTTCTTCAATTCACCTTTCTTGTTCATTTGGATTTTCATTTTTCTTTTCTTTTTCTTTTGGCTTTTCTTTTTCTTCATTTTTTTTTTTTTTTTTTTTTGAATTTGAGTTTTGTCCAAGTTCACAAGAAAGGGTGTTTGGAGGAAGATAGTAGGTCGGATTCTCACATATCTCAACCTCTCTAACTAAAAATGACTTTTCATCTCCTTTGACATAGTACTCAATCCCATCCTTCTTGAACTTGATGCACTGATGGAGGGAGGATGGAATTATCTTATTCTGATGTATCCAAGGCCTACCGAGCAAATTGATGAATAAGTATTGAATCAATGTAAAACTTGGCTTAGTCTTCGGTCACCTATCTCCAAAGGTAACACTATGGAACCTAAAGCCACTCTCCTTATTCATTGAATCCTCTCACATCATCCGATCTCCTCGAGTGTGGAGATGTGATCCTCAAATAGCAAGGGTCTTTAGACTCATAATGTTCAACGATGCTTGGATGAGAACTCTATGTCGAATCTTCCCATGTCAACTATAATGTAGAGGGGATGGTTGTGCTCCATGTCCTCAAGAAGAAGGTCTTCATCTGCAAAGTGATCCCCGAGCTTCTATAATGTGACCTCACCAATAAGATTGGTGAGCTAAGCATATCTTAGGATCAAGGAGAGTTTTGATTAATAATTCCTTCATCTCTTTGGATAAGACAAGGGCATCGTATATGCTTAGCATAGTTGGAAACTTTCTTAGGTGAGAGAGGACATTGTAGTCCACCTTGGGATGATCCTCCAAGCATATCAAGGGTGGAGCATCTGTGGAGGGCTTCTCGATCCCTGAACCAATGTTTCCCTCTATCTTGAGGTGCTACCACAGGAGGTAGAAAGCCTTCTGAGGAGGTTGACTTGGTGATCTCTTGTGGTGGGGTAATGGAAGGTTCTACACACCATCAGCTCACCCACAGCTTCTCCTATGGGACCCTCAGAATTGGATGATTCCAAGTCTAACTCAAGAGGCAAGCCCGTAGTATTCTGAGTGGGAAAATCCAACTCTGAATTAGAAAGATGAAGATCAAAATTGTTATAGTTGTTGTTTAGACTTGAAGAGTTATCATTAGGATTTAGACAACCCATCAAAAGTGACACAGATATAATTCAAGCTAGCTTTATTCTTCAATTTCTTAGATTTGATAGGAGGTACAAAGTAGAAATCAAGTAAAATAAGTGGGGTGAGGGATTTGATTCCCTCATCCGCCGATACAAGATGTCTACTACCAAAAATAAAACTAGCTGAAAAGTGGTAACTGCTGATGTGGTAGCTAAAACGATGGATTGGAGGCTAGACTCGATCGGTGGTTGCACTACTGGGCAATCCCAGGCTGGCATATTCTACTGTTATTGTTGTTGAGCTCCTTTCCCTAAGTTAGCTCTGACAACTTGCAAACCTTCCTTGATGTTGGAGGTTTTAGCTGGCTCAGACACCTAGCGGTGGGCATATGTACCACTGTTACTGATGATGTGGCTGAGGAGGAGGCACTGCAGGCCATGGAGGCTATTGTGGAGACTGGTAGGGCTACCTTGGTGGTGGTAGAGGAGGCGAAAGTGATGACTGTGGAGCATGAGGTCTCTCAAACTACTCTCTGGCTGGCTATTTCCCCTTATCTACTACTATCACTAGGACTTCTTCTTATATATATTTTATTGCTTTGGCTTTATTGGCAGATTTAGAGAAGGTAACTATTTGGCTTCTCCTTGCAAGCTACCCACTTTGTTGATTAACTTCTCAAAAGTTTTGATGGTGAAACCTTTAAGCATGAAGGCGACTGGGCCATGGATATTCTTAAGTAGAATCTTCATGGCATGTTATTCAGATAATTATGGTTCGCATTTTATACTTAAATTATGCCATCTAAAAATGTAATCAACAAGAGAGTCACCATAATTTTGTTGACCCACAACGAGATCGACAACAGTGACACTTTGCTGAGCTTTAGTAAACTTCTTGATAAAGAGTTGCTCCAACTCAGTAAAAGTCTTTACTGAACTATTGAGAAGTTCAGCAAACCAGTCAAAAGCTATCCATGCTAAGCTACTGACAAAGAGATAGAAGAGTAAAGAGTCACTACCACCAACATTGCAACAACTAGCTCTGAAATGCACGATGTGCTTCCTTGAGTTCTCACTGTCATCAAAACTCTTGAAGGAAGGTGGCACGAAACCCTTAGAATATTAGATTGCATCAAATTCGTCCAACTAGGGTCTACTCTTTGGAACTGATGAACCTCCTCAGGCTTGAGCCAATGCTTCCTTCATCTACTGCTCAACCATGAACTTGATATCTTTTTCCTATATGAAGGTACTATCCACTTTCTTCCTATACATGCTGGCATTACCTTTCTCTACTGGAGGTAAAGTCTTGGCTGGATCCAAGACATGCACCAACTCTAGCTGACTAGTCTCAGCTGTGGTAAGATGAACTATTGGGGCTTGGTTCTATAATGCTAATAGATCCTCAAGCCTCTTCTCCATCCTTTCTTTCTTTTCACCTTTCTGCTTTATCTGTGTTAGGAGGTGTTGGGTCAAGTGGGTTGTGTCTTCCTACTTGAGCTCAACACCTTCCATAGTTTGATGCTCACTGAGGAGGGATCCCCTAGTATCTACCATGCAAACCCCTATTATGTCTCCCAATAAATCATCTTTGTTAGGATCAAAGCTGATCTTCTCCTTATCAGACCAATCATATCCTAGTATCTCCTTCTTTTTGATGAAATAGTGAGCTACTATGTCATCTAAAGAATGATCTACTCTAGCATAAGTGCTTTTGGTGACCGGTGGGATCCACATCATGTGAGAGCCGGACCTCTATCAAGAATCAACCACAGAGGCTTTAGAAGATATACACTCACTACCACTAACTCACAGGTGACACTAGGAGGTTCTATGATCATGGGTCGGTTGCCACCTTCTCCCTCTACAAGTTCTCCTAGATCTGTTGTGGTGGTGATGGTGAAGGGACACTATGCTTCGGGGTCGCCATTCCTTCCGCATCACAACTGGGGCAAAAGGTCAAGCAGGAGAGCTCGGCCTCACCATAGTAGGTGATGTAGATGGAATGGGATCCTTTGGCCATAGCCATATCACCAATGGGGTCCTCTTCTCCCTGGATGTGACCTTCATGGCCTCCTCTTATGGTGATGTAGATGGAACTGGAGATGCAGAAACATGAACAGGGGATGGTGAATGGGGGGTAGAGCGGTGTGGTGGAGAAAACACTGACTCTCTCAATATAGAAGCCCTCCTCTTATGGTGAGTAGTCTCTGTATGTAGAATATTATCTATTGATTAACGTGGGTAGCGCATCGGAAATCAATGAGTGCGAGGTGCCGATCGACCAAACTCTCCTCTCTCTAGTGATATGAGATGTGTATGGGCATCCTCTCTCACGCGTAGATGCTTCCCTGATGGGAGAACAGATCTCAAGTCAAATTGAGCCTCCACGTCCATAAGCTCACAACGGCATAGGCGAATGGAGGCCAACATATGACCTCTACTCGTGGAGGCTAGGATTGTGGAGGTGAGCGATCCTAGCATCCTCTCTATTAGACATAGAGAGAGGATGGAATGGGTTCGCTATAACCAGTAGGAAAATCAGAGTGGGCAACTCCTCCACAACTGACAGTATAGCCTCCATCTCCCTAGTGAGGCATGTATGGTATGGCTTAATCATGTGATTTTTACTCCTCCTTTGAGTCTTGGTAGGGTGAGTGGATTAAGAACTAGACCCAACTTCAAAAGCTAGGGAGACAATCCAGATGAGGAGCCCTTACTTTGAGGGGTCTTGTCGGTGGTATTAGCCCTTCAGAAACAACTAACCTCTATCATGATGTTGGTGACACACTGCGTAAACTATCACGCCTCCCTCTTGGTGAGGGATATCAAGTCTAATGGAAAGTCAATCAATGACACCGCTTCGTGATCTTGCTATGGGGAGTGCCTTAAGTAATCCTCGCCCCTTCAAAGCTTCGTCCAAAATGAATGAGGTGGGCATAATCAGCATGAGGAAGGCTGGCCTGAACCAGAGCCAAGTCCATCTCGTGGGGAAAGGTAAACACGCACTTGTGCACAGCCATTCCTTTCAACTGGCGAGGCAGCTAACTAAAATTATGGTTGAGCAGTGCAATGTTAAAAATAAATTTGAATCAGATTTCTATTTACTTTGAGTTTTAAATTTAGAATTTGAACTCATACTCAACATTTTGAAAATGTTGAGTTCAAATGATTTGGAATAGATTTTGAGATTTTGATTGGAAAGAGAAATTGTTTGGATATAGAATCCACTTTCAACAAATTTGGGTATGTTGAAAATGGGTTCAAATATTTTTGTTGTAGGGATACTTCCATAGGTTCATATTTGAGCTTTAATTTTGATCTTGAGGGCCCTTTATTTAACAAATTTTGGTATGTTAAAGTAAAGGGTCAATTTGCTTTTGTTTTGGATTTGTGATTTTTGGAACTTACTCACTTAGCAAATTTGGGTATGCTAAGTGAGTTGTTTGAAAATAATTTCTTCTTTTGATTTTTTTGTTTATTTTGTTTTCTATGAATCATGTGAATTTTGAGAATGGAATATTCACTTAGCAAATTTGGGTATGCTAAATGAAGAATCAAATAATTTTTTTTTTAAAAAAAAAGAGGATCTTTACTTAAAAAATTTAGGTATGCTAAATAAAGGATCCAATGTGATTGCTTTTGTTCTCTTGATTTTTTGAAAAGAGGAATTCTACTTAGAAAATTTAGGTGTGCTAAATAGGACATCCAAGTGTGCTTCTGTTTTTTTATTTTGTTAAAAAGAGGATTCTTGGAAAATTTAGGTATGCTAAGGAAATCCAAATGTATTTTAATTTTGAAAGAAAAGAGGATTTTCACTTAGCAGATTTGGGTATGCTAAATGAAAGATCCAAATGTTGTTTTCTATTTTGAAAAGATGTTTATTGATTTTATTTTGAAAAGAGGATCTTCACTTAGCAAATTTGGGTACCTTAAATTAGGGGTGCTAACGAACCGAGCGTTCGATAAGCTACTCGAAGCTCAGCTCGATAAGAGATCATTCATGATCATTTGATTAATTAATCAAACAAGCTTGAACACTTTTGTGAATACTCAATTAGTAAATGAACAAGCTCGAATAACTCATAGCTCGATTTGATTATGTTCGTGAACAGTATCATTTAATGTTCATGAACAAGCTCATTAAGAAGCTCGATAAGGCTCGACAAACATACTCGAGAACAATATATCGTTTAATGTTCATGAACATACTCGCGAACAATCTCGTTTAATGTTTATGAACATACTTGCGAACAAGCTCGTTCAAACTTATTTAGGAAAAATATTTAAGTTTTTAACATTTATAAAAAAATGTAAACATTAATTAAATAAAATATATGTATATTTATATGAATTTAATTTTAATATTATATAATAAAAGTTTAAACTCTAATATGTAATAAAATTTATTAATTTTAATTTTAATATTACATAATATATATTAATCAGCATTTTAAGCGATTCACCTAAGTCCTTAATCCGGTCGTCGGTTCTTTGACTCATCCGTTGACGCTTCGGGCCTCGATGCTCGTCGTCGTTTTGATGGATGGCCGATCGGCCCGATCCGATATCCGATAACCCTAAGCGGTGACTTATGGGCTTAGGCTCTTATTCGATTATCCCTAATTCCCCTTTCATCGCATTTCTCTTCCTTTTGGTTCTTCCCGCACTCCACAAGGCAGAAAACCCTGGGCGGGGATAGAGTCGCAGAACGGAAGAGAAAGATTTTGGATTCTTGATAGAGTTTGACTGTGCTATATTTTGTGGCCAAGGTAAGTGATTTATTAATTTTGGTTTAGGTTTATGTCAGAGTTCGATGAATGAGAGGAATCATGTTAGTGTCATTCTTGTATTGTGAACTCTAAGTAATGAGAAAAATCTTTGTGGAGAAGTTTGATTGGTTTATTTCCATTATGTCATTGTTTACGGTTATCCGGTTATGCCCTAAATAATTTCTGATTGTTTTGACAAATTATGGAGGAGGAATTTTTGTTCGGCAATGTTAAGTTTATGTTTGACAGTTTGAGATTTTGGGTTATGCCCTCTTTAAATTTTCTTCTTGTTTTTGCAATCATGGCGCTTTATGTTCATTGTAACGTTGCTGTTGGTGGTTATTTGGTTATTTGGCTGAGGTGGTTGTTTCTATGACCAATTCTAATGACATGGGTAATACTGAGCTTCTTTTGCTATATTGTTGCATATTTTTCTCTTAAACTCTTTATGAAGTACTGAATGTCATAAGATTAGTACTTATTTTTTCATATTGAAGATGGTGCTACTAAGCATTTAAACTTTCACTTTTCAATAATTTCAATTTATGCACATTAATTTTATAAATTTTGTTATTCATGAATGCTAGATGCTTATTTATGCACATAATTACATTATTCTTTTATGCTTGAAATAGTATTGGTCTAGTATTGGCAATGAAAGCAATGATGATATTATCATTCTAGATTCTATTTGGGAGTGATTGTTGTAATGAATGATATGTACTATAGTAGTAGTTGCCCTTCTCTTTAAGTATTGCTGGTAGCCATTATGTTGAGGTCCTATTAAAATGTATTTGTGAATCTATGATGGTACTTACTCTATAGAATTTGGATCTTCAATGTAATGTTTGTTGCCCTTTCTTCCATAGTTGATGGTAGCTATTATGTGAAGCTTAATTTGTAGTAGCCCTTCTCTCTAAGTATTCTTGGCCATTGTGTTGAGGTTCTATTAAAATGCATTTGTGATGGTACTCTATAGGATTTGGATCTTCAATGTAATGTTTGTTTCCTTTCTTTAGAGTTAATGGTAGATACTATGTGATGCATAATTTTTTTATCTCAAGCCAATATTGGTTGATCACTTGATTTATGACATAATTATTGCCTTGGTATTTTCTGTTTTTTTGCTAACTGGTGCATTTTCATCCATTTTGTTCTTGCTTTATTGCTTAATTTTCTATAATAGTTTGAGCTTGGTAATTTCCTTCATTTTTCTGCATTTATGAAAAAAGTGTGACAGTGAAGTGTACCTTTGCATGTAAGCTGTGGTAAAGATATGCAAATGGAGTACAATCTTGATCTGTGGAAAGAGAATAGCATTTTGTGAGGCTGGTTTGGCTCCAAACTGATTGGTTTGGCCGATTCAAGGTTATTTAAGGTCTTGTTCTTGTGATTTTAGAGTTGATGGACTCAAACATGATGAGTGAGATCATGTGCCATAGTCTCTACATCATTCTGAGCTTGTTTGTTTTCTGATTTCATTTTTTGAGTAAAATTGAATGTTGATTTAGTCATTCTGAATCACCTCAGTCACCTCAAGATTTGTACAAAAATAATAACAACAACAAGCCTTAAATCCCACTAAGTGGTCACCTCGAGATTTGTATTGTATCAAAATTTATATTTGATTGTATGGGGATTTTTAAGATCCCAAAATGATTGTTTATTTCACATTTATGCTGTAGCTTCTTATGCATTTGGTTAAGATGCAAATAGAAAATTGGTTTGAAAACTAATTTACTAAACTAGAAGCTTCACATTGTTATTCTAAAACAGAAATTTTGTTTAGGATGTGTTAATTTTGTTACGAAATATACTTATATGTGTGAATTTTACTTTACTGAACTGGTTAAATTTTCTACTTTTTCACGATTCAGATTTGGAGAATTGAACTTTGCAACTGGTTAGATTTTCTGTATTAATGCAGTATTTTAATACTCTTTATTGACATCTTTGAGTTGGAGAGCAGACCGATTGAAGCAGGTATTCTTTCATTGAACTTATTTGAGTTCAGAGCTCTAAAATGGGAAACAAAAAAAGGTGGTAATCTACTTGTTATACTACTTGTTATACTACTCACAAGGTGGTAATCTGCTTCAGATTTCTTATATAATTCCCTGCATAATTCTTGTGTGTATAATTCTAGGAACCAAAGGATGGAACTTACCTGGCAGCTACACTCGAGTGTTCTGTTGGGATATGATATATTTCGCCTCCATTAAACTGGTTGGCCCGCCTTCAGCTTATCTCCTTCATTTTCTTTTGTTGTTGGACCTGTTAGTAATTTTATTTTATTGTACTTAGTTTTAGTCTATTATCTATTTTCTTTTCTGTTGGACTTTGTATTTTTCTTAAATGCATAAAATTTCTTCTTACCTAAATAAAATAAAAATTTCTTCTTTACAAATTCATATTGTTTGTTTATTCATGATTGTTAAATGTTTGTTTTGCATTTATTAGTTCATTTAGGCTCGTTTCTTTAATGTTTGTTAAGGCTCGGTTATTTAGTGCTTGTTTACTATTTAGGCTCGTTTACTTGCTGCTCATTAATGCTCGTTAAGGCTCGTTAAAGCTCGTTAAGGCTTGTTTAGGCTCGTTTACTTGCTGCTCATTAAGGCTCGTTCAGGCTCATTCAAGCTCGTTAAGGCTTGTTTAGGCTCGTTTACTTGCTGCTTATTAAGTCTCGTTAAAGCTCGTTAATGCTTGTTTAGGATCATTTATTTACTGCTCAGTAAGGCTCGTTAAGGCTCGTTAATGCTCGTTAAGGAACATCTCTTGCTAAACGAACCAAGCTTGAACACAGACTAGCAAGCTTGAAACGAGCTCGAACCGAGCTCGAGCTCCCAGTGTGCTACCGAGCTCAAGTTTGCAGCCCTACCTTAAATGAAGAATCTAAATGTTGTTTTAATTTTGGAAAGGTGATTGTTAATTTTGATTTTTGAAAATGTGTTTGTTGATTTTATTTTTCAAAAGATGATTGTTGTTTCTTATTTTGAAATGAAATCTTCATTCAGTAAATTGAGTATATTGAATGGAGATATTCATTTGTGCTTTTGGAAAATAAGATTGTTGATTTTTGATTGAAAATGAAAACTTTCATTCAATAAATTTGAGCATATTGAATGGAAGTGTTCATTTGTGCTTTTGGAAAATGTGATTGTTGATTTTGATTGAAAATGAAAACCTTCATTCAATAAATTTGAGTATATTGAATGAAAGTGTTCATTTATGCTTTTGGAAAATATGATTGTTGATTTTGATTTTTGGTTGAAAAATAAAAAATTTCAT
This sequence comes from Cymbidium sinense, assembly GCA_021442155.1. NCBI lineage: Eukaryota > Viridiplantae > Streptophyta > Magnoliopsida > Asparagales > Orchidaceae > Cymbidium > Cymbidium sinense. Next base: position 3,991,938 of record CM038216.1, read on the forward strand.
TCAATAAACTTGAGTATATTGAATGAAATTGTTCATATGTGCTTTTGGAAAATGTGATTATTGATTTTGATTGAAAATGAAAACCTTCTTTCAATAAATTGGAGTATATTGAATGAAAGTGTTCATTTGTGCTTTTGAAAAATATGATTGTTGATTTTGATTTTTGGTTAAAAAATGAAAATTTTCATTCAATAAACTTGAGTATATTGAATAAAATTGTTCATTTGTGCTTTTGGAAAATGTGATTATTGATTTTGAGTGAAAATGAAAATCTTCATTCAATAAATTTGAGCACATTGAATGAAAGTATTCATTCATTTGTACTTTTTTTTTGATTTTTAGAAAGTGAAGTCCTCATTTAATAAATTTAATAAGGAAGTTCACTTGTGCTTTTCGAAAGGAATGATTTTGGATTTTAATATTATTTTATTTTATAAAGAATCCTACATATAACAATCATGAAGATTGTTAGATGAGTTTGGTTTGCAAAATTTTTGTGAAAATATTTTATTATGTGCATTTTGAAAAAGTACTTTTTGAAGATTGATGTTTTTCATAAAAGGATTTATTCTTTCTTTATTTTTGGAATGAACCTTTCCTTACCATAGAAATAGTAAAGATGAAGTCTTTAGTTATTTCCTTCTATTAAATTTTTTATTTTCACCTATTGGAGAACACAATACGGGTTTTAAGACCTATATGGAATGAGGTCCTAAAACTTAAAGATGTTGGCTAGCTTAGCTTAAGAATGAAATAAAATAAGTGCCAACAGAAAAGAAGGATAGTCTCAGACTTGTATAAAATATAAATCCACTATCGATACTTGAAGACAATGATTATTTACTAAAGGTAGAGAGAGGAACTTTCCCAAGTGGAGTCGCAAGAAAAATCTGTGGTGAAATATTCCCACTTTCATCTATCCTTTTGAAAAGGATAAATGAAAACAGAAATACACACCTTTAGTTGGGACACTGCGTAGATCCGTAAATATTCTTATTAGGGTGATCAGGTATGACATTGGGGAGAGATATATTATCTCGAAAGATAAAAATCACCATCTTATAATGGACCTAATCACCTTAATAAGGACTCCTAAGAATAATGGGTATACATATGTACCAGAGATTCTTCCCCTACTTTAGATGGAAAAGTAAAGTAGGGTTTATTTTAAATCGAGTTCATTAAATTCCCTACAGGGGCAAGCCCCCATAGTTAATTACATCCTAAAGAAGGGGATTCATTAGGAATACTCACGATTAAGGTAAATGATCATTATCTCCAAAGATTTCAATAGGTAGGACTATTAATCGATTAGTTTATTTTTAGCAAATCAAGTGAGATTTATCAAGAGGAGGGAGTTCTTATCGAAGCCAAATGGAAATGAGTAGGGGATGTTTATGATACTAGAAAGCCTAGTAAACCTCCCAAACTATTCTATGGTTGGGTTTTACATTTTTGAAATTGAGTAATTTATTTGAGTTGAATTTTTATTAGAAGTTTAGGGCTTACAATTCCATGATACAAGGTTATGGAAATGCCTAATAAGTGAGGATTTATGCTTATGGCCCATAGAAGGGAGAAGCAACCTCAAAACTTAAATCTAGGGAGCTTTGGCGGGCTAAAAGCATGACCTAAATCTAAGGTGAAAATGGGTATTTGGTTTGCCTCTAAAGAGAGGACAAATCACCCGACTGCTTGGACTTATAATTGCATGGGGGTGGCAACCAATTAACTCCTCCTACAATTTTAAATTCATGTAGGCAAGTCATATATTTATGCAAGATAGCTAGGCTATTATTTATTTTAGAAAGAGACAAAGTCCTTAAACTCAATCCCTAAAAGACTAGATCATGTTAAGAGCATGAAAAATGACCTAGATCTAATGCAAAACATATTACATTTTACATTTATTTTTGAACAATCATTTGACTCAGGCTTATAGGATTCATATGCCTAATGCATGAGAAATAAGATTATGGGCCAGAATCAGCGAGAAGGGGGAGGTGTGTTTCCACCATAGCTCTTAAAGGTCAAGCCAAGTTCTTTGGCAAAGATGGAAGCCCTACAATCAAGAGTGAAATAATATATTTTTATGCATGATGTTAAAAAATAAATGTTCATTCAGCTAAGGGATTGCTAATTCTTTTATCTTGATTTTAACTTAGGCATTAAATGAGGTTATAAATTGTTTATTTTTAATTTTAAGTTGATTAATTTGTTAGAAAATTTATTTTTTTCCTAAGAGCATAATCACCATCCAAGCCGCACATCAAAATAAGGAAAAAACTAGGAAAACATGCCATTTCTAATGTACAAGCTAAATAAAACATTAAATATTTTATAAAGCTAACGCAAAAGAATAAAAGGCCAAGTGTGGTCAGGCACCACCACACAAACCCAAAAAACAAAGTGGGTAACTGAGCTCTATCCTTATACAACCCAGATTACAAATGAATTAATTTACAATTAAGTAAAGAAATTCATGTTATGGGGTCTTCTTTCTTCTTTTATTCTTTCTTCTTTTCTTCTTTCTTCTTTTGGTTTCTTCTTTTAAATGGTTGGAATGTGGATGCTCCAAAGGCTTCACATGGTACATAAGATGTGATCTTATAACCAATGCTCATCCTAACCTCCCATAACAATCTTTCCAAAATCCTAATTGCAAAAGTACATGGAAAGGGAAAAAGTAAATCTAACTAAAACCTGCAAAATAGAGATTAGCTAAACAAACCACACATTCCCAAGCATGTATATAAAAAAATTGGACTTAGCACCCTACACATGGGTAACCAAGTTTACCTGACCTATTTTGGATTATGCTTAAGGGTATAAGCAACCTGCACAGCAAAAGCAATTATATTTTTATTAAATCGTCCCTTAAGCACAATCCCCTAAAGAAGATAATGATTGGACTAAATCATCCTACCATTCATTCTACGCACATACACCCTAACATCTAAGCTAAAACATCACATCATAACATAAAATTAAACATTAAACCATGCACCGCCTAACATAGGATTAGAAGTGGTGACTTAGACTAATGTGTGTGCCATGTAAGGTTTGTGTGGCATGCTTAGCTAGGCTTTAAGGTTAGGATTTTCTAAGTGTGAAAAGATTCAACTTAGAAGGGTGGTCTCATTTAAGTTGTTTAGTTGATATAGGTTAATTTTATTTGATGATTTGATTTGGTTTGAATGAACCTACTTAATTACTAAAGGTTGTAAAGAGAGGAAAAGAGAAGAGAACTTCTCTTTCCTCCCTACCTTAAATGATTTTTAAGGTAGATTCATTAATAATTTTTGTTTAGTGAATATTTTATTATGTATTTTAATTAATCCTAAGTTTGGATTTTCTCTAAACAAACCTATTGAAAAAGAAATGCATTTTAAGATTAAGTAAAGTGAATTACTATCACAAAACACACAACATTTTATTTCTTTCTCACATGTGTATCATGCACATGAATGAATCTTAAGCATATTTATACATGCGATGCAAGTATTTAGCACCTTAATAATGAATGCTAAGAGAGGTTGCTTAAAGAAATTTGGAATGTTTCATGTAAGCGTGATTTTGTTAAGTAGAAGAGGGTGATTCTTTTATCCATTTTTCATATGCACATTCACAAGTATAAAAGATAAAAGTGAGTACGACATCATTGTTAGCACCAGGGGTGTAAGATACAAAACCTACTTAAGGCTACTTAAAGCCTCACAATCACGAGATTGTCTAGATTAATATACCACTTTTCTTAAATACATGTGCATGAACAAAAATAAATGCATGAAAAGAGAATGTTAAGAGAGGTTGCTTAAGGACATTTGGAATTCATGTATGCATGATTTTGTTAAGTAGAAAAGAGGTTTTCTTATCCATTTTTCACATGCACACATGCATGTATGAAAGGCATAAGTGAGTACGGAGCCATTATTAATCAGGGGTGTAAGGTACATGACCTACTTAAGGCTACTTAAAGCCTCGCAACCCTGGGGTTTTTCAGACTAATATACCACTTTCCTTAAATACAAGCATATGTATAAAAGAAATCAATGGAAAAGAAAGATCCAAAAGTTTGTATTTGTTTGTTTGATTTATTTATGCAATTTATATGTGTAGGTGTGGATGTCCTTCTTAAAGTAATAGCATAGGAATGAATAAGAATGGAGTTAGGCAAGTGTTATGTTCTTTTCAAATTAATCATATACTTTGTCAAATCTTATTCAAAACTATGCTAAAAGAAAAGAGAAGGAAAAGTACACTATGCACATATTCATATTTATATCCATATGCAAGCTTATAAATAATTATAAGTAGCACACTTTTAGTTTTAGGTATTTGATTTATAGATTTTAAAAATAGTTTTGAATTTAATAGTGATAATAATCACTCGTATATTTACTTTAGCCAAAACATGTAATTTGACATAAAGAAAATATTTCATTTTGATTTTATTTTCAAAAGACATGAATGCATGATTTTTATATGACATACACATTTAGCATGCTAGGAAAGAAATAAAGTGATGTAAGCATATAATTTCATTCACTCTAATTAATTCTTAAAGACAATCTTATTAAGTAAGATCATTTAAAGAGAATCAAAAGTTGTTTAAAGAGATTTTCATTTTATTTTGAATTTGATTTGAATTAGGAAAGTGTGAGAAGGTTTGCTGGTCCTTACACATTTCCACATATGTGTGTTATTTTAGTTTAATTTTTTGGTGATTAGATTAATTTTTTGTTTTGGTTAGGTTAAGGTGTAGATTAAGTTCATTAATTACCCATTACCTATACTACTTTAACATATTTAATCAAATAATTATGAGCCAATGTATGACATAAAATCACAAGAAATTTAAATTAATAATGCATCCCAGGAAAGAAAGGTACCTAATACAATTGGCTCACAATTAATGATTAATTAAGCTAAAGGGTTTAATTTAAGTACTTTCATAAACCTTCCCACACATGTGGATTAGGTATGATTTTCTTAAGCTACTTAAATTATTGAACACCTAAGCATCTAACCAAGAAGGATTGATTAAGTTCCTAGATTAATTCTGGTTTTGAGAATTTGATTTGATTAATTAAGTAGGTCATTAGAAGATTAACCCTTAATTAGATTTGGATTTAAGGAAGAAATGGGGTTTAGGGAATAGCTTAAGAAAAATATCCCAAAATTATTCCATAAATCTCTTATTCACTTAAATAAGGTTTAATTATCTTATTCAAGTAATTAAACTACTATTCACATGCTTAATTAATCTTAATTATATTAGGCGAGTGATTAGAGGTTCATTAATTAATTTCCCCAATTAACTCAATAATAAATTCTAAGAAAATTAGTGGCGAAGTCATCCCACTAAACATGCCTAAGAAGTTTAGAATTAATTAATGAAGTCATTAGGGAGTAATTAGGGTTATTAAGTTTTCAAATAAACCCTAATTAAGGAAAATCTACTATTCAAATTCAATTAGAAATGATTTTATTGGATTTTCCTCTGAATTATCTTTAAAATAAAGTTGACTTTGCATTTTTTTTTTTTTGGATTTTTCTATAATTAGTTATCAATTTAGGAAGTTTCAATTGATTTAAATGATTTTATGAATTCTCTTAATTTATTTTATTAAAATAAATTATTTGACACTTAAAATTTAATATTTTTAATCCAAAGGTCACTTTGACTTGAAATTTTTATAGTAGGTGTATGTTAACATCAATTTTAATCTCTAAAAATTTCAACTTAATCTGACATATATTTTTGGTTTAATTAATGAAATTTGATTTTTACTAAAACTTAAATTAAGCTCAAAATATTAAATAAAATTTTGGGATTTTAGGTTTGTTGGATTCCTCTCAGAAAGATGAATCCAATGAGCCTTTGTTTACAATTTTCAATTAAATATTTTATTTTCTATAAATTTTTGAAGTTTCAAGTGATTTAAAGTAAATTTTAAAATCAGAAAATTTGATTTTTCTACTTAACACAATCACCATATCGCACGGCGCTGATGTGGCAATGTGGTGCCACCGCACGATTGGACGTGGGGTGCCCATGGCATGCATTCGCCATGTGGCACCGCATGATTGGCGCGCTATGCAGCGTTAGCCAAACGGGCGGGAAGTCCAGCCAACGCACAAGATGGTGACCCTCAGTTCACTCCAAATCATTCGATCGCAGATCGGACGGTCCAAAATAGATTATACAATCTAGAGGCTAGGATCGCATGATCGGTGTATGATGTGAGTCATCCAATCACATGAACCACGTGATCAGATGATCCAGATCGCATCAAATGATCCAAAAGGCCAGATCACGTGATCCGAGCCGTCCGATCCTACGAACCAAAGGATCGGAAGACTACTACTTCATCATCGGTGGTGAACAGTAAAATCAAGGTTTTTGGGGAAAAAAAGAGAGTTTCTAAGTGAAAACTCATCCAAAATGGACGGACTTCGGAGGTGATTGCACAAATCAGGGCTCAAAATATGCTGGCGAAAATGGTCAAAATGACCTCCGATTGACGAATGAACTTCGTCATCACGTTCAGAATGTCAAAATTGATTAAAATATAAATATTGCACAATCTAACGAGCAATTGATTATGCTATCAAACTTGACTTGTAGCCCACATGACCATGACACTTTTGGGTCGCCACTCCCTCTTTATCACGACTGAGGTGGGAGGTTGAATAGGAGAGCTCGACCTCACCTCAGCTGATGGGATAGATGGAGTGGGATCTTTAGGCCATAGCCAAATCACCAATAGCGATGTCCTCTCCTCGGATGCAGACTTCTATAATTTCAGTAGGGGAAGGAGGGACTTGGATGGGTGATGGTGGACAAGGAACATCGCGGTGTGCTTGCGGATAAGGAGTAGAGTGGTGTGGTTGTGGAGACATTGAGTGCCCTCTTGCTGGAGAACTCCTCCTGTGGCTGGTGGTGCCTATCGATACTATATTATCTATGTTATTGGCACAGGTAGCCCACTGATCTAAAAAATCAACAAGGGTGGAGGCCACCGACTGCCAGGCATACCTCCTCCCCTCCTTCTTGCTTCAGCCTTTAATCAGCACAGGGAAAAAAAGAGAGTTTCTAAATAGACTCATTTTCACGTCAATTCACATCGAAAAATTTTATTTTTTAATTGGGATGATTTAAAGTAAAATACAGGATTATCTAGGATAAATTCCTAAAAATTACATGAAAAACTGTCATGATTGAAGAATCCTAAGGTCGGCTATGATTTTTTGAAAGTAACCTCACCGGGGATGATTTTTGATGGCGGTGATGACTCGAGCACACTGTTAAGTGAGGGAACAAGCCTTGGAATGAGCTAGGATCTTCACCTTCATGTTGAAACAAAGTTTCCTCTGGTGATCGCCATTTCCTCGCCAAAATCCAGTTAGTTTTGAAGTATTTCTCTTCAAAATGAAGTGGGGGTGATTGCAAATGGGTTTGGGAGCTCTAGGAGAGGGAGATTGAGAGGAATATGTGAATGCTTCAGCCTCTAATGCCTTGGAATGAAAAGTGAACGAAAATCTCTCTTTATTTTGAAATTTTGGCTCCAAACTCATGTCATTTGGCTTGGGGTGATTGGAAATGGAAGAGAATCATCCTAGGTGACTCACTTAGGTTGGCTAAGGCATGGAAAGTGGCTGCCATGAAGGACAAATGGGTGTCCTAGCCAAAGGGAGGTGAGAGTATTTCATGCCAAGAGTTTCAATGGGAGAGATGAGGTGATTTCACCTCCCCATGAGTCATGGCTGCTCCAACTACTCCTTGGGTTAGAAAATCAGTGTCCTTGGTGCCTATGTGGACCAATAAATGAGTGTCAAGTGACCAAGGAAGAGAAATGACCACTTGGGAAAGTATCGTTTCTCATGGGATGCCCTTGACCCAAAGACAAAGTGGTCATTTGACATTAAATTTGATTTCAGCAGATTTGAGATGAGTCAAAAGTAAGTTGGACCAAATTTCATATCATTTGAAGTTCATTTAGTTTAATTTGGGATAATTTGATTTGGGTCAAATCTAGGCAAAATTGGTTAAGTTGACCAATTTGTCAAATTGGGTCAAACCAAGAGTTGGGTCAAGTTCAAATGATCATTTTGATTGCATTAGTTTAATTGGTTTCAATTAATTTGGTTTAACTTGGATTTAATTTGGATTTTGGCCAATTTGATCCTTTAGGTTAATTTGGGCTAAGTTGACCAATTTGACCCAATTGACCAAATTGGCTTGAATCATGGCTTGGTTTGGGTTTGGTTGATCATTTAGAATATGTTGTAAGCTTTGGTTTCAATTAATTTTGGTTTGATTTAATTTTAAGTTGATTTGACCTTTTAGGTCAAGTTGGGTTCATGGTCAATTAGGCAATGTTGGGTCTAGTTGGCCAATTGGTTCAATTTAGTTTAATTGAGATTTTAGTCAAGTTCAATAATCAATTTAGAGTGAACTTGAGCCATTGGTTGTAGTCAATTTGGTTTAGGTTACAATTTGGCTAGTTTGAGTTCATACGGATTAAGGGGTTGACTTGGTCAACAGGCTAGGTTGACTTGATTTGACCCAATTCAAGACAATTGATTAACCTATGATGATCAATAAATATGACATAAAGTTTGGATTGGCTTAACTCACTTTGATTTGAATTGAATTGGATTTTGATTCATCTAGGTCAAATTGGCCACTTTAGGTCAAGTGAGCCAATTGAATTTAGTTGGCTTGATCAAGGCTTGATTCAAGGTTGGTTGAACTCATATATGGACTTGTGATTGAATATAAATCTATTTACGAGAGATTTGAAGTTAAATGGGTTTTGATTCATTTGACATTTGGGGATGAATATAGGTTTGACTTGATTTTGATTTGATGATTAAAATTTGTGTTTATATTTGGATTCATGATTGAAGGATTGATTGAATCATGAAGAAAAATCAAAGGTTTTGCTTGATTTGAGTTTGATTTGGCTAAGTTCAAGAATTTGACTTGAAAGGCTTATGTTAGATTTTGGTTGAATTTGAGTTTGAGTTTTGAATTTGGTTTTGGATATTTGAATTTATATTTCTTTCATATTTATGAATATAAATGAGAATATAAATGGGTTATAAGAAAATTTCTTGAATTTGAATTGATTTGGATTTTATTTGAGCTAAGTCCATAAGATAGAATCAAAAGGCTTAAGAAAGATTTTTTTTATTTGGATTTGAATTTATATTTCATTCATATATGTGAATATAAATGAGAATATAAATGGGTGGTGAAAAAATTTCATGAATTTAAATTGATTTAGATTTGATTTAGGCTAAGTCCATAAGAGAGAATTAAAGGACTTATGAAATATTTTAAACTTGGAATTTCAATCATATGCTTCAATCATTTGGAATTATTTTGAGTTTGGAGAAAATCAATTAAGTTGGAATTGATTTGAGTTTAGAGAAAATCAATTAAGTTGGAATTGATTTAAGTTTGACTTGAAGGAAGGAAGTGAGGAATTTGGTTCAACCTATGGGGTAGGCAAATTTTCCTAACACCCCTAAGACATGACCTATTCCTATGCCTAACTCTTCTAAGTCTCTAGGGTTAGGTTGAGTGTCCACCTAATCACTAGATGTGTCTTAAGACTAAGGATCTCTTAAAGTATAAGAGTAGTCTTATGTCTAAGATGGAGGGGTTGAGAGCTCATCTTAAAAATGAGGTCAGCAGCTCCCCAATGGCTCTGCCCTTTGAGTTGTGAATCATAGGATATATTTGATAGGGCAAAAAGCCATATGTCAGCTAAGGTAGACTTAAGCCTGTCTCCTTAGACAAACACCACCCTTGGTCTACAAGGTTTTCTTGATGGTGTAACTCATGTGTTACTGACAAGGATCCTTCTCTTAGGTTGGGTTGACTACCTCCTCTGACTAAGTAGACTAGGGATCTGATAGCCCGAGATGACATAATCATGGGATCTAGATCGAGCATTTTATCACTCCCCCAACCATCCGCTTTAAGCTAATGATGATGAAATTTATAAATCTAAATTTTAAACTCCACATGCTACTACTATACGTTATACATTTAGTAATCTAACGACTAGCCTTAATCGAAAGTTCTCTTTTAGCATTGAGATGGATAATTAATTATAGGTGCTTGCGCCTATAAAAAACCTGGAATTAGATCTAAAGTCCTCACCAAATGAGGGTGAAATCTCTGGGTAATGTCTTATCTACTATTCCATCTACTTTTAAAAAATTACACTGACATAAATCATACTCTCTTCAATGTGAGAGGTCGGTGGTGAATTTTTGGAGCCCGTATATTTTTGGTGACTCCGTTGGGGAGATGTTTCTCTTTCCATCTTTGGCTAGTTGAATTTGAGCTATAGTAGCAGTAGAGCATAATAAAAGTTAAAATTTAAAATCAATCATCAATGAAATTAAATTTAAATCAGTCTTCTCCTTATGTCTAATATGTTCATCATAAAGTTAGGTCGCAGAGCCCATATCTGTCTGGCTAATGATGTTATCAATATTGGGGATGTTGGAGCTACCATTCAATTTTTGTAGTATAGACTTCCCAACCATCAATGTTGTAAATAATCCCTCACAAGCACGCATATTGTACACATCCTGCAGGAGACGATCAAAAATGGCACTCGAGATTTGTTAAAAGAGAGCCTTTGTATTCGAAAGATTGTGTCATTCTGAGGTGACGATCATGAAAAGAATCGTCACTGAGCAGAAAGTTTCAGTCATACCTATGAATGCGACCACTCTATCAGTTGAACCTTTCGCACTAGGAAGGCATGATGTTGAAGCCTCCTCTTCTAGAGGAAAATTGAGTAGAAGGCAAAGGAGAGGAAATGCTGAACTACGAGCTCAATAATTACTGCCTGAATCACTAGCCATGTCACCAGACTTGATACTGGAAATGAGTGTTCCCACTCACAACAAGTTTGAAAATCTAAAGTTGGTGAAAAGGAATAGCTTTACTAGTGATATCAAACAATCATTCTGGGAGCAAAACACCCAACTATAATCCCACAAAGGAAGCATCCTGAGACTCTGTCCTCTAGAGTGCACAAGGTGCTAAAAGTTATTAAGGAGAAGGGTCTTATGAAGAAAAAGTATCAATGCCCGATTATCAGAGAAAATGAGAAAGCTTCACCAAAAAGGCTAATCATAGTGGGTAATGCTCAAGACCGTTCTAAGCGATTCCTGCAGAGTGAACATCGGGGGGTGACACCTGAACCGTATGTCCAGGAATCCATCGCCGAAAGATCCCAAAAAAAAAAACAAATATAAAGGCCAAAGCCTCGAGAAAAAGTAGCGACGTAGAAGCTTCTTCATCTGGAAGCAAGCTAACCTAGAGATAGTGGGGAAAGAGAAATGTTGAACTGCATGCTCAACAGCCATTATTGAAACAAAAAATTGTACAACCAGTTGTGGAACTATAAGCGAGTGTTCCAACCCATAACATGTTTGACAACCTAAGATGTGAAAGCAGATCAGCTCTATTAGTCAAATCAAGCAGTCCTTCTGGACTCGACAACATCAGCTTCCAGCTTCTCCAATGAGGAAACTCGAAACTATATATGTGAGAGTGCATCAGGTCCTCAAAGTTGCTAAGAAGAAATGAGTGATGAAAAGAAAATATCAAGGTCCTGTCATTAGGGAGGCTAGAGTTTCTTCTTCAAAGAGACCTTCTCCTACAACCTTGGCAAGATATCGACTAATTCAAATCATGTATGGTGAGCATCGAGGTGTGACACTTGGACCACAGGTCCAGGAATTCACTGTTAAAAGGTTTTGGCAAAAAAGTAAGCAAATTTGGAGGCTAAAGCCTCGAAGTGAAACTGCCTTAAAGAAAGATAATGGCATGACATATGGACTGTACTCCTAGAAAATCCACTCCTTAGTATTTGGAGCTGAAGTAGTCTTTCTACTTGAATTTGAATTACCTTCACTCCGAGTAGCCATTCAACAAGATCTTACCCAAGATGAGAATGTTCGTCTATGGATGGAAGAGCTTGATGCACTTGATGAGGTCAGGCTCCAAGCTTAGCAAAATTTAGAAGTTTATCAAGAAAGGATGTCCAAAGAATTCAATCATATGGTGCATCTTAGAACTTTTCAAGAAGGAGAATTAGTCCTGATGCTGACGGGTAGGCCAAAATAATTTTAATGTAGCCCCCCTATGTGGGGATGACGCCAAAATACTGCCAAAATGCTACTGGAATTTCATCAAATTTTTTGAACTTAGCAAATTTTTTAAAAAAAAGAGGAGAAAAAAGAAATAATCAAAGAGCTTAAATAGAATTAAATAAAAGACTTAAATAAAAACTTTGGTTATAACAAGCTAGAATGTGAAGTTATAAATGTATAAAATAAACACTAGTGGTCATATGAAATTTGAAAAGAGTACCTATAGGAATAAAACAAAATGGACATTTGAATAATCCCATTTAATGTTAAGTGAAACCAAAAGATTTCAATTGAATATTCTATGAATTAATAAATGATTGGTAATGAATTTAAACCCAATTTTAAATAAAAATGTAACTTGATGTGAAGTTAAGGATAAATTCATGTTTGATTTGAACTCTTCTTATGTGAATAAAACTTCTCTTTAAAAATTCAAAGTGTTAAATTCATGAACAAGTAATCAATATGAACAATATTAATTGAGCATTTGAACTATAGCATTTGTTCTCAAATGAAGTAAGGATTTTAATTGAATATCAAATGACCAATAATTGGTGGTAAATCTAAATGTTCAATTTCAAATTAAAAATAAAGGTGCGTAAGTAATTTGGTAGCTTTCTCACAAGCACCAATTCAATTAGGTGACTCATGATTACTCATGAATGTGGTTTTAAAAGGATCATTTGGATCTGGCACTTAAAGTAAGGTTTGAAGCACAAGAGATTGGTTCACTGCTACTTTCAAGCTAAAGTGCAAATCAGATGAGCTTCATAAGAAATTCTCATTGAAACTAAATAACTTATTAGCAAGTATGGTCAAGACTATTTAGTTAATAATTAACTCATATTTAAAAAGAGCCTCAATTTGGATAAACTTGCTTAAAGAAGACATAATAGCTTGCTTGGGGAGAACAAAAATTGAATGTGATGACTAATGGAGGGTTATATGTTTGTTAATAAGTCAAGCAAAGATGTAATATTTTGAATTGCAAATAGAAACTTAGTTCTACTCCAAGATATCACCGGATCTGCAATTCTTTGTACAAGTAAACAGAAGGTGACACTAAATTAAACTCTGCATGAATGAAGGAGCTTCCTTCAATCCAAAATTAGAAAATTCTTATTCTAATTATGATGTTCAAAATCAATAATTTTATTAATTAGATGAAATTTTTTAAGTCATAAATATCTGCATATGCTCGGACATAGAAATTTAAAGTGTAAATTTTAATGTCTGAAAAGACTGCGTATGTTAAGTTGGAATTAAATAAAAATATAAAATTTAATATCATAATTCAAACATAAAATTATCTGAATTATTAAATACGCGTGGGCCTCGACACTATGTTGAATGCTTAAACCAAGTGTTTGACGATGTTGTGTGAGTTGCTTCTTGGTTTGGTCTTAAGGCCAGGTCCCGGTTAACAAAACCTAAAAATCTAATTATTATAAAAATTTTAACTTATTAAAATATCTAAGAAGATAATTCTATCATATGACTGGATCTGATCCTCTATTATTAAACTAATAGAGTCGACAGGATCTGAAATAATAAATTAAATGATTAAGCAAACTTATATACCACAATGATGGATATGTTGAATGGAGATTTCAACCAGAGGGGATACTTCTATCAAAAATTTGATTTTGATTTTGAATTAAACTAACTCAAATTAAGTATCAAACCAAATGTGAAATATAATATTTCATTAAGCTATAAATGGTTAAATGAAATTCAATGCTTAAATACTTAAAGGTAAAATGCAATCCACCTTCTACAATTATTTATCTTAGGTGAAAAATTAAGAATACTCTAGCTCATAAAAAAACTAATATCAAATCAAGTGTTCCACTATGTTCACTCTCAATTAATCTCATGCTAGCAAGGATATGGCCCATACCTCGTGGCTTGGCCCATAAAATCCACTATATCTGATTTAAGTTCTCCGTGGTTGGCGCAATAAATGACCATTATATTATGATCACGAGTGTAGCCCGTATGCTCCCCAATATCTCTGTCATTTAAGTTATAAATCATAGGGTATATTTAATAGGGAAAAAAGCTCTCTATCAGCTAAGGTAGACTTATGCATGTCTCTTTAGACAAACACAACCCCAAGTCTACAAGGTTTCCTTGGACGATGTAACTCATTTATTATTGGCAAGGATCCTTCACAGTTGTGACTACCTCCTCGACTAAGTAAGGGATCGATAGCGGGATCGAGAACCATGGATTTAAATTGGGCATGTCATCATTCCCCCATCCATCCGGTTTAAGCTAATGATGATGAAATTCATAAATCCAAATTTTAAATTCCACATGCTGCTACTATACACTACGCATTTAGTGATCTAACATTTAATCGAAAGTTCTCTCATTGGTGATGAGTAATTAACTATAAGTGCTTGTGCCTATAAGAAACTTGGAACGAGATGTAAAGTCCTCATCAAATGAGGGTGAAATCTCTGTGTAGTATTTTATCTACTATTCCATCTACCTTCTAAAAATTACACTGACTTAAATCATACTCTCTTCAATGTGAGAGATCGGTGGTGAATTTTTGGATCCCACACTATTTCATTTTAATTCAATATTAATCTCTATTTTGATGAAATTTCAAGAACCTGCCGTCCCACTCCCAATCTTTAGCCTTACCATGCTTAAGAAAATATGCATAGTCAATATTTTGCAACACTATGGCTGAGAGAATCTTTTAAACCCATCACACTTAAGAAAGCATGCATAGGCCTTCAATATCAGTGTTTAAAATAAAATTGGCCTCTCCTCATCATCCCATGTTGGGGCATCGAGAGGTTTGAGCCTTCCTATCATGCTTAAAAGCGTAGTCGGTCTTGACACCACCCGAGTGATTTTCTTGCCTACCACGCATGAAAAAAGCATCATACACATGTACAAGAGACATCCTGGTTTTCTCGTCATGCTGAAGCAACATGCACGAGTATTTATATCTAGCAAATATGTGCAACTGTATTGAGGCAATAGGTAGAAGAATTTAATATACTAAGCAGATATATGTATAGGTATTTGAAATGAAATTCGGTAGACTCGGTCATCCACGTGTGAGGCTCGTAGGAAGTGTTCCCACCATGCTTATGAGAAGATTGCATGGTATGTGTCTTGTGACACCCCGACTAAGTGATTTTCTTGCACCTATCGGGCTTATGAAAAGCGTCGCATAGGCCTTCAAACCTATGTAAAAGACATCTTGGTTTCCTCGTCACGCTGAAGCAGCATACACAAGTACTTAGGTCTAGTAGATTTCCCCACCGTGTTGAAATAATCACGAGTAGGTACTTAAAATTGCAGCATTCATCATAATGTTGTATTTATATATACATTAAACCGAGGTGACTATAATACAAATGTAATTACTCTACTACATTCTCGCTTCTATCATTGCTTTACCCCTCTATTTTTTTAACATTAAATAGTAATGAGAACCATAACCCTCAGCGGATTTAGTCTCCACTACATGCCTGTCATCTCGGACAAAGCTAGAAGTGTATTCTCTAGAGGACTTGTGCATTTTCCCCATCAAAGGGGGTGAAAAAAATTCAACAATGATCATTCAAGGCCTTCCCTTCAGACCAGAAGCATTGTTCAGTGACCATAAGTGTCATAAGATTAATCAAACAGATCTCCACATTTCCAGAATAATACACAACTCAAACTTCCTCCGACCATGAAATAAAAGCATCAACTAAAAAAATTGAAAGCAAAAAAATTAAGAGATTCCTTCGAAATGAATTGTATTTTTTTTCCACACCAAGCGAATATATTTACCCTATTCCCTATACCAGAAATACTGAAGAGTAGGCGCATCCTCTCGCACACTTGTTTTGAATTACAAATTTAACAAGATTCCCAATTTAAATAAAAGGTGGAAGAATCTTCCGAAATGGCAAATTCAATTATCCCAAGCACACTCAAGAATCAACCCTTAAAACCCTCATCAAGTTCCACTCACCTCTCACCTATCACCCGACATCACCCAATGCAAACTACGCACAAAGATGAGCAAAAAGGTGCTACAGATCCCATAGTAGCAGTCTGAAGAAGCAGCAAAAACTTTTCATAATTATCCTCCAAATATGGCGTCCTTATGCGAGAACTAAATCCAAGAGAAGGAACCCACAGTTTAGGAGGAACCACGGCAAAAATATGGTTTTCATTCACCACCCTAGAATGGAAAACCCTAGAACAAAGAAGCTGTATAGAAGTTGCTCACAGAATAGAAGCGAAGCAAGAAAGAAGGCTGAAAGAGGCCTTGAACCCGATAGTACAAATCCTAGATACCAAGAGGCCAGCCATCAATAAAAGCTAGCAGCTAAAGGAACTCGACTCCTCCTCTTCTTCGTTTCCTTCTGCCCTTCTTCTCCTTTCTTTCCTTATGCTGTGGCTCCACGATGATGAGAGTGAGTAAGGGAGATGTGCGGCACTCAAATGGGACTCTCGGCTGTGAATCGAAGTCTCCTTAAGGTTAGGTCTTATATGAGTATTTATAAGAGAATTTATTTATTTAAATAAAATCAATCCTAATTTAATTTTTTGTGACGATGCTATTATATAATTAATATATATGTTGATCTTAAATTATTCTGATATTACGCAACAGCACAGTCTGTATCACGATTGAAGTCGTTTGGTTCAAGTCGGCGACGAATAGGGATAATTTCAGTTCGAATTTGCATGTCGTTGCTTCCGATCGCTCGATATTCACGCAGACTCGTCCGAATTGAGCGCGAATAGTCTCATTTGATAGGTTTCAACATTTTCATGCTATTGACATGATCAATTTCATGAACAGATATCATTTGGGTAATGTTGCGCTCCGACTTTGATGTATAGCGCGTCGATGGATTTTCGATCGGTCGGACCGAATTGTGAAATATGTATATTCTGATTAATTTCAACATTCTGAACACGATGGCAACGTTTGTTCATAGATCGGAGGTCATTTTGACTAATTTTGGTGATGTTGAATGTATTTCAGCTTCAATTTATGCGTTGTTGCATCCGAAGCCCGTTGAATTCGGCTCATGAACTTGACTCGATTGATATGATATACATGGAGGTCAACAAGGTTATTTTTAAGCACTGATTTTGAATTATTCCATCACTTTGAAATTTTGAAAATTTAAATATTTACAAATTTAAGAAAACTAAATGAAGAAAATTAGTTTATTGCTATTACTTAACTTTGATATATCTATATATACATATGACTCATTATCACCATCGCATTTGTTGGCAACTACTATAACTTAATGTCACAACTTCTTTTAGCTCATCCTCCAACTTAACTTCATTACTATTATAGACATTTTGAATCCATCCTTTCTGGTGATCTTAAACACATCGATAGAAGAAAATTATGAATGAAGCTCCAAATAATTCACATGCTTGAAGAAAAGAATGAAGTTCCCAAACTTTTCATACTTTTTGGTGCTTGATCACAAAAAACATTTTAACTCCCACTCAAAAACAAATGATATTTATGAGTAATCCAAAACATAAGAAAATTTATTACATGTGGAGTCTGGAAGAAACTTCTACGTCCATACTCTAATAACATAGTATCATTCATTTTTCTTAATTCACATTCTATAGCCTTAATATCTATTTAAAGGATAAAAATAGTATGCCAACTTATAAAAAAGAATTGTTGATTATGAGAAAATTTATTCTATGATAAAAATAAATATAAGAGATGTTTATTTAGAAACTTTTGTACTTTCATTTGGAAGCTCAATGGTTTCCTCAAAAAACTTACACACATAAGATATGCCCAATGCATGAACGCTAGACCTCTTAGTTGAAAGTAAAGCTCTCAATCACTAGGCGAAGATGAACATGTAATGCTTGGGCAAGAAATGATTTTCATAAAAGCTTAATTTGGGTAGAAGTTGTTCATTTGGATAATGGATAATGAAGAACGATCTAAGAGAAAAAATTCATTTGTAAATGATATAACTTCTTTAAGATAAATGTCGTCTCCAAAAATTCGCCACCGACCTCTCGATGAAAAGAATTTGATTTAAATGTCAATCAAATTTTTAGAATGCAGATACAATAGAAGACAATACACTATCTAGAGATTTCTCCCTCATTTTATGAGGACTTTAGATCTAGTTCTAGGTTTCCTATAAGCGCAAGCACTTATAGTTAATTATCGCTCCCAATGCTGAGAGAGAACTTTCGATAAAGGTTAATCGTTAGATCGCTAAATGCATAGTGTATAATAGCAGCATGTGAAGTTTAAAATTTGGGATTTAGAATTAATGAAATTCACCATTATTTAACTTAAAGCATATGGTTGGTGGAATGATGACGTGCCTAATCTAGATCCCATGGTTCCATCATCCCGGGCAATCGTGGTCCCGAGTCTACTTAGTCAGAGGAGATAGTCGACCCAACCTGACTGAAGAATCCTTATTAACAGTCATAGGTTACGTCGTCCAAATAATCCTTGTAAACCTAGGGTGGTGTTTGTCTAAGGAGATGATATTAAGTCTACCTTAGCTGACAAAAGGACTTTATGTCTATCAAATATACCCTATGATTCATAACTCAAAGGGCTAAGCCATTGGAGAACATACGGGCTACAGTCGTGACCGTAATATACTGGTGTCATTTGGTGGCAACCACCTGATCAAAGGACTCTGGTCGTAACCATATCATATATAGAGCCAATTGGCACGTGGACAGACTACACGAGCCACGTCCTTACTGGCAAGAGATTATTTGAGTTTGAATATAGTGATTTATTTGACTTGACATTAGCTTCTTTATGGGCTAGAATTTTCTTAATCTGTCATCCCTAACAAACGATGGTGGATGGGTTGATGAATTATTTTCTTTAAGTATTTAAATAATAAATTTCATTTAGCTTAGATATCTACTTAGTTGAAATTTAGTTTTAAGATGAATTAGTTTAGAGCTCAAGTATCTTTTAATGATAATATTCTCTCCAGATGAGATTTTCAATTAACGCGGCCATCATCAGGATAAATAAGTCAGCTTAATCATTTAGTTTATTATTTCATATCATGTTGCCTCTATTACTTTAATAATAGAGGATCGGATCTAGATCTATATTTCGAGTATTTTGAATTTGAGAATATTTAATATAATATCATACATATTTTTATAATAGTTACCCCTTCAATTGATATCTTTAATCAACTCAGCTATTATTGGAGTAGACCTTGTCAACTCTACTTATTTGTTAGTAGAGGGCTGGGTCTATGACTTATGTGTCACTTAAATTCTTTAAAAAATTGATATCATAATAGACATTATCAATTCTATTGCAAATATAGAGGATTGGGTCTTATGATCTACTATAATTTAAGTTCATTTAGGAGTTGATCATTTAGTAGACCTTATCAACTCTATTTCAAGCATAGAAGATTAGGCCAACTGTAATCAAATTCTATGGAGCTGAATATCTATATCTTTCATTGACTTGAATTAACATTTTTGACATTCATTAGCTTGCATACATATAGTCATAAATGATTGAGTTAATTTCATCATTCTTCTCCCTTTTTTTTAACTCGCGCAGCATCCTTAGACACAAAGTTTAGGTGCTTGGTATGAGTGTCGGGGCCCATGCGGGTATTTTTAGCATACATAATTTCATCTAATTAATTAAATTATTTCTTTTGGAAATCATAATTAGAGTGGAAATTTTCTAATCTTTAGATTGAAGGAAGCTTTATAATTCATATAAAGTTTAATTTAGTATCGCCTTCTGTTTGCTTATACAAAGAATTGCAAATTTGGTGGCGATGTTATTTTAGACTTATATTGCAATTCAAATCATTGCATTTAAATTATTAATGAGCTAAATGTAAGCAAGATAGTTATTTAGCTCGCACTCAAGAAAGAACAATTGAGTTTACTACAAACATCTTGCAATTCCTGTTCAACTCGCTTTCATCTCAGAATGCTAGCTTTCAAGCTTGTTAAAAGCTTCCTATGATCCAAATGTATGTTTAACTAAAATTCTCTTTATATCATTTAGAGTGAGATATTATAGGAGATGAACCCAAGTTCATTGACAAACTGTTAATTTATTGTGAGTCTCATTTAAATTTTCTAAACTGCTTTTTTTTATTGTGTAATATGGGTTATAAAACATGATGTATGTGCACATCTGAAAGTCTTGCTTATGCTCATTGACAAACTACTTGGCTCCACAATAGATCAATAATGCATAAGATATAACATAATCCAATCATTCAGTAAGGAAATGTAGCTATGCTTGCCAACATGTTACTTAGCTTCGTCATAAGTCTCTTATAAACATGACACTCAACAAATTTCCTATGATTTTAATTTTGCATTAAAATACAAACTCAGGTAGACTTGAAAATGTAGCATTCATGACTATCGACAAGTCATCAAGTTATGCTTGCGAGCAAACCATTGAATCTTTTATAATCCTTTATTCTGAGTTTGAATCATCTACTTCTTTTAATATGCAGTATTATCTGAATGCTTGCAAAGTCTTATACATGCTTGCTCAAACTTTCAAATTCATCACCAACAACTTCTTACTATGTGTACAATTAAGGTTCTTATTACATTTAACATCAAATAGAGTCGTCTCAATATTTAATTGATTTTGCTCATTTGAGTTCTTACAAATTCAATATTCATTTTCATGTTTATGTTGTAATAATTATAATCTTGATTCCTTTTTTAAATTAAAATTTTGGCGTTTTGGCACTTAACGTACATCAACAGGTTTTCTTCAGCGTCACGATGAGTGTGACGGTTGATATTTTGAGACACCTCGATCTATTTTCATCTCGTCATGCCTTGATGAGCGTGATGAGGCCTTCAAATCTACAAAAAGAAACTAATACAATATAATATATATACATTCAAGCAATTCTACACATCCACCAATAAATAATTTAAAATGAGAAAGAAGAATATGACATCGAGATTATTTGGGTTGGATGGGTGGGGAAAACACTGAAAATTGAGAGTAACCTACCTGATGGTAGAGTTGCCTCTCGGCGGCCGTCGTTTGAATGGAAGGGAAGCTGAAGAATGAGGGAATTAAATGAGGGAAATGCCGAAACCCAGAGGAACCTACCTTGATGGTAGAGTTGCCTCTCGGCAACCGCCGTTTGTTAAAGGGAAGGTGAGTGGCTGCTAGGTATGAGGGAGGAGGAATGTTGGGCTGCAGTGCGCGATATGAAGGAGATGAGGATGGGATAAAGGGGCAACCAACTAATTCAGCTAGGTGATTCGGCAGCACACAAGAAGTTGGCTATAGGGGAAAGGAGAGATACTAGAGTCGGAATCGAGAGGAACCCACCTGACCTGATGATAGCATTACCTCTCAATTATGGCAAGAGGATACTCTGATTTGGGGGTTTGCAGATTTGCTGGTCAAAACGAGGGATCCGAATGAGGAAGATTCGGAGGGAAGCCGAGGATACATCTCACAAGCAGCAGAAAAAGGGAGCCAATAACCTAGCAAGGTTTCATGTCTTCCGGTGGAAAAAGATGAAGCAGAGGAAAAAAAAAAATCTTAAGCGTAAGATATAAAGAGAAACTGAGAAGTTAAGAATCCGCACGGTAGGAGCAATGACGAGTGAGTTTCATAAAAAAGTAAAGGGAAGCAAAAACAGTTTCAGCTGGAAATTTTACTTTATTGCAGATGAATTTCAGATTTATGAGAAAAGTGAAGAAGAAGAAGAAAAAGAAGAAGAAAGGAAAAATCTTTGCTGGTTGGTGCGGTTCCTTCGGAGATAAAGCCGGAGTTACTTTTGCTTAGTTCCCCCTTTTGCGGGTAGCAAGAAGAATTCTTACGCTCCTGAGACACACAGACAGACATAAAGAGAGAGAGAGGTTTTGTTTCGGATCGAGGGCTTGTGAGGGGCGAGCGAATGCGAGAACCATCATTTCAGATGAGGGACTTACGGCCTTAGGGGGACGAGAGCGGACGGGAGAGGGGCGAGAGCAGGTGTGGCTTGCGGGATTTCTGTGAGGATGAGCGAGCAACATACGAGAAAAAAAAACTTACGGGTGAGAGGAGTTTCGACTGCTTCAAAAATCCCGATACGAGGGAAAATCCTCTAATTAATTCAGATTATTACCGTAATTATTCATTTTTCACATTGGATTAGACGGGATTTTAAAATTTTAAATAAAATTAGGTCTATTTTAGAAATAATTCATACCCAGATTTCTATGAATTAATTCTGAAATAATTCAAATATTAAAAATCAGATTTGATCAATATTAAAATAAATATATGAATTTATTTATTTTTATATCCATATATATGTGAAAAAATTATCAAGATTGATCTCTTGCAATATAGATATCTTTTCTAGGTAAATTTGATATTTTGAGTTCAACTGTAGCTTTATAATCCTTACCAAGAATGAAGTCGATCATGGCCAATTTGAGCTTAATGCTTGCGTCAGATTTTAAAACACAATTGACAGAATTAAGAAAATGTTATTCAATAGTGATCAGAATGACGTGAAAAATTTTGATAACGCCGAGGCCTCCAATTTTAATAATGTGAAATTACATATTATTTTCACTTGGATGATGATCGTGGTATATATTGATTTTGATATTCTGAATGCATTAGCGCAATTGATTTCACGATCGGACATCTCGATTAATTTTGGTCACAATCCATATACTTTTAACTCTCACTTTCATGATGATGCACCTAATTCTTGCTGATTTTAATATATTTACTTAATTAAACATATGAAAATTACTTATAGGATAACAATAAGTGGTAATAAAAAAGTGATCCTGTTCATTGAAAATAATATCAACAAATATACATGTCCTTCTTATGGGGAATGATAATATTTATATATTTTTGTGTAAGAGAATAGGTGAAAAAAAAATATTTAATTGTGAGATAAATAAAATTTCCTCTATTTTGAGAATGTGTAAAACAAAGATAATATTTTCAAATATTTTAAAAATAAAATTATTTGAGGTTTTAAATTGAAAAAAAAAAATCTATTCAAGATATGTAAGATTTTTGAACGCAGTAGTCTTTGTAATAAATCAATTTATAATTAGGGAAATACGACCATTTCCTCTTCGCTGTTGTTAACTGTATACCATATTACAAAATTAATTTTTTAACATTTGACTGAATTTAATTATAAATTAACGTTCATATCACATATATAAATTTTGAATTCAAAATCAATCTTTTGATTGAGAAAGCCTTAGTCCTCAAAGATTAAGCTAAGATGACTTGTATGTAAAGTATTCCTCAAACTTGACTCCGTATTTTATATTAAAATATGATACCTATATCATCAAGATTTCTTTTTTTTTTTTTTTTTTTTTTTTACGCACAACCTTATGTATTAATTGATTATCCTGCGAGTTTAAATGTATGATTAGTCAACTAATAAAATCAAAAGAGCATCTCATATCTGCAATATTAATGCTCGAGTGAATCAAAAATACAGAATAATAATTTAAAGATCCAAGTAATTTTCCAACAAAGAAGCTAAGTATGATCATAAGCTCCATGATTAGAACTTGCGACAGGCAGCTACAGGCCTTTATTACTCACTTGCTTCCTTCATTTTCCTTTTCCTCAAGTTTCGAACTT
Source organism: Cymbidium sinense (assembly GCA_021442155.1). NCBI lineage: Eukaryota > Viridiplantae > Streptophyta > Magnoliopsida > Asparagales > Orchidaceae > Cymbidium > Cymbidium sinense. The sequence continues at coordinate 4,015,777 of CM038216.1, forward strand.
GCGACATCACTTCTATAAACATATGACTTTGAAACAATTAGGAACATAATTAGATTTATGGTATTCAAAACAGCTAAAAATGCGTAGTAATAATCGAGATGAGATGAATTAAAATTATTTTGAATCCATCCTTTCCTGTGACCTTCGATACAATTGAAAGAAGGAAACTATTAACAAAGCTCCCAACACCAATGCTTGAAATAAAGATCGAAGCCCCCAACCTCATCATGGCCTCTGGTGCTTGATCATAAAAAAAATTCAGGCTTACCCACTTCTGCAAACACTTCTGCTATCCCCATCAATACAAATTGTGGGAGGAGAATAAAAATAGTTGAAGGATTGTTGCTGCTGCTACTATATAATCTCCATCTCTCTATCAATGACGCCCCCAACATGATAATACTATGCATAACTAATCCTATCCCAATCCTTTGTAAAAATGTTATTCCGCTTGGATTGTTTGTGTACTTTCTCACCAATGGCACCAACAATTTGTCGTAGACTATAACACTTACTAAGGTGGAGAAAAAGTAGGCTGCAGAGAGATTGGCTGGAGATAACTTGAAGTGAGGCCCTAGACTTCGATCTAAAATAGTGCCTTGTTTGATGAAAACTTTAGACACTTGAGCCATCATCACACCTGGCATAATTGTCACAATAAAGATTGGGAATAATCCAATAATTTGTTTTGTTTCCTCCACCTGTGAAACTGAACACAGCATCCATGGACTATCTGAGCTATTGCTAGTCTTCAGAGCTGCTTTGTGCAAAAACTTAAGAAATTAATGAAGTTCTCTGATTATTTTTGCTTTTCACATGCTTCAAGTGCTGCTCTAAATTGAGTTCAGGGATAATATTAATGGATTTTTTATCAAGGAGGGGTACAGTTAATTTTCTTGTAGCTGCCACAATGACTTGAGCAATTCTGGTGAAAGAGCTTCCAGAAGGTAGTTTGTGCCTATAAAATGGAGTGCCAAGCATGAAGACTAAAACGGAAATGGCATAAGAAATCGTGGCTATTGAGTACACAAGTAACCAATTCACATTACTTTCAATATATATTACCAATGTCACGACTAAGAGGTTTCCAAGGGAGATGGCGACGGTCCACCAATTAAAGAAGGACATCTTTTGAGCTTGTTCCTTGGGATAGAATTTATCAAATTGTTCGGCACCCAAGGCTGTGATGTTGGACACTAGTCCTCCCACCCCAAAAGCTATGATATATAGTACACAAATGTATGCCGTAACGTGAAGATTGGTAATCAAATTTTTGCAATCTTCATGGCTCGATGAATTGCATGGTGGTGGTCTTATTACTGGGAGTGAGACAGTTAAAGTCATAAGTATCATTCCCTGCCATAACAGATTGATGCATGATTTGTTATACGTTTAATAATAAAATACTTATATTTATAAAGTTATCAAGAATGATTAATTAAGAGATCAGACAAACCAGAAGATAGATGGCAGAAGAAATTAGACAAGTCCGATATCGTCCGACAAAAGAATCTGCGATGAATGCAGCAAAGATAGATATCATCATTGCAGTTCCCATCCAATAGCTAACGTTTCTTGCAGAAGTTACAGTGCCTTGATGAAGAACATCTGTGAGCTAAAGAATCAGATTCGGTGCAATACCATAATAAGCCACTCTCTCGAAGGCATTAGAACCTGTAATAATTAATTAATTAGCTATATTGATTCAATAATTAATCAATATTAAACTAAACTCACATAGCATTAACTTTATTACAAAGAATGAAAGAACTCGCCGCCCATCCGCCTCCTTTTGCTCGACGAAATGGCCGTCCCTTGAGATCTACTGTTCCATCTTTTGTATGCTCATCCTCCTTATGCTCATGATTGCCCTTCTCTTCGTCCGCCATTAGTCTGAGGATCAAAGTGAAATTTTTATAGCACAAATGAAGAGGTGATCTACTATATATATATATATATATATATATATAATCGTCGAACATTTGGCTCCTTTTGAATCTACTTAACAAGCACAAAAAATAACAAGTACTTCCATTCATATCTTCTCATTAGACGCTACGAAAATAATATAAATAATTAGATATCTCCTGATGCGAATCTATTCAATTTTTTTAGAAGAAATTTGTTTTTACCCTAAACTTCAAACAAAAAGATGAGTAAATTATTGCATGAGCTTGTAAGCGAGAAGTCTACAAAGGCATATGGATGATAAATCCCAGACATTCGAATTTATGGAAATATAAATAAACTTCACTATATGTTAGTCTTGAGTTAATATTTGATTTGTTTTTTTAATTGTCTTTTGTTTATATTTTTCGAAATAAACCAAAATATTTTAAGATTGTCAAAAAATAATTTCTACATTTTTTTTTTTTTTTTTCAAATGAAAATCACCTCGGCCAACTGGAAACCACTAATCATCCCAGCCTCATGCCACCCTTCTCACCGCATAAATTAACTTATTTGATATTCAATAAAAAATAAAATTAACATATATTTAACATATCAAATATATTTTTTTTATCAATTGTGATGTCAGTTGATTTTCTTATTGTTAAAAATCTCATCATTAATTTTAAAATTTTCTCTTGATATCATTCATGGCATTGGAATTAATATCTCTATGTTGGATATCAAATAAATTATAAAATTAAATAAAATTGTGATTTCTATTAATTTTGAAAAATGCGAATTAAGAAGCATCAAAAATTAAGCCTGACATTAATGATTAAAAAGATTTTCATCTCAAAAACTTAAATTTAACAGTTAGCAGTCACTAAGAACTCTTTAAATTATTCGCTGCCACTTTTTATCTCCTAACGCCATACATCCTGTGCCCAAAACATATATATCTCTTAGGAATTGGAACTTGCAGTTGCGATTGTCTATGAGCCGACTACGGGAGCATCCTTACTAATTATCACAATTATATTTGAATTATATTTAAGGGCTATTTGGTTGAAAAAATTTTAAGTATAAAATAAAATAAATACAAGAATTTTAATTTTTTTAGTGTTTGGCTTAAAGTAAAATAAAATTTTCAAAAATAATATAATATATTCCAAATATATTACAAAGGTTAGCGAATTCTAAATATATTGGATAATGTAAAATGCTACAACCATCGTTGCCATGCTCCCCCTCCCCAGTGTCACAACCATCCTTGTTCTAGATCTCTAAGTCAAAACTTTCAAAATATTTTATATTATATTTTTTTAACCAAACAAAAAAAAATTATAAATTTATAAGACACTCAATCAAATAATTATAAAATAATTCTTTTATATTATATTCTTTTTACAGTACATTTTTTTTCAGCCAACCAAATAATCCCTTATCTCTAAATCATGCTCAAACAAAATCATACTGAAACTAGCTTGAACAATATTCAAATATGATTCAAACACTTTTTTTTTATTGTGCTCATTATCTCATATGAAATTGATTCATTTCACTTAGTTTGCTATGTTACTATGTATATAAATAATAACTGTAATCATACTAAAAAGATGCATTAAATTATTATGATTGTACTTTATTGTATCAAAGCTCTATAGCCAAAAATATTATAATTATTGTGATTCTGCCATATTTTTAATGCTATAATTATTGTGATTAGATCATGATGCATTAAAGTTATGATCTAATGGTTTACTATTATTATGATTGAAATCTTATATATCAAAGTTATAATTGGAATGCAGTATAAAAGAAATACAGTATAAAAGAAATTTAGTGTAAAAAGATTACTTTATAGTTGTTTGATTGAGAGTTTTATAAATTCATGACTTTGTTTTTTTTGTTTTTGACAAATAAAAAGAAGCGTTTGATGTGGCTCCGGCTGCTGCAGTGGCGGGTGATATGTATGGCCGGAGGGCACCGTCGAATGGCAAGTGGCACGGCGGCTGGCACCTGAGGCGCGAGGGCGCAGCGATCCAATGACGGCCGGCTGGCGGCAATGCCGGCAAGCGGTGCCGCCACCGCATCACTTACATGATTGTATTTGAATTCCAAATCGGCTAATTCCAAATACAAATCACTTTCTGTATTTAAATACACCTGGAATTTTATTTTATTTGCAACCAAACGTTTGAAATGTTCAAAAGCATGTATCTGGAATGTAGTGCATTCCACATGCAAGCAATCAAACAACCCCTAAAAGAGGTGTAATGTATTTTAAATACATGTAATTTTACTTTTCTTGTGTTTGAAATGCAGTAAATTAATTAGCGTGAAAAAATTTATGGTATTTGGAATTCCTTCTTACGCTATTTTACGTGTAAAGGAAATACCGCCGAATCGAGCGTAATTAGAGAATTCACGGTTAACCTCTTCATCTCCCGCCATCTCCCGCATACCACGAACCCGGCGAACTGAAGACGCATTTCTGTGCCGCCGAGTTGGATCGCCGCGACACGGCGCTGACCGCAAGATCTCAGCTGAAAGGGAAAGTTTTCAGGTAAATTTTCTTCTACCTCTGTTGATCTTCCATGGCGACCACATCGTCTTCTCTTTTGCGGTTTAGATCTGAATCGGCTTTTGTGCTCCGGCAAACTTTGTATATGTCTTTTTTATGGCTTTTTTGACTTACAATTTCATGGAAATACCGAAGATCTCTTTATTTGAGTTTTCTCTGGAAATGAAAAATATTTGTCTTATATTTCTGCATATGCACAGTTTTCTTCATTTCATATTCTCTTTCTTGAAGAATATAAAGTATTAGTCACATGTGTTTAACGTTTTTACTGATATTTCAGATATTCACAAATCTTGCATGCTTGATTCCGAATGCGGGAAACAAAGTCTTGAAGACCAAAGGAATCTTTTTTTGTTGCTTAGGCCAGAATTATCAGAATTGTGTGACATTCTTGAACTCCCGGTATGCATTTAAGGTCATCAGTTTTAAGCATAAATCTCACAATGTGAATCACTTTTTTGTTTCTTTCCTTCAAATGGAGCTGAGTGGTTAATTTGTTACATTGAAGCATTTCTCTTTTGTATCACATTGCATTTTCAAGTGCTCAAGGATGACAATAGCAAGTGTTTTTCCGGATGAGAGAAGCAAGGGAAAGGGAAACTATGTTCATGAAGAGAATGCTCCCTTGCTGCCAAGCTTGCAGAAAGATGATGGAGCGTTTGATGAATTTAATGGAGCTTCATTTCCCGGTGTTGTATTTAATCTGTCGACTACCATTGTGGGAGCTGGAATCATGTCTCTTCTAGCCACCATGAAAGTGTTGGGTTTGGTGCCAAGAATAGCTATGATTGTATTTTTTTGTTTTCCTAGTCGATGCTTCAATAGAGTTTTTGATCAGATTCAGCCGAGTTGAAAAGTCAGTTTCTTATGGTGGTGTGATGGGTGATTCTTTTGGAAAGATTGGGAGGATGCTGCTTCAAATTTGTGTGATTGTAAATAACGTTGATGTGATGATTGTCATATGATTATAATTGGCAGATCTTATGTTGATTTGCTTTGATTATGTGCCACGATAATGAGTATTCATGTTTGATTTTCTTTGTATTATTTATTTGTTTTTTTATACCTAATTATTTAATCATCTTAAGAAATTAGAAGTTTGCTTAGATTCTTGTTTGATAGGTCGCCAATTTAAAGAGGCTGCTGATTTGTTCCTTATTTCGAACTATAATGTGTTGTAATACCAACTATTAATGAACCAGGTTTATTGATTTTGTTTATGAAATGCGTAGTCAGTTGTATGATTGAATCGACAACAAGATCATAATGATGTGATCATTGCTTGATTTTCATGAAGCCCTTTAGCAATTTTGTTTTGTTTGTCATCTTTGAAGATATATAATACTTCTTATTTTTCCTCATCTTGTATGAATTTGAAAATTTTAAGATCATTATTTGACCAAAAAGATTTATTCGATTAAATTGCCTCAACTTTACTCATTGGAAAAATGTAACCAGATAATGTTATTCCCATTCAAGACTGCTCCCCAAGTATTATCCCCGAATGTGAGGTCATAATGCGAGCTAATGTTTTTTTATGCTTCGCATACTAATTTTTTTTTCAAGAATAAGTTCAATGATATCATTCATAATTTTAATATATAATTCTAAAAGATAATAATGAAAATAAAATTTCAAAAAAATATTGAATCAATTTTAAGTAATATAAAAGAGGTGCAATATATATTATTTATTTTAGTGTTCAACATATAAAATTAATAAACATATCAAAAATAATATTTTATGTAATTTTTAGTATATATATATAGAACTTCCTGTGAAATCAAATTTAAAAAATATTTTAAATTAAATAATAAAAATTGTTAAAATAAATTTATTTAATGAATTCAAATTATGTAAAGATACATCATATTATTCAATTTCATTTTAAAATAAATATATTATAATTTTTTTAAACTAAGTAGTATATTTTTATTTATAAAATATTTATATTTTAATATATATTTAATTTATTAATTTAATATTTCAATTAATGAAAAAAATCTCACTAATTTCTAATATTTCAAGTTATGTAGAGATACATCATATACAAGTATTTATTTTACTTTATATATGCTCAACCAAATAGAAAATATAATTTTCAAGTATTTAATTTACATATAATCAAACAACTATAAAATATTCAGAATTCACTGTATTCACTTTACACTGCATTCCTTTTACACTGCATTTCAAATAGAGGCAAACAAATAACCCCTAAGTCTTAATTGCGTTTACATCAATGTTCCTTCCATCAAATGCAATTCCTCCACAGCAATCACTTAAATCTAAGAAAACTTAATTTGAATTTGCAGCCAACTAACCATAAATTCATCTCCAAATATAAGAATTACAAAAATTTCAGTCCACTGCATACAAAAAATAAAACACTGGGCAACTGGAACCAAGACAGCAACTCAAAACAAACTGTTTTCGGACCTCCAAGATAACACCAAGTTTCAAAAGCATGTGTTCAAAAACATCATATTCCAAAAAAAATTCAAAAATCAAAAATAAAAACTTAATGATCTAATAGGGAGTAAGAACAATATTATCTTAAAGTCATTCATGAAATCACCCCCACGCGACCAGCAACCTGATCGAGATCACGACAACCCTGCGAAGTGATTCTCCTTCCCCTGCCACAAGAAAAGTGGAAAGAAAGTGAACATTTTTTGGCTATCTTTAATGGTGAATACAGAGTAGTCATGGGAGAAAAGGAACTGAATTAATCGTTCACCCCTTGTCAATGGCTTCAACAATATTCATCTTCAAGTTGCCGGAGAATGTGGCGAGCTATCGCGCCACTGCTCTTACAGAAATGTGGAGGTCTGCTACCATTCCTCTTGCGACCGCCATAGATCTTCTGAAAACTGCCCACGCCAATGCCTTGCCTCAGATAGATCTTCCTTGCCATGGAAGCTGCAATGAAGAGAAAGAAGTGCGCCATCTATGTCAAGTAGGCATGTTGGATTCAAGGTTATCGGCGTTACTGAATGAGAGGGTGAAGAGAGAGATTGATTACCGGCTCTTATGTAGTACCAGTCAGGGTCATATGGAGCAAGTTCTTTGAACCTTCCGGTTTTAACGATGTCAGTCCAATGAGGAAGTTCGAGCTATCGATTAAATTAGATGATCAAAGTCAAAAATAAAGCCATATGATAACATACGTCAAACTAGTTGAATGAAACGTTCAGTTCTTCGCAGCATAGAAAGCAAGCAACAGAAGAGTTTGTATTTTGTCCGTTATATTCCCAACGAGAAACTTATGCGCCAACAATCATGAGTAATTCTTAAAGAAAAAGGAGAGAGTTTATGCTAAAAGACAAGAAATTTGTAAGGACTTTCTTTTCATTTCAAAATAGAACTTTCTCTGCATTTTAGTGCTTTTAATTATTACTATTATTTGAGTTAGCAAGGCTCTATTTAAAAAAGGGGTGCGGATAAAGTTTGAATAAAAACAATGCAACTCTCAAATTCTTCTCCAACCTTTTATGTTACATCTAATAATAACAGAGCTCAAATGGTTCAAAATAATGTGTTATTATTGCTGATATAATTGTTACAACGATTATTATATGGCACTTCAATTTTTTTAATTATTGTCAATGTCGATCCCAAGCTAGATGAGAAAGATTCAAGATTGATATTAGGTTAACAACTAGTCATAAAACTAAAGTCAACTACAATTAACAGCATATAAATTTAAATTTTGGTAATGCTAGGACGGCGTTCTCCCAAATCGATGAGTAAAGACCTTTAATCTAAGTATGAGGAACAGACGAGTGAACTAAAAAGTCAATCATATATGATGCACCGCAACTTAACTGATTGCAGTGAAAAATAAAAATAAAAAAAAGGTTATAACCATAAGCGATGGTACCACAAGCAAAACAAAAATATGTTTAAAAGTTAAGAACTTTCAATGAAAAGACAAGAATTGTTGGACATTGATAAAAAGAACAGACAAATATTACTAGTTTAAAAAAACTCATTGAAAATAAGAAAAAACTATAGATATTATGTTAGTACACATTGGAAAAGTTAAAAATAGAAACATAGTTGGCCTAATTTACTAAATAAAGAGTTTAAAGATAAAATAATAGAAATTAATTATATTTAAGATCGGATGATTGCTAAGAAAATTATGAACATGATAAGAGTTCATGCACCTCAAGTTGGGTTAAATGATAGTTTAAAAAAATAATTTTCATGAATAAATTTATGAATGACATGCAGATACCTAAGAATGATGTTTATTGGAAGTGACTTAAATGATCATATAGGTCCTAGTAAGATTTTATATATACATAAAGTAAGATGGACTCATGGAGGATAGAAGTTATGAAATAAGATATAATATGCAATGTGAGTTTATTTAATTTTGCAATACCTTATAATCACACAATAGTAAACACATTAAGAAGGAACACACTATATGTAAAAATGGAGTCATCAAATCAGAAATGGATTTCTGCTTAATAAGATAAAAAGAAAAAAAAAACTCTTGGCAAAGATTGCATGATAATCCCACGAAAGTTTGGCTGCTCATCAAAGACTAGAAATATATAAAAAAAATTATGGATATAGAATTAGATAGTGGAATTTGAAATGTGAGAAATTGCCAATCTTTGAAGTAAATTTGCAAATATAAGCATATTGGAATTTGTTTAGATGAACCAAACCTGACATGAGATAAGACAAATTGTTATACAAAGTTTATGAGGGTCTAGAATTGGAGTTCAGAGATAAAAAGATCAAAGAAAGAAAAATAATCTGTTTTTACAAAGTGGCAATTGAATATTATTTGAGACTTCTAATGATTATTAAATAACAAAAACAAATCTTGCATAAAAAGTAGTAAGCAAAGGAAAAGATTAATTTTTTAAAGTTAATAAAATGAGATAAGAGATAATAAAATTAGAAATTTGATAAAAACACATTCATTAAAAGTGATGAAGATAAGATATTGGGTAAAAATAAAAATTTTAGTTCGAGTTTTTACTAAGAGATAGATTATATTATTTTGGAAAAGCATAACAAATAATACAATAAAGTATATGATAAAGTCAACTAAAAAATTAAAATTGACTCTTTAATAAATGTATAACCTAAGGCTTTAGAATCATAAGTAAGCCGAACCAGCTAGCCAACTGTATTGATATAGACTCATTTATAAGCACTTGAGTCGAGCTTATCGAGCCACAAGCTTGAGTAAGAGTTTAAGCCAACTCAGCTCATTGGCCCGCAAGCTCGGCTCAATTTTAGAAACTCTTTTTATTAAATTCAATCACTTCATTTAAAAAAATCAATATCAGCTCAATTTATTTAAGGGAAAAAGCTGCTATGTCGAAATGCATTAAATTATTGGATTTAATATTATGTTGGAGAGAAACTATAATATTATAACTTATAGGAACATTGATATCTTATGTATTCAAAAAACTAAATGAGTTAAGGTGATTGATAGTTTAGGTTTTAAATTTTGGTATTTTAATAGGAATCATATTAGAAATGATGTAAGTGAGATTATAGATAAGAGTTTGAAAAACAATATTATAAAAATTAATAGGATTGGAGATACAATTATAACTTTAAAGATTGTTATTGATGCTATGATTATTAATGTTATAAATATTTATGCTCATCAAACAGGTTTGGATGTATGATCAAAAGAATTTGAAACGACCTATAAGAATTAATACAAAAGATACCTCTTGAAGTAAGAGATTTATCAAAAGAGATTTAAATATATATGGTGATAGAGTGATAAAAGATTTTAAAAGCATTCATAGTTGCTATGAATTTGGAGTAACTAATAAAGAAGGAATAATCGTATTAGATTTTATTTTAGCTTATGATTTTATAATTATTAATATTTTATCTAAAAAAATGAGTATATTATCACTTATAAGAATGAACAAAATAAAACAAAAATTGATTAATTTTTTAAAAGAAAATTAGATCTTTTAGATTGTAAGAAATGTAAGACTATTTTCAACGAATGTTTAAGTATCGAACATCGACTACTAATTTTGGATTAAGATGAGATAAAAAATAAATTAAAATATTATTCTAAAATTAGATGGAGGTACTTAAATAATAATAATATATTTAAGAATAGGCTACCAAATCTTAGGATTTGAGATGTTAATGAAAATGCTAATGTTATGTGAAAATATTTAGCAAATCAGATTAAACAAATTGCTAAAACTGTGCTTGTACAATAAAAAAGAAAAGCTCCTTTTAATAAAAATATTTAAGTGTAGAATCAAAATATAAGAAAAAATCAAATAAAAAAAGCTTTATTATAAAAATTGATGTAGATATAAAAGTTCGGAGAATTGGAAAAACTATAAAATGACCCATAGAGATTTTAAAAAAGTAATATACAATGCAAAGAATTTAACTTTTAGTAATTTATAAAATAGAATGGAAACGAAAGAGAATGAAAGATATATGTATAAGTTAAGCGAACAAAGAGATAACAGACGTAAAAATTTAGTTCAAGGATGTAAATCCATAAAGTGTTTTTCTAAGAATAAATATAGAACATAGTTGAATGAAATATTTTAATAAATTTTTCAAAAAAGGTTGTATGAGCATGATTGATTTTAGTGACCTTAATACCCTAAATGAATATAGAGAATTTAATTTTTATCGTTTTATTAGTAAAATCGAAGTTGAAGAGCCCTTAAAGAAAATGAAGTATGAAAAAGCAATAGGACCTAGTGATATTTCAATAAAAGTGCGATAATGCTTAAGATCAAGAATTTTCTTTAATTACTAATCTTTTTAATATTATTTTAAAAATTAAAAAGATGTCTAATTAGTGCAGAAAGAGTTTGTTGATTCCTATTTTTAAGAATAAAGGAGATGCACAAGAATGTGCACATTGTAGAGGAATTAAGTTAATGTGCCATACATTTAAATTATAGGGAATAATTGAACACAAGATACGAGATGATACAAAAGTTTCTCAAAATCAATTTGATTTCATGTCGAATAGGTCTACTATGGATGATATATACTTGTTGAAATGTTTAATGGAGAGGTATAGAGAGAGAGGAGGGAGGATCTACATGTGATATTTATTGATTTAAAAAAAAACATATGATAAAGTTCTAAGAGAAGTGCTTAGGAGAATCTAGAAAAGAAAGGAGTTAATATTGCTTATATTCAAGTCAATAAGGATATGTGTATGGAGCTGTTATTTGTGCTCAAATGCAAGGAGAATCGACCAAGCATTTTCCTATTTCAATGGGATTACATCAAGAATCGATTTTAAGTCCATATCTTCTTGCTTTAATTATGGATGTTCTTACTAGACATCCACAGGAGGATGTACCTTGGTGCAAGCTTTATGCTGATGATATTCTTCTAGTTGATAAGAATAAAGAGGGAGATCAAGAGAAACTTGAGTGATGGAAGTCAACATTAGAATCTAAAAGCTTTCGTTTAAGTATATCTAAAACAGAATATATGAAATATAATATTAGTTGTAAAAGATCTAATGATGGGGTTGTGGCATTAGGTGATCAAGTAAAAAAGGGAATGTTTTAGATACCTCCGATCGATTGTTCAAGATGATGATGGAATAGATGGAGATGTTATTAGTAGAATTCAAGTTGGATGGTTGAAGTGGAGGGATGCATCTAGCTTGTTGTGTGATAGAAATTACAGCTTAGACTTAAGGAAAATAATTTTATAAGATGATGGTAAGACCTACAATGATTTATGGAGTAAAATGTTGGTCAATAAAGGAGAAGCATAAAATTAAGTTAAGTGTTTCAAAGATGAGGATCTTTAGGAGGATGAGTGGCTTTATGCTTGAGAGATAAAATACAAAATGAATATTATGCAAAAAAGATTGAGCGAATAATTCATCAGTATTAGCATTGCATAAAATTTAGTACACAAGAAGAGTTTGAGAGACCCCAATTTTATGTAAAATAAAAAAAACCACGCGGATTAACTTTTGTTACAATTATTATCCTTTCTCCAAAGTTGGAAAAAGATAGCTTACAAGAGTAAATTTTGTGACAAGCTACAGATAGAGCCCTCTTGATGATCTAACAAAACTATCGAAAGATATCAAGGTAATTGCGAACTACTAAGAATGATGGCCAATGATCCGACAACTTGCAAATGGTCAATGATGGCAATGACGACCAACGGTGGCATAACGGCAGCGATTAACGGTGATGTGGATCGCGTGGTGATCGACGACGGCGGGCCGACCAATGGTTGGCGATGATCCGTCGATGGTCGAGGCGGTAATAACGAACGCGGTGATGGGCATGACGGCTAGGCGGTGGCGGCGGCCGGCAGTGGTCTGCGATAATCAGACGACGATCGATCGGTGGCCCGATTATGGTGGTGGTCGACGGCTACGGCTAGCGGTGATCGAGTGACTGTCGGGCGATGGTGACCGGCGGCGGCGGTCGACGGTGACCAACCATGGTGGCCAGCGATTATCCATCGGTAGTCGAGCGACGTCGGCCGACGGCGATAATGACCGCCGGTGGTACAAGATGACCGACGCGGAATGATCCATAGATTCGATCGATAGATCATCTGATGTATTTTAAGTATTTAAATGCTCAAATAAAATCAAAATTAAGAGATCTTATACTTATTAGATCCGGCTCGTCAAGACACTCGATTTGACTATAAACACTCCATATTTATGAGCTATTTAAAGATCCGACTGATATCCCAAAATTTTCAATTATATTTTAAGTGCTTGATCTGGGCTAATCTCGATTCAAAATTAGATTGCTTTCAATATCAAGATTCATATTTCAACTAATAGAGTTTTCAGTGACATATCAAATATATACATAGAAAGGTTGGAGTAGCTCCACTGATAGATAACATTCAAGAGAGTCACCATAGATGGTTTGGTCACATAAAACATCAATCATCAGACAACCAATTAGAATAATAGATGTATTACATTTAATCTATGCGAAAAAGATAGAGGTGGACTTAAGAAGACTTGATTATGTAGTATAAAAATGAATCTTATTTTATTAAAATTAAATAATAATTTGACACTTAACCAGACACAATGGAGAAGACAGATTCATGTAGCCAACCCCACCTAATGGGATAAAGATTTGTTGTTGTATTTAATATTATGTTGAATATTTTATGTTGATTATGATAAAATATTCATTTTTTTTAAATTGCTTTTAATGGCTACCTACAAATTCCATTATTTCAACTCCCCTTTCATGTCTACTTCTTCTGTAAGCCATCTCCTCTATGTCTTCTTTTGCAAGCAACCTTTGCCGGTGAACTTTAGTAGATGTTGGTACCATCAATGCCTTCTCAAGTAAGCTTTTATTGTGATTCCTTTTTTTGAGCTCAAGGTATTGGCCAAGTTGACACTTAACGCATGGATCCCACAAGCAACTTCTTTAGCTCAAGCTAACTCGTCATTATTATCGTGAGCCGAGTAAGCTCGACTCGAACTCGAACTCTAGCGAGAAAGGAGGCAAGTTGAGCTCAAGTTAAGAGTGAATCCAGCTCGACTCAACTCATTTACATCCCTGACACGCATATTATGATATAGAGATGGTGGATAATATAGCAGTTTTGTTAGCAAATCCTTTCAATCCAATTTCAAAGACTAAAGGACATTAAATGCGTGAAGAAAATCATCATGATATCAACACTTAATAATAAAGAGTATGCTTAAATATTAAATTAATTAAGGAAATCAAAATTCTAATTCATTCAATCAAGTCATGGAAACAAGTAATGGAACATAAGCTTAAAAAATTACATAAATTTTAAAGAGCAAATTTGATTTCACGCTAGTAAGATGTTCTATGAAAGTGATTTTTGTGCTGACATAATTAATGGAGAAAGTAACGAAAAAATGATCTAGAGATACTGATTATATTCAATTAATGTATCCAAAATGAAAATCATGCCTCCCGACAAAAAAAATGTAGCACAGTTACACATATCTGCCTATGAAAGAGTATTGAAATAAAGAAGAACCATCGAATTTATGCCAATTGATCTCACCAACAAAATAATCAAAACAACTTCATTTAAAGTGAATCACACCTTGACATACCAAGCACGCTATAAACACATTATTACATCAAACTGCAAAGAAAATAAGTATCTGGCATTTTTTATGTCAAAAAAATCGATCTTACTAAAACAAAACTCATTCCCGAAATTTCCAGAGAAAGTCGAATAAGCATTATGAAATTGTTCATAATACCAAGCCAAGATCTTCTCTGATGAATCACAACTGAGTGATCCAACAAGGACTTACATTACGCATCCGCATCTATGAGTAGAAATTAGAGGAACAAAAAGAGAACACTTGAATAAGTAAAGGAAAAGGATCACACCTTGCCGGATCGCTTGAGATGGGCCGCGTATGCCTTGACAAACTCGTGTGGCGACACATCCTTCACGGTACTTCCGGCCTTATACCCCTCCATTACCGTCCTTGCCGCCTGCGATGCAAGTTTCTCGCTACGAAGAGCAGCTAGGGTTTCCACAGCGGAGAATGGCAATACTCACTATATATGGGAATGGGTTATGTCATTGAAGACATTGAAAAGACGCCCAAACATTTTGTAGAAATTACGGAAAAGTGTTCTCTATTTTTTCTGGCATTGACGGTGGGTTGGGTTGTAAATTTAGGCCTGTCTAAGGGCTTTCCCGCGAACTACAAACGATCGTGTGAGATAATTTTCTTTTGCTACTTTATTTTTAAAAAATTAATCATTAATCATCGTTATATATTTGATTATCAATTTTTTAACTATTTTTTAAAAATTTTATGATAAAAAATATTTTTAAGAATTAAAAAAATTAGAGGGCCATGATTATAAGCAATTTTTTTATTTTTTAAAGTTAATACATATATTTACAACACTCTTAGCAACATTTAAAAAAAAAAATTCATAATAATTTTATAATCAGCTTTAAAAAATTACAGCCTTTGAAACAGACTTAAAATTCATTTTGGAGTAGTTTTTATGTTTTGCATCAGTTGCAGGTTGGCACATCATTAATTCATTATTGTATAAAAAATTATATAAGT
Organism: Cymbidium sinense; assembly: GCA_021442155.1. Taxonomy (NCBI): domain Eukaryota; kingdom Viridiplantae; phylum Streptophyta; class Magnoliopsida; order Asparagales; family Orchidaceae; genus Cymbidium; species Cymbidium sinense. Next base: position 4,031,334 of record CM038216.1, read on the forward strand.
CATATATATTATATAAAAATAATTTTTTAATTTTTAAATTTATTCTAAGATTAATAATATATATAAAGAGTTTACGTTATATTATGTTTAAATCAAATTCAAAATATTTATATACATTTATTTAGATATGATTTTTATTTATATCACCGAATATGATAAATGATACTTGATAAAATTAAGAGATAATTATTTAGAGTAAGTTAATAGACAGAATCATTTTTTAAAATTTATTTAGACATTGATTTATTAAATGAAGAATAAAATTATCATAAACTTTATAAAAACCAAATTAATAAGCCTGTTTATTTATAATTACATAATTAACTAATCGATTATTTAATAATTAGCATATTTTTACTCTAATTATGACTATTTATTTACTCATCTTATTAATTAGAGTTTTCTTATTTTCATAACTATTTTTAAGAACATATATCTTAAATATTTTATTAGTTAAAAATAACAAGGTGTTAATTATACATAAGATATGGAGGGAACAAAATTAGTCAAAAACTAAATTTCTTGTAAAAAGTTAAATAACATTTAGTTTAACAATAACATTCTCAAAATCACATCTTAATTTGTTGTTAATTTTTATAATTGATATGATCCTGAAAATTCTACGTAAGACGACTTGATGAAAAGAATCCGATCCTACAAAGTCGATCTAACAAGTCAAGATATCATAATTCCACTTCATTTTAGCATTTAAATACATAAAATACATCGATGATTGTGAATCATTTCGAAAGCCTCAATATGGAGATGTTGTTGATTTTCGTGATGATTTAGCGTAAATGCCACCCCTCTAATCTATAAATAGAGAGAGCTCTAAAGCGAAAATCCTCCAAGCATAATCGTACCACCACTCGGCGGTCCGCACCACCCCGTCTGCCTTAAGCCATATCATCATTTGCCGTAGCCGTAGATCATCCTGTCGCGATCCGTAGGCCATGTTATTATCTCCTCGGTCACCGCCATCGTTAAATTGATCATCTCTTACTGCCGTTACGTCAAATACATGCTACTGTCGGCGTTGCCCACCACCATCGATCCTGTGGTCGTCCATGCGTTGGTTATCCTCGCCGCCAGCGTCGTCGATCACCGCTGGCCACCAGCGTGCGACCCGCTCGTCATTGCCACCGACCTCTGAATCCGTAGACCACCGATCATCGCCGATTCACCGCACCACTATCATGGTGTTTACCTACATCATCATCTCTTAAGAAATTTACACTCTAACCATTCCATTGAGTAATTTGTTGTTGCGCTATCGATTGTCATATTCATTACACGTAATCCGTTATCAGGAAAATTTTACTCAAATAGATACATGGTGGAAGATTTTATTGAAAGCGATTTTTCTCTTTTCAGGTTTTTTTGTAAAATTACAGGTTTTATTATTAATTCTTCAAATTTGTGTGTTTTGGACTCATAAAAAAACTAAGACGTAAATTTTACTCTAAAGCAACTGATTTTCTAGCACGCAATAATAATAATTAATTTACTAATCAAATTGGATAGAACTAATAAAAATATTTTATTATTGTAATAATTTATCTTATATAAAGTATTTAATTAGTTATAAAATAATCAAATATTTTCGATTTTTGCATTCATCATTAGATAAAGTCTAAAGTCAATGGTCTAATGCTTCATATTATTTTTTGATCCTAATTAACTTTTAACAAAACAATGATTAACTATGACAACATAGTATCTTAAGTTAAAATAATTGAATAGAATTTAAAAAAAATGATTACTTTTATTTTTTATTTTTTATTTTTATTTTGAGATAAAATATATTTGATAATAATAGTTATTTTTAAATAATCAGAATATCTATATATTATTTTAAGTATTTTTAGAAATAATATGATTTATTTCTTAAAATAAAGAATAAAAATACTTTAACATATAAAAATAAATATATTTTTTTAAATATCATAAAAATAAAATTAAAAATATCAGAATAATTTTGATCCCAGACAAAGCCTTAATAATTTGCTGGTATGACAAACTATTTATTAATTAAAAAATTGTTCGGCTTATTTAATGTTTAATGCATTAATTTATGCCTAATTAGATTGCCATATCGTCCTAATAATTGTTCAACACTTAGTTAGCCTAACTCAATAAGTTGTTTGATTATGCTAATATATAATTAATAACAATTTAACTAGATAATTTTAATTTGATAATTAAAATAAATTGAAGAATTACCTTATCACCCATACTTATTAATCGAGATCATTTAAAGTGCTTTATTAAAATTTATATATATAATACTTAAAGTTATTTACAAATAAAATATATTTCATGCTTGAAAATGTGCATTTTTTTTTTTTAAGTGTTATTTTTTATGGAATTTTAAAGATTTGAATGTTATATATGTTAATATCAAATTTTATGTATTAGATATATAAATATATAAGAATTATATGCTATGTATGTAAATGCCCCTAATGAATTATATAAAATTGAATTTTTCCTTACCTCTTCATGACTATGTCCAACATAGTGGCTCCCCCTCTTACAATTTTTCAACTGCTTAAAAAAATTCTTAAATATAAAACAAATCATATATCTATACATAACAAAATCATATTATTAATAAATAAATTTCTAATTTTCATTGAATTCAATAAAGTCCCTCATAAAATTTGAAAAATTAGGAGATGATTGGGATCAATTTTATATTTTATATTGTGTTCTTTATTTTTATTAAAATTTATTTATATTTTTTATTTAATATAAAATATGTTTAATTTAGTTAATTGTTTTTTAAATAATTATAATATTCAAAAGATTATTTTAAGTATTTTTAAAAATAAAATGATTCGTTTTAAGAAATAAAAAATACTTTAAAATATTAGATAAAATGTTTTTAAAAATAAAAATATAAATATATAGAATAAAATTGATCCCAAGCAAGCCCTAAGCAATAAAAGAAGTAATTTTGTAAATTGGATTTGTTTGTTAGGGTTTAAGCTAAGTCAAATAAGTAAAGTTAGGATGAACTTCTAAGATGGATTGTCTTAACTAAAATACTCACCAAGCATCATTAAAATTTTATTACTATGAATAATTAAGCGACTAATTAATTACCACTTGAATAAGTATCATAACCAATGCATCTACTATCCTCAAAATGATACCTTAATTGATATTTAATTAGAAGTCCTTTGTTTTTGTTAAGTGTAAAGTATATAAAATTTATCTTACTAAAAGCTTTATTGATCATAAATGATTTCATTACTAAATAATGATCACTTGGCTTGTCATCATAAGTCAATAGCAAAATAAATGTAATTATCAAAACAAAAATTCTAAGTAATCCTTAATGAATCAAAGTAAATAATTAATAATTAATTTCTGGTTATATGAGTTTATTAATTATTTTGTGTTTGTCGTAACTAATGCATATAAATATTAATAAAATTAATTAAAATTTTAATAATTTTGATTAGTTAAAATCACTTATTAAGTCAATGTTACTATTATTACTTAATAAATTTATCAAAAGTTTATCTTATGTTTATTCTTCAATTGACATATATTCATTTGGATGGTACTTAACTAAAGTCAAGAGATGGTCACCCCTAGTTTAACTCATGCTTATACAAACTTAAAGGCAAAATTATACTTAATTCACAACTAATAAGGTCACTCAAGCTCATTTATTAAAAACTTATTCGAGTTTGATTGGAGCTTTCGTGATAATGTTCAAGTTTAGGTTAAATTCATGCTCGAGTTTAAATTTAGTTTGAGCTTGATTGAAGCCCAATTCATTTACCCATTATCAAAATTTAAATGAGTAGTTTGTTTGAAAGTACGATGGGCTCTTATGCAGTTATGTTTATTGAGCTTAAGAAAATAAAGTTTAATTCAACAACATTTGTTCAAAAAGCTCATCATCATCACAACATCCACATGCCTAATGTGGGTTACAAGTTTTAAATTATCTTTTTATTGAAGTAATGATATCTTAAACAACCAAATGATTCAAAATATCTCTGCTAGGGTTTAGCATGAAATTTTTGAGAAATTTTTTTTATTAAACAAAAAGAGTGCACATGAACAATAAACATTTGTTAATGATACACAAGAATTTTGTAGATTAAAAAGAAAATAAATATTTTTCATTTCATTTAAAATGTAAATTAACTTATATAATAATATTGATTTTTATTTATTTTAGATAAATAAAATTATTTCATTTTAAATTATATTTATTTAAATTCAATTATATTTTTAGTAAATTGTTTGAGTTTGTTCATTTCACAATCAAGAAATTATAAAAATATTCAAGCATAGCTGATTTCTTAATCAAATAATCAAAAAAGATCTCCTAACAAGTCAAATCATGAGCACTTGTCAAATGTTTTCTCATTAACAATCCTAATAATTGATTTAGAAAAATCATTTAAATTTCTTGACACTTAAGCACATTAAACACGCCAACTAATCAATCACTAGAATTTAAAAAATTGAATATGAACAATTATTTAATTTTTCAAAAAATTAGACATTTGGGGTTCAATTGAAAACACTTTATTTAAACTTTTTGAATTTCATCATATAACAATTTAATCAAAGCAAAAAAACATGAAAATATTATTTATGAGAATAAGAAGAATAATAATAACTTAAGCATTAATTTTCATGATATCCACTATCCTTTCATAATTCTCAAGGGAGCTTCCACTTATGCTCACACTCTTAAGGGCCCTATCCTTCCACATCAAAGCCCTTTCCCTCATCTCACCATCCCTCATCACTCCTTCCACCCTCTCTAATTCGAGAAAATATAGTGGAGTCAGTAGCTCTTCCAAGAATGCGACTGTCCATTATAAAAAAATGCATTTTTTACTTAATGAGATATCAATTGATGGAGCTTAACGACGCAATTTACGTTACCTGCCTGACCCATTCAAACAAATGGGAGAAACTTGAATGCTGAGAGAAATTTAAAAAATATGTATATAGATTTAAGGCATAATATTTTTTTTCGACAAACCAAGCTAGAGAAACAGAAAATCTAATTTCATTTTTGGGAAGAACCCCAAGATGGAGAATGAATTGTTATATCATTGATGATAGCGATCAAATTAGCGGATGATATATTAAATAAAAATACATCGATAAATTTCCTAAACCGTTTTATATGTACAATTTTTTTTAGAATTTATTAGTGATATTCTTTGAAAATCTTTTATTTAATGTATATTTCCTATACTGTTAAGAATTCTTTGCAAGAGGATTTTGTTTGTTTAGGAAGCTTTGCATGTACTCTCAGATTCTTATGAGAGTACAACCCATTTTATCTTTTTTTTGTCGATTTTGATCATATTTGGATATAATATGATTAATACAATTACAAGTTGTTTGGAGGCTTTTTTAGTTTTAAGATTTGTATATGTACTCTTTGTACTCTCATGAGAGTACAGATTTTTTTTTTCAATTTATCAAGTTTTTTGGCATGTTTGGAGAGAATAAGTTAATTACATTCCAATATAAGTAATTTAGAGGTTGATTAGTTGATTTTTAGGGGCAGATTTGTATTTATACTCTCTGTACTCTCATAAGAGTACAAATTTTTTTTTTAATTTATGTCCGATTTTTTGGCATGTTTGAAGAGAATAAGTTAATTATATTCCATTAGAAGTAATTTAGAGGCTGATTGGTTAGTTTTTAGGAGTAGATTTGCATCTGTACTCTCTGTACTCTCATGAAAGTATAATTTTTTTTTCAATTTCTGTCAGATTTTTTGGCCTGTTTGAAGAGAATGAGTTAATTACATTCCATTAGAAGTAATTTAGAGGCTGATTGGTTGATTTTTAGAGGCTGATTTGTGTCTGTATTTTCTGTACTCTCATGAGAGTATAAATTTTTTTAAAAACTTCTGACATATGTTTTGGCATGTTTGAAGAGAATAAGTTAATTACATTCCATTAGAAGCAATTTAGAGGCTGATTGGTTGATTTTTAAAAGTAGATTTGTATCTGTACTCTCTATACTCTCATGAAAGTACAAATTTTTTTTCAATTTCTATCAGATTTTTTGGTCTGTTTGGAGAGAATGAGTTAATTACATTCCATTAGAAGTAATTTAGAGGCTGATTGGTTGGTTTTAGAGTGATTTGTATTCAGATTCTCATGAGAGTACAAATTTTTTTTAAAACTTCTGACATATTTTTTGGCATGTTTGGAGAGAATAAGTTAATTACATTTTATTAGAAATAATTTGGAGGCTGATTGGTTAGTTTTTAGGGGCAGATTTGCAATAATGAGTGGGCTACCAGTCCAACAAAATAGTGTTGACTGTGAGATATTTGTCTGCAAATACATGGAGGCAGAATCAACCTGGTCCAAGCACTAGGATTGGCAAAAGAAGATGAATTGCTTCAGGGCCGAGGCTTTACGTTATCTTCTGTATGGGTATGAAATAATTGATTTGATAAATGTACAATAGAAGTTTGATATGTTGGAAATCAATTGCTTTGGAAATGTATATGTCTGGTGTGTTTGTAGATGCCATTAGAAGCTGCTATTTTTTCTTTTTGAAGCTTTCTGGAGATAACATGTCTAGTAGATGTCATGTTTAGTAGATAACAATTATGGAGCTTTAGGACCCCTTTTTCAACTATTTCTTTAATTTTTTTTCTTATTCTGGCCTACTTGGGAAGAATGTGTTTACTACAACCCATTTGGAGCAATTTGGAGGCTGTTGGGTTACCTTTTTGAGCTGTTTTGCATATGTACTCTTTGTACTCTCATGAGAGTGCAGACTAATTTCAGAATTTCTTCCACTTTTATTAGCCTGTTTGGAAAGGAAATATTAACTATATTAAATTACAGGTTTATTGGAGCCTTAATATTAGATTATTTGATTTATTTTTCAATTGTACTCTATGTACTCTCCTGAGATGACAGATTATTTCTTCAATTTTTTCCTTATTCTGGCCTGCTTGGGAAGAATGTGTTTACTACAACCCATTTGGAGTAATTTGAAGGCTGTTGGGTTACTTTTTTGAGTTATTTTACATATGTACTCTTTGTACTCTCATGAGAGTACAGACCAATTTTAGAATTTCTTCCACTTCTGTTTGCCTGTTTGGAAAGAAAATATTAACTATATTCAATTACAGGTTTATTGGAGCCTTAATATTAGCTTATTTGAGCTATTTTTCAATTGTACTCTCTTGAAAGTACATATTATTTCTTCAGTTTTTTTCCTTATTCTTTCCTGCTTGGAAAGAATGTGTTTACTACAACCCATTTGGAGCAATTTAGAGGCTGTTGAGTTACTTTTTTGAGCTATTTTGTATCTGTATTCTCTGTACTCTCATGAGAGTACATACCAATTTCACGAATTTTTTCCAATTTTGTTAGCCTATTTGGAAAAGAAATATTTATTATATTCAATTACATGTTGATTGGAGCCTTAATATTAGCTTTTTTGAGTCAAACCAGTTGTACGATTATTTTCTTATTTTTTCACTTATTATGGCTGCTTAGGAAGAATGTGTTTACTACAACTTATTTGGAGCAATTTGGAGTTTTACTTTTTTTTAGTTATTTTGCATCAGACTCATGAGAGTACAGACCAATTCCATAGTTTTTTTCCACTTTTGTTAGTCTGTTTGGAAAGGAAATATTTATTATATCTAATTACATGTTGATTGGAGCCTTAATATTAGCTTTTTTGAGCTATTTTTCAATTGTACTCTTTGTATTCTCTTGAGAGTACAAATTATTTTCTTATTTTTTTTACTTATTCTGGCCTGCTTGGGAAGAATGTGTTTTTTACAGGTTTATTAACTTAAATTTATTACAAAATGTGCTTAATAATTTTGAATAAATAATGTGCACATAATGAAAATTTATTTAAAAAAACTCATTGTGGAATGTTAGACAGCCATTCGATTAACTTTAATTAACTTGAATTGCTCTAATTTTATGGCTAAGTTCATGATAGGGATTACTTTGATTTATTTTTCTTGTAAGTCATTTTTATTTAATAAGTTTTAAAAAAACATTTTCTATTTTTCTTTTTAAAAATAAAAAATATTATTTATAAAAACATCATCACTCTAAAAACTGTTTATTGTGAGTTCAATTGACAGTCTGGATTCAACATCCTCACTTACATAATTAAACCTGCATCATCATCTACCTAAAAATTGAAACAAAGGAACTACAAATTACCCAAATTTATTGTAGAAGAACGTGTAAGAATGAAGGATTAACACATTTTATTTTCATTTGACATATCACACATTGTTATAAACCCTTCAGAAAATATTAAACATGTACATTAAAAAGAATTTTGAAAAATAATGATTTAATATATTTAAAGATCATTTTTCATGAAAAAACACCCAAATTGATTGAAATAATGCTTTCATCTCTATATTGAGCAGTTGGATTGACAAAATGCTTTGTACTCTCATGAGAGTACAGAGCTATGTACTCTCATGAGAGTACAGAGAGTACAGATATAAATCTCTCCTAAAACCAACCAATCAATCTCCAAAAAGCTTCTAATGGAATGTAATAAACTCATTATATCCAAACAAGCCAAAAAATTTGACAGAAATTAAAAAAAAAAAATCTGTCAAATCTACCCCTAAAAACTAACCAATCAGCCTCCAAATTGCTTTTAATGAAATGTAATAAACTTCTTCTCTCCAAAAAGGCCAAAAAATTTGACAAAAATTTTAAAAAAAAATCTATAATTTCATGAGAGTACAGAGAGTACGATACAAATCTGTCCCTAAAAACCAACCAATCAGCCTCCAAATTGCTTCTAATGGAATGTAATTAACTTATTTTCTCCAAACATGCCAAAAAATCAGACATAAATTAAAAAAAAATCTGTACTCTCATAAGAGTACATAGAGTATAGATACAAATCTACCCCTAAAAACTAACCAATCAGCCTCTAAATTACTTCTAAAGGAATGCAATTAACTTATTCTCTTCAAACATGTCAAAAAAAATCTAAAATTGATGTAATGAGAGTATGAGAGAGTACATATATACAAATCGCTCTAAAATCCAACAAATTAGTCTCCAAATTACTTCTATGAAATGTAATTAACTTATTCTCTCCAAACATGCCAAAAAATATGACAGAAATTGAAAAAAAAATTGTACTCTCATGAGAGTATAAAGAGTACAGAGAGTACAGATACAAATATGCCCCTAAAATCAACCAATCAACCTCTAAATTGCTTCTTATGGAATGTAATTAACTTATTATCTCCAAACATTCCAAAAATTTTGACAGAAATTGAAAAAAAAATCTGTACTTTCATGAGAGTATAGAAAGTACAGATGCAAATCTGTTCTTAAAAACCAACCAATCAGCCTCCAAATTGCTTCTAATAAAATGTAATTAACTTATTTTCTACAAACATGCTAAAAAATCAGACATAAATTGAAAAAAAAATATGTACTCTCATGAGAGTATAGAGAGTACAGATACAAATCTGCCCCTAAAAACCAACAATCAGCCTCTAAATTACTTCTAATGGAATGTAATTAACTTATTCTCTCCAAACATGCTAGAAAATCTGATGGAAATTGAAAAAAATATGTACTCTATGAGAGTAGAGAAAATCGCTAAAATCAACCAATCAGTCTCCAAATTACTTCTAATAGAATTTAATTAACTTAGTCTCTCCAAACATGCCAAAAAATATGACAGAAATTGAAAAAAAAAATCTATACTCTCATAAAAGTACAGGGAGTACAGATACAAATCTGTCCCTAAAAACCTACCAATCAGCCTCCAAATTATTTCTAATGGAATGTAATTAACTTATTTTCTCCAAACATGCCAAAAAATCAGACATAAATTGAAAAAAAATATGTACTCTCATGAGAGTACAGAGAGTACAAATATAAATCTGTCCCTAAAAACCAATCAATCTGCCTCCAAATTACTTCTAATGGAATGTAATTAACTTATTCTCTCCAAACATGCCAAAAAATCTAACAAAAATTGAATAAAAAAATATGTACTCTCATAAGAGTATAGAGAGTACAGATACAAATCTGCCCCTAAAAACCAACTAATCAGCCTCCAAATTACTTCTAATGGAATGTAGTTAACTTATTCTCTCCAAACATACCAAAAAATCTGACATAAATTAAAAAAAATATGTACTCTCATGAGAGTACAAAAAGTACAGATGCAAACCTGCCCCTAAAAATTAACCAATCAGCCTCCAAATTATTTTTAATAGAATTTAATTAACTCATTCTCTCCAAAAAGGCCAAAAAATCTAACAGAAATTGAAAAAAAAATTTGTACTTTCATGAGAGTATGGAGAGTAAAGATGCAAATCTACTCCTAAAAACCAACCAATCAGTCTCCAAATTACTTCTAATTGAATGTAATTAACTTATTCTCTCCAAACATGTCAAAAAATCTGACATAAATTGAAAAAAAATATGTACTCTCATGAGAGTACAGAGAGTACAGAGAGTACAAATACAAATCTGTCCCTAAAAATCAACTAATCAGCCTCTCAATTGCTTCTATTAGAATGTAATTAACTTATTCTCTCCAAACATGTCAAAAAATCTGACAAATTGAAAAAAAATATGTACTCTCATGAGAGTACAGAGAGTATAGATGCAAATCTGCCCCTATAAACTAACCAAAAAGCCTCCAAACAACTTGTAATACCATATATTAATCATATTATATTCAAACATGATCAAAAGTCTGACAAAAAAAAGACAAAATGAGTTGTACTCTCATAAGAATACAGAGAGTACACATACAAAAGAGTTCCTAAAACAAACAAAGTCCTCTTGCAAAGAATTCTTAACAGAATAGGAAATATACGTTAAATAAAAGATTTTCAAAGAATATCACAAATAAATCCTAAAAAAATTGTACATATAAAATGATTTAGGAAATTTACCGATGTATTTTTATTTAATATATCATCCGCTAATTTGATCATAATATCATCATGACATAACTTCAAGCTTCTTCGTGGTTCTTCCCAAAAAAAATGAAATTAGATTTTCTATTTCTCTCTGAGCTTGGTTTGTTTGAAAAAAAAGCATATTATGCCCTAAATCTATATACATATTTTTTTTAAATTTCTCCAAGATTCGAAAGCCATTTCTCCGCTTGAATGAAGTCGGCTGGTAATGTAAATGACGTCGTTAAGCTCCGTCAATTGACATCGTTGTTAAGTGAAAAAAATACAAATTTTTTATAATGGATAGGTGTTGCATTGCTATTGAAGTTCGGACGTAGAGCTACGTCCGGACTCCGCACGTAATAATTTCTCCTCTAATTCTCTCCCATGTGATAAGACCCCCATTGCTCCTCTCTATTTCTCCTTCCCCTTTCTTAATAAGCCTCACCCTCATCCTATTCTCCACGTGTCACAAATATAACTTTGATTTAAAAATTGGTTAGTAAAATAAGGACAACAGAGAAATCACACCTCATTCGTTACCCCTTCTAGCATAGAATTCCACCCGTAGTGCGACATGAAACACCCAATCGAAGGATGAGCCAACACGTGTTACTGTGGGGCCCAACCCACTAAAATTGCCTTCTCTTTCACCCTGCTCAAGAACCCGGACGAGAAAACCTCATCGAGACCATCGGCCGTAAGGTCTGGCCGCACAGCCCATAGAAAGGGTTGCCCTGTTTCCTTGAGCCCGTTGGCCAATTCATTTAGCAAATATGGCATGGCTTCGGCATGTAGAGGACGGAGTCTACGAATGGTTTTCGCCGCCGGATAGCGAAGAGTTCGCCGGCAACTAGAGGTGGCCAACGGGGTGGTGCTCGGCCGGAAAGAGAGGACCGATGGGAACGGTGGAGGGGAGAGATAGAGCTTGAGGCTCTAGATCCATGAACGTGTTGCAAATGATGAAGTCGGCGTGGTCGGCAGTGGCGCGGTTGTTAGTTAGAATAAAGGAGAAGATAGCAGATTTATCGGCGGAGTTTCCGGCCATGTTCCAAGCCAGCTGCGTTGAACGGAGAACCGGCATTCCGTCGGCTAGCTGGAAAGTCTCATCCTTCTTTGGCGTTCCTTAAAACATAAAAGATAGATAAGAGAATTCTCTTTTTTTTTTAAAAAAAAAAAAATTTAAAAGCTAACATAAAGCTGATAAAAGAAAGATGTTGACTTGATTCTTCTTTATACCATCGTCACTGATCACCCCAATTTCAATTAGTTTGGGAATGTCGAGCATAATAGCTACGAAGGCCGCTGAAGCCAGCCAAAAAAATGATATCCATTGTATAGGCGGCCTTCGACGGCGGCGGCCCTTATAACGGACTCAATGCCGGGGGACATACCCGAAGGAATGAGCTTACAGATTAGTCCCACATCCTTTCGTTCTTCATCGGAGCTCATCCCATCTGGGATTCCGATGAGGTGGAGCCGACTGGTGGGGGCGGAAAAGGCGGCGCGGCCGTCGTCATGTGTTGCGGAAAGGAGGCGGCGGTGGTTGAAGTCGGTGTTGACGAAGGTGACGATGAAGCCGGCATCGATGAGGAGGTGGGCCATCTCCATTAGAGGCGTAATATGACCTTGGAATTGCAAGGGAAGGATGAGGACATGGAGGGCCTTCATTCTCTTATCTTGCAGCGAAAGCTTCTGTGGGTGGCTCGTAAAGCAAATACCATCTATTTTTATAGAATGGGAGCATCCCTATTATTATTATTATTATTTTTATTTTTTTAAAGTTTTTTGTTTGTTTAGGGTAAATTATGGGTGTCTTTTTTATTATCTTATTTTAATAAATCTGCTACAAAAATTCTACAGCTTCGCTTTTTTAAGCTATGATAGTTATGAAAATCGGATCATATATATTCTTATATAATAAATTAGCTATATAGGTAATATACATATATTAATTATATATTCTTAAAATTTTAATTAATAACTATATACAAAATATTTAAGAATAAATAATTATCAACTAGAATATTATATGATGAATTAACAAAAATATCATTATTATTTCATTTTTTAATATTATTATATCATCATAATTTCATTTAAATTATATTAAAATATATTAAATATTTCATTTTTACAAAATCTTGCTAACTAGTTTTTCTTTAATTTTTTTTATAAACAAGCTAATCAATAAGTAGTGCTAAATTAAAAAAAAAAGAACCAGTAGTTTCTCATTTCAGTTATTTGTTCAATAATAAATGTTTAATTAAATTAGAAAATTATATCTGTATTAATCAATAAAAAATTTTAAGACATAATAATTTTTAAATCATGAAAATATTTTGTCATGTGAACCACTTGATATGCATAAATAATAATTATTTATATTATCTAAACCAAAATATATTAAACATTTAAAGCTGCAATCTCAATGGTGGGCTTTTGCAAATTTCAACCTTAACAGAAATACACTATATCAAGATATCCCAATTACTTGCTAAAAAAAATTCTTGATAGTAGCCAAAAAAATTAAGCTCTGGCTCAATAAAAATGATTAATACACACTGATAAAAATGATAAGAGACCATAAAATTTTTACATGAAAATTTTAAAAAAGAAAAATATAATCCACAATATTTGAAATTATAAAATTTCATTATTCTTTGTCACTAGAGATGATGATGTTTCAAAATTTTAAATACTAAGGGGCAATGGCCATAACTAAAGTTGTTGGTCAACAATGACTTCTTGTTGCAACTAACTTCAAGCTCTCGGGTCTAGCTCTTGGCTTCTCATCCTTCTATCATTATAAGAATAGTGTTCTATTATATTGTTTTGAGATGAACATTTTTAAAAATTTAGCAAAAAATCTCAAAACATTCTATCAAATAAATATAAAAATCTCTGATCATAGATTGTTCTTTCAGCATTTAAGTGTCTTAATATCTTTACAATGAGAGATCTTAGGATCATTGGATTCCTCTCATTGAGCAGTTTGGTTATACTATAAGCATATATATTAAATTTAGAGATCATTTGAACCTTGAATTAATATTTCAAAACTTCTAATTCGGATAATCGACTATGAGCTGCTTAATATTTTAAGAACTTTATTATTGCTAATTTGGTCTTTGTTCAAATCACTTTTAGTGTTAAAAAAATCATCATATTCAAATGTTCAATTAAACTATAAATTTATTTTTTGATAATCTTGAATTTAATTTATAAGATTTCCTAGATCCTTTCTGGATTAACCATATTATTTAATGATATATCAATCTTAATATATTTTGCATCAATATCTAGAAATTTTTTTTTTCAATCCGTCTTTAATTTATTTTTTATTTTTTTTATTTTAAAGGTGGCTCAAATTTGTCAATACTTAAACCAACTACTCCAACAGCATTAGTTTACTTCTCCAGCAAAATTACAAGACCAATATTACTTTTATTCAATTTCTTCTATTTTGATTTGATTATACTATGAATGGAACTTAAAACCATCTATTGATTATTAGAAATTAAAAATAGAAAATCCTTAAAGTTGTACCTTGGTTGAATGATACTTATACCTTGAAGTCTAAAGACAAAAATAATCATATTAATAAAAGATTTAGCCCATAATAATTTAAACAAAGAAAATAAAATATATGAGAAAAAATGATTTATTTAACATATGCTTCATTTAAGATATATCAAATATAGGCAATACAAATACCATGAGAATAATCATATTAATAAAGCTTAAGTACTATTTTTCATGACACCTATTATCCACTTATAATTCTCATAAGAGCTCCCACTCACATTCAAACTTTTAAGAGCCCTCCTTTCCACATTAAAGCCATCTCTCTCATATCTTTGTCTTTCATCACCTCCTCCACTATCTCTTTAATATGCTCCCTCTTGATCAAAGCCATATCACTCTCTTCCAATCCTCATTAGGCCCCACCCTCAGCCCTATTCTCCACCTGTCACATATATAACTTTGGCTCAAAAATTGGCCAGTAAAATTAGGCCAATAGAGAAACCGCCTGTTGGGACCCCTTGGCGTGAGTTCCATGATCGATATAAAACATCAGATCAAGGATGGGCCAACACCTATTGTTGTGGGACCCACACCAAAAGTGCCTATCCTCAACCCTGTTCAAGAACCCGACAGAAAACCTCATCAAACCCATATTCTAAGGTAGGCCACCTGACCCATAAAAAGGATGGCGGTCATCTCAACCATGGGCCAATTCAGCGAGTTGGGCTTTATCAAACATAGCATAACAGAAGGCTACATAAGGGCGGGCAGGCGATTGGGTGTCAAGCAGTTTAGAATAGCGAGAAGAGTTCTTGGCGGAGGTGGTGGCGGGGTGGTCTTGGCTAGAAAGAGAGGATTGGAATGGGCGGGGGGAGGAGAAATAGAGCTTGAGCCTCTAGATCCATGAGCGTGATACAAATGATGAAGTCATGATTCGTTGGTGGCCTGTTTAGTTAGAACAAAGGAGAAGATAGTGAGGAGTTTAGGCAGTTCCAAACCAGTCGTTGAGCAGGCGGGTATCCGACGGTGGAAAATCTCATCCTTCAACAGTAATCCTTCAAACATAAATATATATATATATATAAATAAGATAATTCCTTATTTTTAATTAAAAATCTAACATTGAAGAAAATATTTCCTTGCGCCTTCTTCTTACCGTCTTCATTAATTATTCCAGTTTCAATTAATTTGGGAATATTGAGCATAAGAGCTAACATGGTCTGCAGCGAAAAGCAGCGTGATTCGTTTGGCCAACAACAAGGCCCATGCCATGTTAGTCAGTAATATCCTTTACTGGTAGGCCCGGCCATTATAATAGACTCAAGGCCGGGAGACATTCCTAAAGAAATGAATCTACAAAATAGTCTCAAACCCTTTCGGTCTTCATCAGACCTCATCCCATCTGGGATTCCAATAAGGTGAAGGCGGTTGGTGGAGGTGGAGAGGCTGACCATCGTGGAAGTAGAGGCAAGGAGGCGGTGGTTGAAGTGTTGTGAAGGTGATGGTGAATCCGGCATTGATAGTGAGGTGGTGGGCATGGAAGGATGAGGATATGGGGGAATTCCATCTTCTTACTTTGCGCAGAAAGCTTCTGCAGATTGTGAAATAGGATAGCAAAGTCTCTATTTTATGAGAAAATATTATGTCCGGAGTCCCCACGTAGCTTTACGTGCGGATTCCAATCCTGGCCCGACGTGTGTCCAGTGGTTTTTTTCCCGTTTTAGTGCTTAATGTAATGGACGACGTGATGCGTTTATCCAGGACCCTCGTTAAAATAGTAGGAAAAAAAGCCTCGTTAAAATGCGTAGAAGGAATTTAAAAGAAATATATATCTAGATTTAGGGTTTAGGGGTGTATTTTTTTCTTGCAAACCGAGCTCAAAGAGAGAAAGAGATTTTCTCATTTCATTTTTATGAAAGAACCATGAAGATAGAGAACGAAGGTCTTGAGGAAATAGCTGAGGATATATTAAATAAAAATTCATCGGTAATTTTTTTCAACCGTTGTATACGTATAATTTTTTACGGTTTGTTAGTGTTATTTCTTGAAATTATTTTATTTAGTGTATATTTCCTACATTATTTAGAGTTCTTTGCAAGAGGACTTTACTTATTTTGAGAGATTTTTGTTTCTTCTGAATAATTTGCAATTTATTTTGCCTGGATGAGAGAATATGGTCATTACATTCTATTAGAAGCAATTTTGTGGTTGTTTGGTTAATCTTTATTCTCTATACTCTCTATACTCTCCTAAGAGTATATAGCATTTTGAGCAATTTTTTTCACTCTGTGTGGCATGTTTGGAGGAAATATGTTTATTACAATCCATTACGAATAATTTGGAGGATGTTTGATAGTTTTTTTTAGTATTATTTTGAATTTGTACAATTTTGAGAGATGTTTGGATGATTTTTGGAGGATTTCTGCAACTGTACTCTCATACTCTCCTGAGAGTATAGAGCATTTTGGGTTATTTTTTTTCACTTTTTGTGGTATGTTTGGAGGAAATATGTTCATTATAATATATGAGGAACAATTTGGAGGCTGTTTGATTATTTTTTTTAGTGTTATTTTGCATCTATAGAGTACAGATGATTTTTGGTCATTTTCTCTAGTTTCTTCAGACTGGTTGTTGAGATTATTTTCATTACATCTGTACTCTCTCTCTATACTCTCGAGAGTGAGAGAATTTGGTCATTTTTTGTCTATTTCTTTTAGCTTTGTTTGGAGAAAATATGTTCATTAACATAATTTGGAGACTTTGGTTGATTTATTAGTATTTTCTCAGATTCAGATACTCTGTTCTCATGAGAGTACATATAATTTTGGTCATGTTGTCCAGCTTTGGCTGTTGTTGAGAGTACATTCCGTTGGAAGCAATTGGATGTTTGTGGGATTTTGCATCTATACTCTATACATTCCACAAAGACTTTTAATGAAGTCATTGACATTTTACAAAGGCCTCATCTGCATCAATTCATTAGACTCCATGAAATTCAGTAAGACTCAATAACCATTACCTCAATCCTGTCTTATTGGGACATAGAGAAGCAAGCTTTCTTTCTAGGTGGGCAGTGCATTCTTTTCACCCCCCGATAAAGTTGCAGCAATTGTAGGGATGCCAAACAGAGGGGAGAAGGCCTTATAGAATAGAGGTAATGTGCTATCAGTGAGGTCAGCACTTTGAGTGAGGAAGCCCTTAAAGAGCATCTTGAAGGTAAAAAATGCAAAGCAAAAGAAGCCTTATAGAAAGCAAAAGAAGTCTTAAAGAGCATCACCCCCGATGAAGTTGCAGTGATAATAGGGATGCCAAATAGAGGGGATGTCTTATGGCATAGAGAATGTGCTATCTCAGGAGGTCAAGACTTCCAAGAGAAGCCCTTAAAGAGCATCTTGAAGGTAAAAATATAAAGCAAAGAAGCCTTAGCAAGAAGACTACCCCTCTCTTCTCTCAGATTCTCTCAGACTTTCTATACTTTCAGTACTGTACTCAGACTCTACGTACTCAGATCTGGACGGTTAAAAATATATAGAAAGTCATAATTGAAGACAATGACAGAGGCCAAAATTAGAGCAACTGATGCATTCAGCTATCTAAGTGAGGTGATTGGCGGTGTAGATAATATTGGATTCACAAAAAGAGATGCTTTTAATTTTATTCAGAAAGAGAAAAGATCGAGGATTGCAAATGGTGATAGTAATGCATTAATACAACTGTTCAAGGAAAGACAAGCAGCTGACGGGATGTTTGCATGGGAAGTACAAGTTGATGAGTCAGATTGCTTAGTAAGTTTTTTTTTGGAGCAATGGCATGTCTAGGATAGAATATGACTATTTTGGTGATGTGATAATTTTTGATACAATTTATCGACTCAATAAATATAATCTTGTTTATGTCCCTCTTATTGGAGTGAATCATCACTGGGAAAATATGTTATTTGGAGTAGCATTTTTATCAGAAGAGACGATTGAGTCATTCTCATGGCTATTCCAGATATTTCTTCGGTTGATGAGAGACATACATCCTATAATAATATTCACTGATCAAGATCAGGCTATGACACGAGCTATCGAAATTATATTACCGCATACTCGTCATAGGTTGTGCCAATGGCATATTTCGAAGAAAGCTCCTTCCAAGGTTCACTGCTTTAATAGTAATAAGAAGGTACAAGGGATATTTTATGCATGCATGAGCAAATGTGACTCAGAGAAAGAGTTTGAAGAAGCTTGGTCTGCCATGTTAGAAGAAGGCAATTTGCATGATCATCCTTGCCTGTCTGAGCTTTATAAAATTAGATCCAAGTGATCCACTGCATTCAACAAAGACTCATCCTACATGGGCATCTTGTTAATGCAACGTAGTGAGTCAATGAACAACATATGTCACAGAATCTCTAAACCAACAAGTTTGCTCACAGATTATTTCTGAAGACATGGCTGGAATGAACATGACGAAGACTTCAAGTGTAGCCAGTCATCGATTGTTCTTGTTAAGACCACCTAATTCTAAAATAAGCTGCTATATTTTATACAAGAAAGCTGTATACTATATTTAAGGAAGAATTTTTGCATGGAGTTGGAGGTATATCAGTAACTATGTCAGATGACTCCCCATGGAGTATTTGGTGAGAAACTTAGAGAATAAAAAATCATCCAAAACATGGACTGTCCATTTTGATGGGACTACCCTAAATTTAACTTATACTTGTAAGAAATTTGAAATGATGGAATTACTTTGTACACATTGTATCAGAGTTCTTAGTCAAGAAGATGTAGTGCGCATTTCGGATAAGTATCTGCTCATATGATGGTCTACCAGAGCAAAGAGGGATATTTACATCGATAGTGCATATAAAAATTAAGAGATGTGGAAGGCACAGATGGAAATGCTACCGGCATTATTTTTCGGAACCACGTAAGTCGATATGCATATCAAATAAATGTCAGTGCACAGGGTAATAATAGAGCTGAGGACTATATGCTTCAATCCTTAAAAAAAATATACGATGATGTCAAGTTTATAATAAGTGGGAATTCTCTGTGAGCTAAGAAGAAGAAGTCAACCACGCGACAAGGGAAAAGACATCTTGAAGGATCCAGTTAAGCAATGTCCAAAGGGTGTTTCCAATGCAAGGCTTAAGGGATATTGGGAGAGATCCAAGAAAGCCAAGAGTAATTCACTATTTGCCTCTTAATTTGTAGTATTTAAAATATTGCTACCAATCTTCAAACCATCATATTTTTGTTGTTACAGAAACCAAAGTTCAAACTGATAGTGTCGCAGAACGTGTTTCGTCACCCCTTGCAACACCTTTCTCAATTATGCCGAGTATTTTTCGAGATGCACGAATAACACACATCGATGTCGTTAAAATCATTAACGATACACGATGTTCTACCGAATTCCGAGCTCAATAATCACAATGCAAGGGTACACTAAGTTGATGATGGATATTATTACAGGAAAATATTTCAATGCATGATATCATTTAGTTATGTGTTTTTTGACTGTGCAATCATTTCTGCAAAGCTTTAGAGTCTCCAAGATGACTTTCTTTTACTTAACAGTAATACACCGCCTTTCACCTATGGGATTCGGTTAGGAAAACTACCTCAGAGTTGCGTCATTAGGATGACCTTCTCATGCTCCAGACTGTGCAATCATTTCTTTGTCAAGATGACTTTCTTCTTTTAAATAGCTTTATTCTGAAATGTATTATTATTATAAAAATGCCCAGAAAGCTCTGTACTCGTAGGAGAGTATAAAAAGTACAGAAAGTACAGAGAGTATAGAGAGTACATAACTTTGTAATCCTTAGACTGTGGCAACTAAATCTCTCATATTTTACCGAATTACAGTATCTGATTGATGAGTCTACCTTGCTTACGAATGAGTGATTTTCATTGGCATATATAGTTTGATATATGTACTCTATAAATTACTCTACATTTTATGGAAAAGAAAAAAAATCGTGATGACGATATTATTAGTTAACGATATTAGTTTAGTAGTTATTTATAAATTTATCAATGATATTAATTTAATTGAGATGATACTTTCAGTTATTACATTATTTAAAAAAATTCATCATCTTAAAATATATAATTTGCTCCACACTGCCTTCAAAATTTATATTTTTGAATAAGACGTTGGTATGCCGCATCATCGACAATATATTTATCTATTTTATGCACATATTTCAGTAGAAAGTAGGTTTTAAGAAGCATGATTTTGACTGGTAGAAAGTAATCGTACCCACTTATATTATGTTCACATGCTAAGTAGTTCATATTGCTTCTCCTGCATACTTTCAGATTGAGGTATTCTGAATGTGGCTGAGTATAACATAAATTTTAGATAATGTAAATTTTAGCTTCACCTTTTCAGTTGATCTGAATTTAAAATATGATATAAATTCAGAGAGTACAGAGAGTACAGAGAGTACAGAGAGTACAGAGAGTCTGAGAGTAGAGAATACAGAGAGTATGAGAGTACATAGAGAGATTACATATAAGAGAATATATATGCACATGCAAAACGCCGAAAACTTATAAAAAGGCAACCCAGGAGCATCCAACTTGCTTTAAGGTTATAGTGAACAATTCCTCTTCGTCTTGCAAAGCAAAAGTGGAAATGGGAAAAAATAAGCAAATAATCTGTACTATGAGGAGAATACAAAGAGTTAAGCTACATAACACCTCAAATATTTTTATACTTCAAACTACCGACTAGAGAGAGGAGAGAATAAGAAGTACAAAGGGTACAGAAAGTACAGAGAGTCCAGATAGTACAGAGAGTACAGAGAGTATAGAGAGCACAGATAGCATAAACAACATAGAGAGTACAGATGAAACACATCTTAGTAGAGCAGCCCAACTTCAAACAGATTGCTGCAAATGTTCTCTACTAATCATAATTTATCCAAAATTGCCAAGAAAAATTGAAGAAAAATAGATGAAATACAATGTACTCCCAAGAGAGTACACAAATAAAACACATCCCAGTAAAGCATTCCAGCATCAGCCAAATTGCTACAGGTGTTCTCTACTAATAATAAAAGATCCAAACTGCCCAATAATATTGAAAAAAAATAAATGAAATACCCTGTACAATTATTTCCTACTTATCAAACTTTAAATGCACAGTTCTTAGCTTGGCTTTTTCATTCCCAAATAAAAGATAGCGTAAGCAAACTCGGCTCTAAAGAAATTCATCTTCTCAGGCTAATCTTGGTGGTCAGCCCAGTTAAGTGGGGATTTCTTAATTACTGCCTCCATGTACTTGCAGACAAACATCCCGCAGTCAACATTGTTATCTTAGACTGGCAGCCCACTCACTATTTTGATTAGCCATTTTATGGGATCGCTCACAAAAGACTGATGAGCATCTTCAACAAGTAATTTGGTCTGAATAACAAGAAGTATAGTCAATAAGGGGTAAAAAATGAGTTTACTTAAAAACCAAATTGAAAATAACTCTTACAATCTCTAAAGAATGACCTTATGAGTTTTTGGTAATGAGTCATAAAATAGCCCCTAGCTTAATATGCCCAACCGTAAGTGTCCGGTCGATTATCTATAATTGGAAGTAAGAGTAGCTCACCTTGACACAATCACGCTAGATGAACATTTTGCTTTCCTTAGGCCATATTTTGCATGTAAGAAAAAAGAGAACGCTTTATAAAATATAGTTTCCATCTATACAAATAATGATCAATTGTAATACCCTCGTGATATAACTTATCCAAAGGTGCAAGCATGAGATGTACAAATAGGGGACATAGCCGGACGAGCGAAAATTACTCTAAGAAGAAGGGCATCAACGCGTGTATCGAGAGATATTGATTTATCGCAACTCATCGACCCTCGCTGCAATAATGATATTCTCACCGAATACTGTATCACCCCTGCAAGTGATAAATATTTTAAAGTGAGCTTAATTAAACGAATAGGTTATTTTATGTATGAAGGAGCTGATTGAAGATTGACTTGCTTTTCCTCGAATCTAGAGCATGACATGTCAATAAGATGGAGCATCGGCTTAGACAAAATAGCTCTGGATGAGAACTCAATAAAATGATGTTCCTCTGCTGGCTGCAACAAAATTATTGACGACGAAAGTTAGTGATGAAGAGCTAGATTCACTATGAATTAAGGATCGATCTACTGAGATAATTCATACCTCTGAGTGATGCTCCTCCACCACAATGATAGCAGTCTGTGGGTCATCGACCTTTATTGGCTCATCTTTGCGAACCTATAAAAAATTTAGTGAAATCTATTTCTATTATCTCAAATTTTAAAAAAAGTAACTTAATACCTCTGACGGGCTTCTCATCTTGAGTGGAGGCCACCACATCACTTATTCTTGCTCATGACTTCCTGTAAGTGTGTGTGAAGGGGGAACTAATTTTCCTCTTCTTATTTGTCAAGCCTCACACCATGCTCAATGCTGCCGATTAAAGGCTTCGGAGCATCTTCATGTGTATTGGAGGCCTCCACAATAGCTTCCCATGGTGGACTCAACATGGGCTTCCCTGGAGGCTACCTGTGGGCTTCCCAAGTGGAAGTATCCTCAGGGCTAGCAGCTTTCCAAGTGGAAGTATCCATAGGGCAAGAATGTAGTTGCCTCCACTGAGACTCTAGCCTCCATAGAGAAGCTCCTCTGGTAGCCTCCATGGTGTTGCTCAGGTGCCTCCCAAGAGTTCCCTCCGGATCCTCCTCAAGAGTTCCCCTGCGACCTCCAGAGCTTACCCCACAGGGATGGTGGACCCCACCAAGAAGAACCTCCTCGACAGCCAAGAAATCAATCGCATCCATTTTCTCTGTCATTATTGCTTTAAAAGAAGATACTATATCTTTCCTCCACCACAAAGCCTTCTGTGGGGGTAGTAGCAGAGGGCAGACTAGATATACTAGATGGGGGAGAATATCGAGGAAAGATATATGGAGATTCAATGGGGGCTGAACTCAATGGACTTAGAATGAGATTGCTATCGGGCTCAACATGTATTGCATGTTGGGCAGGGGAAAATGATTCAAGGAGCCAGGTCTCCTCTTCTGATATGTCCTCGAATGAAAGGCATGCCTGTGTTAAACTGATAAAAAAATGTGATGAATACAACATCAATAAATATATAATTATATGAACTAAGTGATATTATTATATGTCACCTGATGTCCTCCTAAACCAGTGAAGGCTTCATCTGAAAACTTTATTTTTGACCATCGCAAAGATAATGCGTGGTTTAAATGGAGATGGCCTCATGATGCTTATGTGCTCGCAAGATCTATAATTAATATTTTTGTAAGTTAACTTCAATGCATCAAATAATACATAATCAAGATATAAAACATACCATAAGAAGAGTGACAATCCATCGTGTCCTTTGGGTATGAATCTTTGATGTAATACCATCAAATTGTCAAACTAGGAAAGCCCAGATGGCCTCTACCCAGTTGTATTCAGCAAATTTATCTATGACATCGGCGTAAGTAATTAATTTCGATGCAACCCTATAGTTGTGATATATAAAAATAAAGATTTGACAGCAGAAAATGTATGTACTCAGACAAACTGCCACGAATGAAGCTATCTCAGATGCTCAAGCATAGTCTTATAGTCCATGAATCAACCAAGACACGGAGATTTCGCCATAAGACCTTCTCCCTGCTTTGGCATCCCTATAATTATCAGAACTTTATCTGGGGTGAAAGAAATTCGCCCATCTAGAAAGAAAGTCGGCTTCTATCTCCCAAGAGAATGGGTAATGACTATTGAGTCAATTCAGTCTAATGAATTGATGCAGATGAAGCCTCTTTAAAATGTCAATGAATTCATCAATCACTAATATTATCAACACTATTCTAACAAGGTAGGTCAGATCTCAAGTTATCCTTTTCTATTATGGTAAACTTCAAATGAAAAGTCGCTTAATGAAAGTACAGATGCAAATCAACCATGAAAAATAACCAATCAGCCTCCAAATTATTCCCAATTGATTTGTAATGAACAAAATCCTCCAACCAGGTCAAAGAAACTGGAAAAAAATATCCATAAAATTATCTGTACTATCAAGAGAGCACAGAGAGTACAAATGCAAAATAACACAAAAAACTAACCAAACAGCCTCTAAATTGTCTCTCATGGATTGTAATGAACATATTTCTCCAAACAAGCCAAAGAAATAGAAAAAAATGACCAAATTGCTCTGTACTCTTATGAGAGTGCAGAGAGTATAGATGCAAAAATCCTCCAAAAACCATCCAAATATCCATCCAAATTGCTTCCAATGTAATGTAATGAACATAATCCTCCAAACAAGCCAAAAAAATTAGAAAAAATGTCCACAAAATCATTTGTACTCTCAAGAGAGTACAGAGAATACAGATACAAAATAACACCAAAAAACCAACCAAACAGCCTCCAAATTATCCCTAATGGATTGTAATGAACATATTTCTCCAAAAGCCAAAGAAACAGAAAATGAAAATACTCTGTACTCTCATGAGAGTACAGAGAGTACAGATGCAAAAATCTCGTAGAAATCATCCAAACATCCATCCAAATTGCTTCCGATGTAATATAATGAATATAATCCTCCAACCAGGCCAAAGAAACTAGAAAAAAATATCTATAAAATTATTTGTACTCTTGAGAGTATAGAGAGTACATATGAAAATAACACTAAAAAAATCAACCAAACAACCTCCAAATTGTTCCTGGATCAGTAATGAACATATTTTCCAAACAGCCAAAGAAAACAAGAAAAATGACTGTAAATTGTACTCTCATGAGAGTACAGAGAGTACAGATATAAAAATCTCCCAGAAATCATCTAAACATCCTTCTAAATTGCTTCCAATATAATGTAATGAACATAATCCTCCAACCAGGCCAAAAAAATTGAAAAAAATGTCCACAAAATTATCTGTACTCTCAAGAGAGTACAGAGAATACAAATACAAAAAACTAACCAAACAAACCTCCAAATTATCCGATTGTAATGAACATATTTCCTCCAAACATGCCAAAGAAACAAGAAAAAATGACTAAAATGCTCTGTACTCTAATGAGAGTACAAAGAGTACAGATGCAAAAATCTCCCAAAAACCATCCAAACATCCCTCCAAATTGCTTCCAATGTAATGTAATGAACATAATCCTCCAACCAGCCAAAGAAACTAGAAAAAAATATCCACAAAATTGGTTGTACTCTTAAAAGAGTACAGAGTGTACGGATGCAAAATAACACTAAAAAACCAACCAAAAAGCCTCCAAATTATCCCTAATGGATTGTAATGAACATATTTCCTCCAAACAGGCCAAAAAAATAGGAAAAAAATGACCAAAATGTTCTGTGCTCTCATGAGAGTACAGAGAGTGCAGATGTAAAAATCCCCTAGAAACCATCCAAACATTCCTCCAAATTGCTTCCAATGTAATGTAATGAACATAATCCAACCAGCCAAAGAAACTGGAAAAAATATCCATAAAATCATACTCAAGAGAGAGAGTACAAATATAAAATAATACTAAAATACTAACAAAGCAACCTCCAAATTATCCCTGATGGATTGTAATGAACATATTTCCTCCAAACAGGCCAAAGAAACAAGAAAAAAATGACCAAAATGCTATGTACTCTCATGAGAGTATAGAGAGTACAGATACAAAAATACCTCAGAAACCATCCAAACATCCCTCCAAATTGCTTCCAATGTAATGTAATGAACATAATCAAAGTGCCAAAGAAACTGAAAAATATTCACAAATTGTCTTTACTCTCAAGAGAGTATAGAGTGATTCAAAATAATACAAAAAAAAGTAACCAAACAAATTTCCAAATTATCCCATGATGGATTGTAATGAACATATTTCCTCCAAGCCAAAGAAATAGAAAAATGAAAATGATATACTCTCATGAGAGTACAAAAAGTACAGATACAAAAATTCCCTAAAAATCATCCAAACATCTCTCCAAATTGCTTCCAATGTAATGCAATGAACATAATCCTTCAACCAGACCAAAGAAACTGGAAAAAATGTCCACAAAATTGTCTGTACTTTCAAGAGAGTACAGAGAGTATAGATATAAAATAACATTAAAAAACTAACCAAACAGCCTCCAAATTATCCCTGATGGATTGTAATGAATATATTTCCTCCAAACAGGCCAAAGAAATAAGAAAAAATGACCAAAATACTATGTACTCTCATGAGAGTACAAAGAGTACAGATGCAAAAATCTCCCAGAAACCATCCAAACATCCCTCCAAATTGCTTCCAATGTAATATAATGAACATAATCCTCAACCAAAAGAAACTAGAAAAAAATATCCACAAAATTGGTTGTACTCTTAAAAGAGTACAGAGTGTACGGATGCAAAATAACACTAAAAAACCAACCAAAAAGCCTCCAAATTGTTCCTGATGGATTGTAATGAACATATTTTCTCCAAACAGGCCAAAAAAATAAGAAAAAATGACCAAAATGTTCTGTGCTCTCATGAGAGTACAGAGAGTGCAGATGTAAAAATCCCCTAGAAACCATCCAAACATCCCTCTAAATTGCTTCCAATATAATGTAATGAACATAATCCTCCAACCAGGCCAAAGAAATTGGAAAAAAATATCTATAAAATCGTCTATACTCTCAAGAGAGTACAGAGAGTACAAATATAAAATAATACTAAAATACTAACAAAGCAACCTCCAAATTGTCCCTGATGGATTGTAATGAACATATTTCTCCAAACAGCCAAAGCGAAAAAATGACAAAATGCTCAACTCTCATGAGAGTAAAGAGAATCTGATATAAAAATCTCGAAACCATCCAAACATCCCTCCAAATTGCTTCCAATGTAATGTAATGAACATAATCTGAACAACCAGGCCAAAGAAACTGGAAAAAAATATTCACAAAATTGTCTTTACTCTCAAGAGAGTATAGAGAGTACAGATTCAAAATAATACTAAAAAAAGTAACCCAACAGCCTCCAAATTATCCCCGATGGATTGTAATGAACATATTTCCTCCAAATTGGCCAAAGAAATAGGAAAAAATTGACCAAACTGCTCTATACTCTCATGAGAGTACAAAAAGTACAGATACAAAAATTCCCTAGAAATCATCCAAACATCTCTCCAAATTGCTTCCAATGTAATGCAATGAACATAATCCTTCAGGAAAAGCAAAAAAATGTCCACAAAATTGTCTGTACTTTCAAGAGAGTACAGAGAGTATAGATATAAAATAACATTAAAAAACTAACCAAACAGCCTCCAAATTATCCCTGATGGATTGTAATGAATATATTTCCTCCAAACAGGCCAAAGAAACAAGAAAAAAATGACCAAAATGCTATGTACTCTCATGAGAGTACAAAGAGTACAGATGCAAAAATCTCCCAAAAACCATCCAAACATCCCTCCAAATTGCTTCCAATGTAATGTAATGAACATAATCCTCAAACCAGGCCAAAGAAACTAGAAAAAAATATCCACAAAATTGATTGTACTCTTAAAAGAGTACAGAGTGTACGGATGCAAAATAACACTAAAAAACCAACCAAAAAGCCTCCAAATTGTTCGATGGATTGTAATGAACATATTTTCTCCAAACAGCCAAAAAAATAAGAAAAAAATGACCAAAATGTTACTGTTCTCATGAGAATGAGTGAGTTAAAATCCCCAGAAACCATCCAAACATCCTCAAATTGCTTCCAATATAATGTAATGAACATAATCCTCCAACCAAGCCAAAGAAATTGGAAAAAAATATCTATAAAATCGTCTATACTCTCAAGAGAGTACAGAGAGTACAAATATAAAATAATACTAAAATACTAACAAAGCAACCTCCAAATTGTCCCTGATGGATTGTAATGAACATATTTTCTCCAAACAGGCCAAAGAAACAGGAAAAAAATGACCAAAATGCTCTGTACTCTCATGAGAGTAAAGAGAGTACAGATATAAAAATACCTCAGAAACCATCCAAACATCCCTCCAAATTGCTTCCAATGTAATGTAATGAACATAATCTGAACAACCAGGCCAAAAAAACTAGAAAAAAATATTCACAAAATCGTCTTTACTCTCAAGAGAGTATAGAGAGTATAGATTCAAAATAACACTAAAAAAAGTAACCAAACAGCCTCCAAATTGTCCCCGATGAATTGTAATGAACATATTTCCTCAAATTGGCCAAAGAAATAGGAAAAAATGACAAGCTCATACTCTTGAGAGTACAGAGAAATCTACAAAATTCTAAGAAATCATCCAAACATCTCTCCAAATTACTTCCAATGTAATGCATGAACATAATCCTCCAATAAAGAAATTGAAAAAATATCCAAATAAATTACTATTCTCAAGAGAGTGCAGTATAGATGTAAAATAACATTAAAACTAACCAAACAACCTCCAAATTGTCCTCATGGATTGTAACATATTTCCTCCAAATACCAAAGCAAAAAAATGACCAAAATGCTCTTTACTCTTAAAGTAAACTGAGATCTAAATCTCCAAAATCATCCAAACATCCCTCCAAATTGCTTCCAATGTAATGTAATAAACATAATCTAAACCAACCAAAAAATTGAAAAATAATACAAAATCATTCTTTTCTATAAAAGATGATCTGAAAATAACACTAATTAATCACCTCCAAATTATCACGATGGATTAATGAACATATTTTCTCCAAACAGCTAAAAAATAAGAAAAATGACCAAAATGTACGTACTCTCATGAGTCTGAGCTCATAGGTCTGAGAGTACATAAAAATCTCGAAATCATCCAAACATCCTTCCAAATTACTTCAATGTAATGTAATGAACATAATCCTCCAACGGATAAGAAACCAAAAAATGTCCATTATGTACTCTCAGAGAAAAGACTACATATATAAAATAACACTAAAAAACCAATCAAATTAAATTATCACGATTGTAATGAATATATTTCCTCCAAAAGAAATAGAAAAAATGACAAATGCTTTGTACTCTCATGAGTCTAGAGATTGCAAAAATCTCAGAAATCATCCAAACATCTCTCCAAATTGCTTTCAATGTAATGTAATAAACATAATCCTCCAACCAGACCAAAGAAACAAAAAAATGTATCGTTATCTCAGAGTAAAATTAAATTAAAATAACACTAAAAAACTAAAACATCCAAATTATTTCTTGATGGATTCTAATGAACATATTTCTCCAAAGCCAAAGAAAGCGAAAAATGATAAATATGTATCATGAGAATGAGAGAATGCAATCAAAAAATCAAATTTTAATTCCATTTGAACATACTATCATCCCTGTGCCAAATTCATCTTGAAACATGTTTTATGTGATATCTAAATATTTCATAAAATATAAAAAATTTGAAAATAATGGCGTGTACCATCTTACATCTGAGTACACATGCAAAACATCTCCAAAAAATTACTAAAATATATCCGTTCATTTAAAGAACTCAAATGTTCTAAAATGTTCACATCTAAAGAAGAATAAAGAAAACCCTAAATTCATTAAAGTTAAACATGTAAATACCTCATGTATTACAATACCTGATGGAAGTTATTATCTAAACCACATTGTTCATCGAGAATGGGGGAGCTAGGAGGAAGCCCAAATTCATCTGAGGAATGTGAGCCTATTTTCTTCTCAGTTTGACGATGCAGATAAATGGCGTGGTGTCAGATATTCTGATCGTTAAAAAACAAAAAACCAGACATGATTGGTCCGCGTAAAATACGTAGACTCAGGGCGTAATATTTTCTCTATTTTATAGAGTAGATGGCTTTAAGCCGTTTGATTTAGCTTTTCTTTCACATTTTAAAACATCGTTAATATATTTTAAAATGTGTTTGAATTTTTTGGACTTTCTAGAAAACTAATCTCCTAAAAATTAGGTGAGTATTATTTGACACTTATCAGACTGTATCTGATTAAAATAATATTAAAAAATTAAAAGAACATGCGTGTCGGAACTCGTGTCTTAAATAATTGAATTAAAATTATATAAAAAATATTTTAAATATAATTTATTGTAGAGATTTTTAAAAATTTACAGGATGATATTTGAGCAAAAAAGAGAAAATAATAAGATATATTTATTATAAATAATTAAAATTATTAAAATTATAATTAAATTTATAAATTTTACAGTAAAATAAATTACTTAAATTATATATATATATATATATATATATATATATATATATATATATATATATATATATATATGTATATATATATATGTATATATATATATATGTATATATATATATATATGTATATATATATATATATAATATATATATAATATGTATATATATATATTATATATATATATATTATATATATATATGTATATATATATATATATGTATATATATAAAAGAGAGAGAGAGAGAGAGAGAGAGAGAGAGATAACTTAAGTAATTAATTTAATTTTTTAATTAAATAACTTATTTATTATTATTTTTATTATTTTATCTATTTAATTTATATATATTATTTTAATTATTATTATAATGATTAAGCTTTAATTTTTTAAAAAATATTATTTTGTTTATATCCGTATCTATATATCATAGTTAGAGAACGTAGATTTTCTTTTTTTTTTTAAAATGATATTTATATATATCATTTTAAAATTACTTTAAAATTATTTTAAAACAAAATTTCAAAACTAAAGCAGTCAAATCAGGCCTTAGTTTTCCTTCACGCGTTTTAAAGTGTATTCTTAAAATATTTCATAATTTTGACACACATGTAATTAAAAAAAACAAAACAAAAAGAACATTTATATTTAAATTTAGGGGAATTTACAGACATGTAAGTCAAACTTATATTTACATCTAATCAATTTTTAATTTTTTTTATATATAACACTCTATGACATCTGTCAAGCCGAAGATAGACTATCCCAACCATCAATTCTGCTATAGAAAGATATGAGTCTCAGAGCTTTCTTCTAGGTATTGTTGCAAAACTACGCACCTGGGTTGGTTGATGTTTGATATTCATGACACCCACTCATTGAGTATCATTCTTGCGATGTGAGTCCTTTTTTGTGAGTTGGACACAATACCTATTGGATATATGACTAGCCACGTCATCTTCTCCAGGGTGTTTGACTAAACCCTTTAGCAGTATTTACATATATAATAATTTTTTTATGCTTTAAAAGTATATTTTGCTTTCAAAAAAATAATGATAATAACATTAAAAAGTGATATTAAAATTTTAATTGTTACGTATGTATAAAAATTATAATTTAGAAGTTAGATTTATATATAAATATATAAAAATTTATAATAAAATTATCCTCCTGGCCCCCAAAAAAATGATATTATTATTATCTTTACTAATTTAAAGGTTAAATACATAATAATTTTAAAATTGAAATATATTTTCTCTTTCATCGTATGAAGTTAATTTTTTCCTTTAAATATAAAAGATAATAATGCTAGTCTAATTGAGAAAGAAAGACAAATTGATAATAAAAAAATATATATCTTATAGCTAATAATTCAAATTAAACCTTATGAATATATGAATTAAATTTAATTAAAGAGATTTTTTGTATTTCTATTAAGTCATTATTTTTGTATTTCTAATTCCTAAATACTATTTTCCACTTATAGCTTCACTTAAAAAATTTTCTTTTAGGTTTTAGTAGTGAATTTGCTTCTCTATAATAATTATTGTATTTTTCAAAAACTACAGTGAATGATAACAATATTAATAAAAGCATGGATGCTATTATTATTCATTTTTTTTTCTTTTGCATTTATACCCTCAAATATTATGACAAGTAATTTATGCTAATTATTATTTTCAATATTTAGATAAATAAATAAAAAGGAGGAGCATTTACATAGATAACACATAGTTCTTAAATATTTATATATCCAACACCCAAATTTTAATATTTATAAAATTAACATCTAAATCTTTAATATTACATAAAAAAATACCATCATTAACTTTTTAAAAAGAAATACATCTTTTCTACATAAAAATATTATATTTATAAATATTAAATTTTAAATATTAGATATAAAAACTACATTATGGTATGTATGTAAATATCCCTAATAAAAAAAAATCACATTACAATATTAATATAAGAATGGTTGGAAGAGGACCAAAATGGACAACAGTGAGCATTTTGTTGAACATTTATTGGCAGATGCATGTTAATATTAATATTCAAGTGAGAACTTGACCGTTGAAAACAAAAAAAAAAAAAAGAAAATAACATTGACTTGCATTGACTTAGGATGATGAAATTAGTTTCTGGACATACAAGTCTCTTTTGAATAAGGGGTATTGGTTTAATCTTTTTGTTTGGTTACGACAAAGTCATTATACACAATATCACTTTTATTTAAGGGCATTTTTAAACATAGCACACAATATTTATATATTTATATATTTAATACTTAAATTTTAATATTTACATAAATTTATACTCTAATCTTTGATATCACATAAAAAACTCTCATTAACGTTTTTTATATAAAAATATTATATTTGAGAATATCAAATTTTAAATATTAGATATATAAATGCACACAAATTATATGCTAGATGTATAAATCACACACACACAGATATATATATTCTTTCTGAGGAAATATGATAGTTTTCATGTTATTTTTATAATTTAGCATCTATAATTTGTCTTTCATGGCCTATCAAATTAAAATACACGTATATATAAATAAATTACTTTTCTTATTATCATATAAAAACACTCTTTTTAAAATATGAACAATAAATAAAAAAATTATTTAAATTTATGTATTAAAATAAAAAAATTATAAATCAAAATCATTGAAGATAAATAATATTTAAAAGATTATTATGTGTATTAAAAATGAACTCCATCTACGTGCATCAAGTGCATATGCATTTTCACAAAAGTAATTAAAAAAAAAAAGCTTTTCAAACTCAGTTTTCATCTATTATTATCTGCAACATTTGGATACCTCAGAAATAATAGTAAAAAAATCATAATTTGAAAGATGCATTTTGTTTAATATTCGTTATTTAGGGTTCACAGTAAACGATAAAACTCCAATAATTGAATCAACATTTGTAACACATAAAGAGCGGCAATAGATTTAAAGATATTTTGACACCTTTGATGAAATTTTGTACCTGAAAAGCTTATAGTCTTTATACTAAGGCCTGTTATTGATATGTGGGCTCAAAATTTGTCATGACCTCTCACCGAAAGAAGTATGGTTTAATTGTGTTAAATTTTAAGAGATGAGATGATAGATAAGACACTACATTTTTCCCTCATTTTATGAGGACTTTAGATATGATTCTAGGTTTTCTATAAGCGCAAGCACCTATAGTTAATTAGGCCTCTCAATACTGAGAGAGAACTTTCGATTAAAGCTGGTTATTAGGTCACTTACTGCGTAGCGTATAGTAACAATATGTGGAGTTTCAGAATTTAAATTTAGGAAATTCATTATATTTAACTTAAAGTGGATGGTTGGGGAAATGATGATGTGCCCGATCTATATCCTATGGTTCTGTCATCCCAGGTTATCGTGGTCCCTAGTCTACTTAGTCAAAGGTAGTGATCGATGAAGGATCCTTACCATGGGTTGGTGTCCAAGTAATCCTTATAGACCTGGGATAATGTCTGTCTAAGGTGACAAGCTTAAGTCTACCTTAGCTGATAGAGGAGTTTTTGTCATATCAAGTGTACCCTATAATTCACATCTCAAGGTATAGAGCTATGAGAGCATCATTTATAGCATTGATAATAATATAATAGTGTCATTTCACCACCGTCGAAGAACTCGATCGTAGCATATTTGGAGCTCTTACCAAAACCACATCAGAATCAGCCAGCTCTTTCTAACATGAGATTGATTCAGACATAGTAAAATACTTGATTTGACATTGACTCTTTATGAGCTAGAGTTTTCTTAATTTATTACCTTTAACAAACAGTTGCGGAAGGTGGATTGAATTAAATTTTGTTTTAAGTTTTTAAAGATTGAATTTCATTTAATCATTAATAGCTTAGTGATATATTAGATTTTGTATTTGAATTGATACTTAATTTGAGTTAATTTGATTTGAAATTGCAATCATATTTTGATGAAAGTATATCCCAATTGAAATCTCCATTCAACACATCATCAGGTGGATGTATTGTTTGATCATTTATTTTATTATTTTAAATCCCGTCGACTCTATTAGCTTAATAGTAGAGGATCAGATCTACTGTTATATGACAGAATTAGCTTCTCAGACATTTTAATAAGTTGAAATTCTCATAATAATTGAATTTTTAGGTTTTGTTAACTGGACTTGTCTTAAGACCAAGAATTAACCATACGATCTGACACTAAATTTAAACATTCAGCATAGTGTCAAGGCCTATCCAGGTGTTTACTAATTCATATAATTTATATTTAAATTATGAGATTAATTTTGTATTTTATCTAATCCCAACTTAGTCTGCGTGCTTTTCGCATTAAAATTTGCACTTTAAAACTCTATGTCCAGCACATGCGGATATTTTAGCTTAGATAATTTTATCTAATTAATAAAATCCATGATTTTAAAAATTTTAATTAGAATGAGAATTTTCTGATTTTTTGAATGAATGAAGCTTCATAACTCGTGTAGAATTTAATTTAGTATCGTCTTCTATGTGCTAGTATGAAGAATTGCAGATTCAGTGGCGTAGAAGATGTTTTAGAATTATATTGCAATTTGGAATAGCAGATCGCGATTCATATTTGCTTCTTTAATATTTGAGCTTGAGATATTTATATCTATTTCTTATGCTTATTAATAAGCCTTCAATGATTTAAAGGATTCATGTCATGATTATTTCGACAAATTTTACTGGTCGACTACCTACTAACCCTCCACTTTTTTTCATTGACTTGGGATGCAATGGTAGTGTTGTTGTTGTTGTATTAATAAGCCTTCAAATTTATCGCTTACTTCTAATGAATTCTTTGACTTCTCTTAACTATATTGAAATGAATTGTGAGAAAGTATATTATTCACTAGAGAATTTGTTGCACTCAATAATGAATCATTGAAGCTATTGTAAGCATCTGTATAGTTCAGTCATGGATTCAACTAGGTTTATTCTAATTCACTCAATGTATGATATGGCTCAACCATTTATTAGAAAGCAACACTTATGATTTGTGCTTGTTGATGAACCACTTAATCAACCTCTTTAATTTATGAATGCACATTTAAGCTTCTTATAAACTTCAAATAGCTATGTACTCATATAAAACCTCATTTTAATTTATCTCAAAGTGAATCTTAAAGTAATCACAATGATCAGTGATGACTCTCTTTTATGCTTATTAATAACCCCTTTAAATTCATTTCAAGCCTCCTACAAAACTTTTCCTCTCCTCCGAATCATTTGAAATGAGTCATGATAGAGTTTAGTATTCATTAGGATGACTTGTTTATACCAAATGGTGAATTATTTTGCTTAATACAAGTCTTCCATAAGTCTCACTTGAACCACATTTGTATGCTTATAAGTTATGTTTTAATCCCACTATAAGTCTTCAATGATTCACTAGATTCTTCTTTTGATTATTTCAAACAAAATATTATGAGATTCAGTTCATGTATAGAAATTCAAGTTTATTTCAAGTTGTATAGGTTCACTTGAGTTTGATCCATATTTTCTTATTTAAAATAAAATTTTCAATTTTATTTATAATCAAGTCTCTTTCAAATTTATTTCAAGTTTATTTATATTTAATTTTCAATTCATTTTTTAGGAGTTTATATTTTTTATATATTTTTTTTGTTAAATCCCAAAAATTTGACAAAATTTTGATAGCATTTTGACAGTATTCCGACGTCATCGCCGCGTAGGTGGCTGCTTTGATACTGCTTTGGCTTACTTTGTATGCTCTATTGAGCATAGAGAACAGTGTCCTATGATACCACATCCAAGTCTTCATGCCCACTAAGCCCTATTGAGCATTAGTAAGGTCTTCGATCACCTCAATATAGCAAACATATATAATTTTCACATATTTAAGCCTATTTAAATTATGTCTTTGCAATGAGCAATGATGACGATTATCAAGTAAGCTGACCCGCTACACCCTATTGAGCATAGTGGGGTCTTCAAACCTACTATGCCATATTGAGCTAAGTAGGATCTTTGATCACCAGTGTTGATACGAGAAAGTATGAAGCCAATTATAGATACTGCCATACCAAAAGTATTAACTGTCTTTTTTTTCTTCAACGGTAAAATCAACCATTGTTGCCACATTACGACGTAAAAGAATGTTACCCCAGTGTAAATCTCGATGTTCAAATTCACAAGCAACTTTTGCCATAGCCAATGTCAACTGTAGTAAACTTGAGCCTCAATAAAATTTAGAAGGGCAAAGTTTTCAAGATCCTTTCCACCATTAGCTAAAACAAACATAATATAATGTTGATCTTAAAATCGCAAGGATGATCATTTTCGAATTATTTTGGCATCCCGCCTTCCCATGCTCTAATTAAGTATGTATCATACAAGCCTTGACATACTCAAAATCCTTGGTCTCAATAAAATTTGCAGAATTGACCTTTTCACCACATTCATCTGCTCTCTCAAAGAGTTAAAAGCATGACCTCTTATAACACTTCTTGATTTATTACGGACTTCTCCATTAACAACTAAATCATCATCAATGGGAACTACTTTGCATATGGTTTCACCAGCTCTAAAAGCTTCTCCATTTGTACCATCACCAAGCTTTATTATACTGCTAGCATCACAGTAATTCAAGAAGACATCGGACAATTTTACATGGCATGATTGCTTGCACACTGTGATGTTTATTTTAAATATGTGTATGGGGGACTCT
Source organism: Cymbidium sinense (assembly GCA_021442155.1). Classification (NCBI taxonomy): domain Eukaryota; kingdom Viridiplantae; phylum Streptophyta; class Magnoliopsida; order Asparagales; family Orchidaceae; genus Cymbidium; species Cymbidium sinense. Next base: position 4,068,716 of record CM038216.1, read on the forward strand.
ACACAGATTTGAGGGTATAGTTATTGAGGTGATCGGGTACGACATCAAGGAATGGTGCACTATCTCAAAAGATAGAAATCACCACCATATACTGACTAATCCTAATAAGGACTCCTAAGGCATGATGGGTCTTCGATTATACCAGAAATTTTTCTCCTACTTTACATGGATGAATAAAGCAGGATTTATTTAAACCGGGTTCTAAAGTTCCCTTTGGGAGCAAGCCCCCATAGTTAATTACATTCTAAGGAACGTGAGTTCCTTAGGAATACTCTCGATTAAAGTAGACAATTGTTATTTCCAAAGATTTCAAAGATATGACTATCAATAAATTGGCTATGTTAGAAAATCAAATGAGATAGATCAAAAAAGAGAGACTTATTATTAGAAGTTAGAGGGAATAAGTAGAAAATGCTCATGATACTAGGAAGCTCAGTAAGCATTCCAATATATCCTATAGTTGGACTTTATATATTTGAAATTGAGAGGATTGGTTTTATTAAAGTTGACATTTTATTAAAGCTAAGACTTATAATCTCACAATACAAGATTGTAGGAATGCCTAAAGGTGAGGATTTATGCTGTAGCAAGAAAATAACTACCTCAGATCCTAAATCTATGGAGCTTTGGCAAGAACCAAAGTGCGACCTAAATTTAAGCGGAGATGGGTATATAGGAGAATAAATCACCCGACTATTAGACTTATAACTACATTGAGTGACATCAAGCTAACTCCTCCTACGCTTTAAAACTATATAGGAAAGTCATATGATTTGTACGATAGTTAGGTTGTTATTATTTAGAATGAGAATAAAGTCTTTAAACCCACTCCCTAAGAAACTAGAGCATGAGTGGGATGAGTAATGACCTAGTCTAATACAAATCTTTTTAAACTTTATTTAATTTTAGGCTCTTCATTTTGACAAAGGCTTTAAAATTTTATATAGCTACATGAATGATGAAATTAGATTATGTTGACCTCAATATATACTAAATAAGTTGAGTCAAGCTCACAAGATAATTTTGATGGACATCAAATGCAATGCACGTTCAAGTAGAAATACTACGTCACCAAAAGTAGGTCAAACAATCTCTGATCGATGAACATACTTTGTCATTGCTTTTAGAACATTGAAATTGATTAAAATATAGATCTTGCATAATCCAACAATCGACTAATTAAGAGGTCGAGTTATCAAAGCCGCTACACACATATTAGAGTCGAGAGGCTGCGATGATGTCTAAATGATCTCCGTTCATAAAATTGATTGTACTGTTAGCTTCCAAATATTGAAAACTACCAAATGAGACTATCCATGCACAATTCGAATGAGTCTATGCAAATGTCCAATGATCAAAAATGATAGCACACAAATCAAGGCTAAAATACACTGGACATCGCCAAAATCAACCCAAATGATCTCCGATTGATGAACTGACTTTACCATTATGTTCAGAATATCAAAATTAATTAGAATATAAATATTGCACAATATAATGATTAACCAATCAAGGGATCGAGCTATTAATGTGTTAACATGTATATCAGAGTCAGGAAGTCGTGATATTACCCAAAAGACCTCCGTTCATGAAATTGATCTGTCGTTAGCATCAAAATATTGAAACATATCAAACAAGACTGCCCACACTCGATTTGGATGAGTCTGTGTGAGTTTTGAGCGGTCAGAAGTGACCATGCATATTTTTGAATCGATATATACCCATATTTAACCTTGCGTCATGCTCTTTAAGATGGGTTAACATAACTTTAAAGACCATATTATTTTTTCAGCAAATCAATTCACATCACGTTTAGTGATTGGAAATTATTAAGAAAATATATAATTGAAAAAATGAGATTAAAAGAGTACAATTGGAATCATCATATAAGCTTAGTTTAGCCACTAAACTTACAAAAGTATAAAGTCATTTGAATTTGTTAATTCCAAAAAAAATATGGTTGTCATTTCTATCTCCTATACCTACTACCCATAATTTTCTTTCACATGAGTGAGCAACTCTCTCAAGTATTCACGTGGCTCACTCTCACAGTCGTCACAACATTTTTTTTTAATGAATTTTCTCTCCAACCAAGGCTGCAAGCCACATCTCTTATCCCACTTTGCACATAAACCAACAGGCTAAAACCCATCTCTCTGGCTCTTCTTCCCATGCTCCCATTTCAGTTCAGGCGTAAGAGAGTCCTCCTCTTCAGTCCCGAGAAGCACACGAGAGCTGAGCGACTTGCACCAAAACTTTCCTCCCTTCGGTTTGAATGACACGCCTAAGCGAACAAGCCCATTTCCATCTTGAGCACCAAGAAACTCTCCTTCCCTCTCTGCCTCCTGGAACTTCGATTCTGCCACCGCACTCTTCTCTAACCCACTGCCCCCACTACTCTACTCACCATCTCTGCCATCATGAAGTCTCTCGCATCTCGCTTTATCACTTCCTTTGCGAGTGCCTCCTCTATGGATATTTGACGACAGACTCAACGAAATTGCTGGAAATTTTGATTCTGAGAAGGAAGACAACAATTTGCAAAATGAGAAGATAAGGTCTTTTTCGATACCGTCATTTAAAGAGGTTTCTGATATCTCTTATGTGACAAATGAGAGAATGATGCAAGCACTCTGATATTTTAAGGAATGGACAAGTCAATGTGTTCTAGTGCAGGTTTGGGTACCTGTAAGGAATGGGGATCGATATGTTCTCACAACATCAGAGCAGCCTTTTGTGCTTGATCCTGATATGGATGGTCTTCTGTACTATTGAACTGTGTCATCTATATACTTATTTTCATTTGATGAAGATAATGATGCAGCTTTTGCCCTCCCTGGCCGGGTTTTCATGTTAAAACTGCCTGAGTGGATGCCTAATGTGCAGTATTACAACAGCAAAAAATACCCTCATCTCAGTTAAGCTCTTCTTTATAATGTAAGGGGAAGTCTGGGTTTTCCTGTATTTGAACCTTCTGGATAGTCTTGTGTTGGTGTGGTTGACCTCATAATGACATCAGAAATGGTCAACTATGCTCCAGAGCTTGATAAACTTTGTAGAGCTCTTGAGGTGTTTGAAGACCTTGTTATGCTCAGTAGAGTTAATGGATAGAAGACCACGACCATATTGTCGCAAGACACTAGCATGCTGAACTCTTGAATAGCCCCGATCTTGGGGGACGACGAAGAGTCAATTTTAGTTTGATGGGAGACTTAAACAAGAACAAATAAAAGTGTTGACAAGCTTAAATTAAACTTATTTGAAAATGATAAATTAAAGAATAAACCTACATATATGCTCTTTTTATGCAGATATTTGAAGACTCCGTTATGCTTAGTAGAGCTAATGGGTGGAAGATCATGACCGTAGTATCACAAGGCACTGGTAGTTATGCTTAGTAGAGCTGACGGGAAGGTCGAATAGCCCCCAATGTATCCCCCTATGTGGGGAAGAAGCCGAGAGGCTATCGAAATTCAATCTGACAGAGAACTTCATTAATTTAATACAAATGAACTCGAAGCTCAAAATTAAAATCTGAATTAAAATTACAGGTGTTTAAAGAACCTGTTATGCTCAGTAGACATAACAGGTAGAAGTCCATGGCCATAGTGTCGAGACATTGGCCAGATTCTAGAGTTAGAAGGTCGAATAGCGACCCCATCGGGGATGACGGGAGCGTCAAATTTTGATGGGAGACTTAAACAAGAACAAATAAAAGTATTGACGAGCATAAATTGAACTTATTTGAAAATGATAAATTAAAGTATAAACCTACATATATGCTCTTTTTATGTAGGTATTTGAAGACTCCGTTATGCTCAGTAGAGCTAACGGGTAGAAGATCATGATCGTAGTATCGTAAGACACTGGCCGTTATGCTCAGTAGAGCTGACGGGAAGGTCGAATAGCCCCCAATACAGCCCCCTATGTGGGAAAGATGTCGGGAGGCTGCTGATATTCAAACCGATAGAGAACTTAATTAATTTTATACAAACTTGAAGCTCAAAATTAAAATCTGAATAAAAATTATAGGTGTTTGAAGACCCTGTTATGCTCAGTAGAGCTAACAGGTAGAAGACCATGACTGTAATGTCACAAGACACTGACCGTTATGCTTAGTAGAGCAAACGAGAAGGCCAAATAGACTCGATGCGACCTGCGTGGGGCGACCGAGGTCATTTGGGCGATAGGAGAATTAAATAAGAAGAAATAAAAGTGTTGATGAGCTTATATTGAGCTTGTTTGAGAATGATAAATTAAAGAATAAACCTACATATGCAAAAATTCTAGAAGTCTTTTAATAAGAATGAGCTTTCAGGGAACTTGACAGATTGCCTACGCAAAAGAATAAACATTGAACATATTGAACTAATAAGGCTTGAAAGCTCGTCAATGAGCATAAAGCATATTCTTTATTGAACATTCAAGTTATGTTACAATTCATACTGAACAATGGGGTTGAGTTGTATACCACATTAAAATCATTCAGAGCAAAAAGAATTTGAGTGAGACTTGTGATGAGCCTACGAGCTTCTCAACGATCCACTAAGTTTAATTGAAACTTAAAGAACCAAATGAGTTGTGAACTAGATGCCAATAAATAAATATTAATCGAAATAATTGAACAAGATCTGGAATGTCAAATGCCACCGAATCTACAACACAAAATTAGAAGCATACAGAAGGCATTGGCTTAAATTATAAATAGACTTCAAATATATTAATTTTGCATAAATTATGAAGCAAATATCACTCAATTCAAGTGCTTCAGAACTTGTGCAGTCATTTGAAAGAGACAAATTATTGTACAAAATATAAAATAATCTTCAATTCAATTTGATATTTCTAAATTAGTACAAGTATTCAAAATAACCCGCATGGGCCCCGACACTATGCTTAATGCTTAAACTTAGTGTTTGAGGATCTGCGGGTTGATTCCCTGATTTGGTCTTAGAGCGTGGATTAACAAAATCAGAAAAATCTAATAATTATATTATAATATTTTAAATCAAATAAAATCTCTAAGAGGGTAATTCTATCATATGACAGTAGATCTAATCCTCTATTATTAAGTTAATAGAGTCGACAAGATCTAAAACAATAAACTAAGTGATCAACACCCCGATGATGGCTGTGTTGACTGAATATTTCAACCGGAGAGATTTTCATAATAATAATAATAATAATCTATTCAAATTCTAATGTCAAATAATTATTAAATGATCAAATATTCAAACAAAAAATATAAATTAAATGAAATTAATTATTTAAATTTAAAGTGAAAATCCATCCACCCATCCACGACCGTTTATCAAGGGTGACAAATTAAGAAAACTTTTGCTCACAAAGAGCCAATGTCAAATCAAATACATAACTATTTTCACACTGAAATAATCTTAAGCCCGTAAGGATGTGGCCCGTGTCCTCTATCCATGTGATTTCATCATAAAATGGCACCACATAAATGACGGTTATGACCAAAGCCCTTTGACTAGGTGATTCGCCGCAATATGACACCACTAAATTGTGGTCACGGCCGCAACCCATATGTTTCCTAACGGCTTTGCTCTTTGAGCTGTGAATTATATAATGTATTTTGATTGGGCAAAAAGCCCTATGTTAGTTAAGGCTAACTTGTATTTATCCCCTTAGACAAACTCCACCCCAAGTCTACAAGCACACCTTGGACGACGTAACTCATGTGTTGCTGACAAGGATCCTTCACATCGTTAGATTACTACCTCCTCGACTAAGTAGACTAGGGATGCGATCGTATGAGGAACCATGAGATCTAGATCGGGTGTGTCATCGTTCCCCTAACCATCCACTTTAAGCTAAATATAATGAATTTCATAAAATTCAATTCTAAAACTCCACATGCTGCTACTATACGCTATGCACTAAGCGACCTAACGACTAGCCTTAATCGAAAGTTCTCTCTCAGCATTGAGTGGGGTAATTAACTATGGGTGCTTGCGCCTATAGGAAACCAGGAACCAGATCTAAAGTCCTTAGTAAATGAGGGTGAAATCTCAGGGTAGTGTCTTATCTACTATTCCATGTGCCTTCTGAAAATTACACAGACACTTAATCACTCTCTTCATCGAGAGGTGGTGCAAATTTTGGAGCCCATAGATTAATTATCAATGAAATTAAATTTAAATCAATCATATTCTTATGACTAATCTATTTGTTCTCTATATTGATAAATCTTCAAACACCGTTCATCATGCAGCTAGGTTGTAGAGCCAACATTTGTCTGGCTAATGGTACAATCAATACTGGAGATGTTGGAGCTACCATCCAAATTGGGGAGGAGGACAACTAGAATGACCGTTACTGTTACTAAGGTTCCTCGAAAGAGAGCCTTTGTATTTAAAATATTGGGTCATTTTGAGGCACCAATCATGAAAAGAATCGTCACAGGGCAGAAAGTATCAATCATACTTGTGAATGTGACCACTCTGCCAGTTGAACCTTTCACATTAAGAAGGCATGATGTTGAAGACTTCTCTTTTGGAGGAAAATTGAGTAGAAGTCAAAGGAGAAGAAATGCTGAAGTGTGAGCTCAGCGATTGTTACCTGAATCACTAGCCATACAACCAGCCTTACAATCAGAGGCGAGTATTTTTACCCCACAATAAATTTAAAAATTTTGAGATGGTAAAAAGAAATAGCTCTACTGGTGATGTTAAGCGGTCTTTTTAGGCTCAACAGCAGTCAGCTTCAACCCTTATGGAGAAACAACATGAAACTCTATTTGCTCGAGCACATAGAGTCCTGAAGGTTGTTAAGGAAACATGTTTTATGAATAAAAGGTATCAAATGCTAATTATCAAAGAAGCCAGAAATGCTCCACTATAAAAGCTACCATCGGTGGTAGTAAGAACTCGAGATCGTTCTAAACAAACCCTGCATGAAGAACATCAGGCGTGACACCTGAACCGCATGTTCGGGAATCCGCTACCGAAAGGTCCCGATGTAAAAAAATACAAATAAGGAAGCCAAACCCTCGAGAAGAAGTAGCGACGTAGAAGCTTGTTCATTTTGAAGCAAGCTAACCTAGAGGCAACAGAGAAAGAGAAATGTTGAACTGTGAGCTCAGCAATTGCTACCTAAATCGCTAGCCATGCAACCAGACTTGAAGCTAGAAGTGAGTGTTCCTACTCAAAACAAGTTTGAAAATTTGAAATGGGTGAAAAAGAACAACTCTACTGGTGATATCAAATAATCATTTTGGGGGCAGGAACCCCAAGCTATAACACCATAAGAAAGGCATCCCGAGACTCTATCTTCTAGAGTGCAAAGGGTGCTGAAAGTTGTCAAGGAGAAGAGTCTTATGAAGAAAAAGTATCCATGTCTGATTATCAGAGAAAATGATAAAGCTTCATAAAGAGGCTATTCTCGATTGATGATCTCAAGACTATCCTAAATAATTATTACGTGAACATCACAGGCGTGACACGACCGTAGCGTTGAATCCACTGAATGGTCCCAAAGAAAAGGAAAATAAATATGGAGGCCGAAGCCATGAGAAGAACTAGCAACATAAAAGGTTCTTCATTTGTTAGCAAGTTAACCTAGAGACAGCAGAGAAAGAGAAATGTTGAACTGCATGCTCAACAGCTATTGTTCAAGTAAAAAATTGTACAACCAATTGTGGAACCAGAAGCGAGTGTTCTAACCCATAACAGGTTTGACAGCCTAAGATGGGTAAAATAAAATAGCTCTATTGGTCAAATCAAACAGTCTTTCTACGGACAACATCAAGTCTAGCTGCTCTAATAAGGAAACCCAAAACTGTATCTATAAGAGTGGATCGGGTCCTGAGAGTTGCTAAGGAGAAATGACTGATGAAAAGAAAATATTAAAGTCCTGCCATCAGGGAGACCAGAGTTGCTCCTTAAAGGAAACCTCCTACAACCTCGACGGGATGTCAACCAATTCAAGTCTCGCATGATGAGGCGTGACACTTGCACCACAGGTCTAAGAATCCACCGTCAAAAGGTTCCAACAAAAAGGTAAACAAATTTGGGGGCCAAAGCCTTGAAGTGAAACTATCTTAAAGAAGTACAACGACATGATATCCGAACTGTACTCCTAGAAAATTCACTCTTTATGCGCAGATATTTGGAGCTAAAGCAATATTGTCACTTGAAGTTAAACTACCTTCACTCCGAATAGTCATATAATATGATCTTACCAAGATGAGAATGTCTGTCTACAGAAGAGAAAGCTTGATGCATTTAATAAAGTTAGGCTCCAAGCTCAGTAAAATTTAGAAGTCTATCGAATGAGGATGTCCAAAACATTTGATCATACAGTGCATCCTCAAACTTTTCAAGAAGGAGAAATGGTCCTGGTGTTGAGAATACTAATTATTCCTCATCGTCATTATATGTGTAAGTTTTGGTTGAAAATTCTCTTGTAATACAAGAATGCATTTTGAAATGAAATAAAAATCCCCCTATCAGACAGGGGGCATTTTTAAATTTTACAATAAATGTTAGGCTCTCCCTGTGAAATAGGGAGCCTTTCTATTATATTTGGGTTGACATTACGTCTAAGGCTGAGATCCCCGTATATGTATTCAAATTATATATTCAAAGTTCACAAGTATCAAAATCTTACCGACCAAAAAGTGAAATTTTCAAGTCTACAAATTGCAATAAATCAAGTTGAAACACAACTTCCATCCATACATCAAATATAGGGCTCGAGTGGGTGCATGGGTCGACTCAACACAAATGACCAAGTCAGCGGAGTTCACTTACTCAATCGACAAAGGTGGTAGTAAGAGATCTCCCCTCATTAGCCCAATAATAAAATCATTCATCAATTGCTCAAGTCCAAGACTCAAGTGGGTGCATAAGGTCAGACTCAACACGCCCAAATATGGCCGAGTCGCTGACAGGTCTGCTTACTTAATATGCCACAAAGGTCGCAGTAAGGGATCATCCTACTTCAATAGTTCAAAGACAAGAGCATCCAAAAACCCTCAAATCCTCCCAACTTGTTGAGTTCAAGTGACCCAGACTGGTAGATCATCCATAATGGTTGTAAGGTCATTTTTCAAAATCCAACAAAAAGATCCTCACTCGAGAAGGCAATAAGTAGAGTTTGGTATCAATATCAAATGAGAAATGTTAACTCCTTCAACAAGTCTATTAAAGCAGAAAGCAAATACTAGAGGATGTTCTTCAACAAGTCCACTAAAGCAGAAAGCAAAGGACCGATAAAGTCATCTTAATGTTCATACAAAGCCAAAGGCTGAAGTAAGGGATTCATGTCATCAATATGTAGTTACATAAAACACAAGGCGATGATTCTTAGCCATTGACCCAAGCTCTGAGGGCTAGGTCACCGGTTGACATTCTTCTATAAGCCCATGAAAGCAAAAAGCTAGGGTGGAAGGTAATGTTGGATCACCTGACAAGTCTCCAAGACAATTCAAGACTTTCCTCCATTAAATCTGTCAAGGCACGAAGCCAGGATAGAAGGAAAATATAAATTTTAAATTTCGAGATTGAATCTTCAACGAGTCTGTCAAAGCACAAAGCATAGGATCGAAGATGTTCTCATCTCGCCAACAAGTCATCAACTCTATTAAGTCCACCCAAAGTACAAAGCCAGGACAAGAGAAAAATATAAATTTCAAACTCTTAAGAGGAAGTCTTCAACAAGTCCAAAAGCACAAAGCAAAGGACCAATGACATTCCAAATTCTCTCAATGATTCGTGAATCCCTCGTTGGGCGAGCATTTTTTTATATATTTATCTAAGAATTCGAACGTGCTTGGCCGAGATCCTCAGATAAATATACATTATGATCAGAATAAGTTATCTCTATTTATATTAAAGAAGATCAAGTCTTATGATATACTTTGAACTAAGTCTACAATCTCCCTATTAGACAAGAGGTATTTTTATATATTTATCTAAGTCGATATCATGCTTTAAAAGAGATCTTTAGATGGATACATATCTTGATTGAAAATACATCACTTCTATTAGGCATTAAAGGAGATCAAGCTGTGTAATATATCTTAGAACTAGTTTGCAATCCCATTGTTAGACAAGGAGCATCATATTTGTGATCAAGGTTTTTCAACCTTCCCCTGTGAAATAGGAGATCTTCTTGTATATATTCATGTTGACATCGAGCTTTATGCCGAGATCCCTGAATATATCTATAACTGTTATTGTTAAAATTATAGACTCTAGCAATAGCAAAAAGAATCTATTTCTGTGCATGAAATGACAACTTTAAATATCAAAAGTTTGTCTCCCAAGATTTGTTAAATTTCAAAGATCAAGTCAAAAGAACTCTCAATTTCGGAAGCTTCAATCAGCTAAGCTAGAAAAATATAAACCTCTACATTTTCAAGTCTAGGACACGGACGGGTTCTAAAGGTCGGACTCAACAAGCCCACAATTGGTAGTTCGATGCTCTCCTCACTCAACAAGCAAGAAAGGTCGTAGTGAAAGATTCATCGTTAATTAGTCTGATGACCAAATCACCAAGCCATCACAACTTAAGTCAAAAACTTCGAGTAAGTTTTAAAGGTCCAACATGCCCATAAATGGTGAGTCATTGGCTCTCCTCACTCGATAAGGCTGCAAGAAAAGGGTAATGAAAGAGCCTCGCTCATCGGTCAATGATAGTTGTTCAATCTCAAACCAGATCCAGCTTAGTGACTATAAGCAACTAGAATCTAAAAGATATTTCCACTTTATCGATGTACCAAGACAATCTGAGAAACTTTCAATTCAGAGCTGTATCAAATCTATCTATATATTGCCTGCAATGTGATATTTCAATCTCTTTTCAAATGATATGATCAAACATAAAGCACTGATCAAAGCCAATTCGCTCATCAAGTCCGCAAAAGCAAAAAGCACAGGAGCGAGGAAGCGATTCCATAGTTCATACAAAGGCAATCTCTGAACTAAAGGGATTTCATGGTTATTCAGTCCATTAAAGTATATATTGTTGGACTGATAACTCAACATTGACCTGATATGAGTTGAAAGGATAGGTTATCTATATGCACCCTTCAACGAGCCCGTCAAAGCAGGAAGCACAGGATTGAAGGCATGATTGGAGGATCTTTAAAAATAAATTTTAAAATTTTAAATTTATCCTAAGATTAATAATATATATAAAGAATTTACTTTATATTATGTCTAAATCAAATTCAAAATATTTATATACATTTATTTAGACATGATTTTTATTTATATTGTCGAATATGATAAATGTTGCTTGATAAAATTAAGAAATAATTATTTAGAGTAAGTTAATAGACAGAATCATTTTTTAAAATTTATTTAGACATTGATTTATTAAATGAAGAATAAAATTATCATAAACTTTATAAAAAGCAAATTAATAAGCCTGTTTATTTATAATTACATAATTAACTAATCGATTATTTAATAATTAGCATATTTTTACTCTAATTATAACTATTTATTTACTCATCTTATTAATTAGAGTTTTCTTATTTTCATAACTATTTTTAAGAACATATATCTTAAATATTTTATTAGTTAAAAAACAACAAGGTGTTAATTATACATAAGATATGGAGGGAACAAAATTAGTCAAAACTAAATTTCTTGTAAAAGTTAAATAACATTTAGTTTAAAACAACATTCTCAAAATCACATCTTAATTTGTTGTTAATTATAATAATTATTTTACTAATCAAAATGGATATAACTAAGAAAAATATTTTATTATTGTAATTTTCTTAAATGAAGTATTAAATTAGTTATAGAATAATCAAATATTTTCAATTTTTTGCATTGATCATTAGATAAAGTCAATGGTCTAATGGTTCATATTATTTTTATCCTAATTAATTTTAACAAAACATTGATTAACTATGACAATGTAGTATCTTAAGTTAAAATAATTGAATAGAATTTGAAAAAAATATGATTAATTAGAGGCCATTTAGATTACTTTTATTTTTATTTTGAGATAAAATATATTTGATAATAAAAGTTATTTTAAAATAATCAATACCTATATTAATTTAAGTTTTTAGAAATAATATGATTTTTTTATTTAAAATAATGTTCATATATAATATTTTATCAAATCAATAATTTGACTTAGATAATGTCCAAATTGAGGCTCAAAATGCTGGGCGAAAATGATCGAAATGACCTCCGTCGATACTTTTGTCATATTATTTCGAAATTGATTGAAATATAAATATTACAAAATCTAATGATCAATCGATTAAACACTCGAGCTATCAAATTGGCGTATGTCTTAGAAACTGACGATGACCAAATGACCTCTATTCATTAAATTGATTCGTTGGGTTGAAACATCAAAATATATCAAATAAGACTACTCAATTCGAGAGTGCATTGAATCAGTGATTTTGATTGGCTATAAATATTAAAATCCGTCTCATCCGATGTGATTTAACGTCATTTATATCCATATAAAATTTTATTTATCATATATGCTTTCGCAAATATCGCGCGCGTCATGCTCAGCAACGAACGGATCAAACGACTCGCTCGAAATTGATCACATGTCATTGGTTTTCGTCAAAATCTATTACGTAAAAGCTCGTCTCGGATGATGCAAAAAAATCAAGCGGTTGGCGGTCCGCATTTCGAAATTGACTCAATTTGGTACTTTCAATCAAAGCCTCCGATCGAAAGCAATTGCGTCATCATTGAACAATGAAATTACCCTAAATTGATATATATATTGATTATGTGTATTTATCGGCGCGAAATCCAAATTAAAATAATTTAAATTATTTTAAAATTAATTTAAAAATTCCCAAATTTACCCCATGCTCACCCATTTCCCTCCTATTTTCAATTTTCTGAAAAACTATCAAAAAAAATAAAAAAAGAAAAAAATGAAAAAGGAAACAACTCCCACCACTTTCCCTTCTCATACTCTCCCATTTCTAGTAGTTTTCTCTCCCTCTCCTGTCGGAAACGAAACAAGAAAAAAGAAGAAGGTAAATTCCCTCTCGCAGCTCTCAATTCCCTTGTTCTGGCCGCATTCCCATCGGTTCCAATTCCCCGGCCTGCCTTCCGGCCGCGACCCGCTCCAACTTCCTTCTTTCGCGTGTCTCACCGTCGGAAACTGCTCAGTTCGGCCAACCCGCGCCACCCGAGCCCCGACCCGCTGCACCCGAGTGTGTCGCGCATCCCATAACCCGTCCTGCGGTCGTGACCCGTTGGCCCGAACCTACGCGCTCCGCTGCCACGACCCCGTCCCGCGACCGCGACCCGCTGACCCGAACTCCACCTCCCGCGGCCAGCTCCGCGTCCCGTCTCGAACCCACTGCTCTGTTCCAAGCCGGCAGCCCGCTCCGCTGCGCCCCACGCGACCAGCCTATACCCTGTTCCGGCCTACCCGTTGCCTTCCGAAATCCAAACCGCAATTCCTGCGGCCCGTGAAATCACACAGCCCGCAAGTAGCCAACCACTAGCCCGCGAACCACCAGCCCGCTGTTCCGGCCCGTTCTGCACAATCAACCCTCTGCAGCGCCTTTTACTTGTTCCTTTCAAATCGTCGGGAAGAACATATCGCCATTCTTCCTTCGATTTTGGCGTTGCACCCCTTTAGCCGTCTTTTCTTGTATCGGGAAGAACATCGTCAACAGCTTCTTCGATTTTCGCCTCGCTTTAGCCTTCCATTTCTGCGCATCGGGAAGAATCGGTCGATTCTTCCTTCGATTTTGAGTCGCACCTCGCTTTTAACCATCTTTTATTTCGCGCAAATCGGGAGAACATCGTCGTAGATTCCTTCAATTTTTTTCGTCGCCCCGCTTTTAGATCATTTTCATTGCGTCATCGGAAGAACATTCCTGAATTCTTTTCTTCACACCCCGCTTTAGCGCCGCTTTCTCGCAAATTGGGGAAAAACATCGTCAACACGCGAATTCTTCTTTTAATTTTTAGTGTCGCACTCTTTACCTTACATTCCCAATCACATACCTAACCCCGTTCCTTTGCTTAGCCAGCGCCAAAAAAAAAATGCTGAGAACATGTGGGATCGTGAATGTGAATATATGTACATGTTTGTGTTTCTTCGCGGTTTGAAGACCTCGTTGTGCTCGAGGGCATGAGATGAAAAAAAATAGGCGTGGTGTCGAAGACATCGCTTCCTTACAGCATACCTAGTAAGCCAACACTTGTTAGATGTCGCTCTACCCTAGACAAAATGCTGTCAAAATTTTGTCTAATTTCTAGAGTTAGAAAAAAAAAGGGTGGGATGAATATATATTGCATTGTATGTCATCTTTCGTTTAAAACCTCATCGGTGCTAAACCGGTGAGATCAAGAGACCACTCTCTCGCAGGCGTCGTAGGTAACAGATGTCCACATGGGATGGAGGTCGCCAAATCTTTTGACTTAGGAAACATGGGAGAGTGAAATGAGCTGACTTAAGAGTGCTAAATAGGGAAACTTGCAGCTAATTTTAAACTAAAAAGTGGGAAACAAGAAAAGGGGAGGGAAGAGCCTTTAAATCAAATTTTGGAAAGAAAGTAAAATTTGGGAGAGGCTAATATTAAACTCACAAACTGTAATTGCATTCCTCTATGGCTTAAATTGAAGTAGTAAAGTGAGTTCCCTTTTCTTATAAATTCCTCAAAATTAAGCAAGCTTTAATTAGAATTGAGGGGGGACTAATGCCAAACTTATAACAAACTTGTAATAAACTCAAAATCTAAGGATAAATCCAAATTGAGTTTAATAACTCTTATACGAATGTGGATATGATTACTATGCTAGTTGATAAGCATGAGCTAAAGCAACATAACTTGTCAAAATTGATATAAATTGAGCATAATCAAGCAGAGAATTACAAAACTCAATAAATAAGCTGCCAGGTGTTTTAAACTACAATCTAAATCAAAACGCCTTCTTCCCACTGATCTACTCTTTGTAAGCGAGGCGATACTAAATCCAATTCTACAAAAATCATAGGGCTCTCGTCAATTAAAAATTAAGGAATTTCATTTTAATTATGATTTTTAAAATTAATGATTTCATTAATTAGATGAAATTAGCTAAGCTATAAATACATGCATGTGCTCGGACATAGAGATTTCAAGTGCAAATTTTAATATCTGAAAAGGGTGCGTAGGCCAAATTAGAATATATTAAATATTAATCTAAAAAATCTAATAAGATATTAGAACAATTTACAACTTCTTCTTCACCACAGAATCTACAACTTTGGGTACAAGTAGACAGAAGGTGATACTAAATCAAAATCTACAAAAATCATAGGGCCCCATTTGATAAAAAATTAAAGAATTTTATTCTAATTATGATTTTCAAAGTAAATGATTTCATTAATTATATGAAATTATCTATACTATAAATACGTGCATGTGCTCGAACATCGAGATTTCAAGTGTAAATTTTAATGTCTGAAAGGGCTGTGTGGGTTATTTTCTGGTTTAGTCTTATGATTGGGTTCGAGTTAACAAAACCTAAAAACCTATAATTACAGTTTCAAATCAGTGAAATATCTAAAAAACTAATTCTATCAGTGACAAGAGATCTAATCCTCTATTAGCTAAACAGTTGGCGATCTAAAGCTCTTAAATACATTCAAATTAATCAATTTTTCAAATCAAATTAAGTAAAAATCTCAATCTCATAATTCGATAAAAAACATAAATTCTTAAATACACCGCGTTCGACACTATGCTAAATGCTTAAATTCAAGTGTTCAAGATGTCTTGGGTTCCTTGGTTTAGTCTTTGACTATGTTAACAAAACCTATAAACCCATAATAAGTCTCAAATCAACGAAATATCTAAAATACTGATTCTGTCAAGAGACAGTAGATTTAATCCTATGTTAGCAATTAAACAGAGTTGACAGGATCTAAAGCTCTTAAACATATTCAAATTAATCAATTTTTCAAATCAAATTAAGTATCAATCTCATAATTCAAAAATAAATATTACATAAATTTCTAAATAAACTCATGTAGATTAATGCTTAAATTCAAGTGTAGGATGCCGTGGTGTCGCTTTAGTCTTAGGGGCCGTTAACAAAATCTAAAAAAACTTATAATAAGAGTTTTAAATCAGTGAAATATGCGATTTTGTCGGACAGTAAACTAATCTAATACTAAATGAAATTAAAACTCTTAAACATATTCTAATTAATTAATTTTTAAATAGTAATCTAAAACTGCTTAAATGAAACTATATCATTAAAATCTTAAAACAAACTCAATCTATCTACCTTCCGCAATTGTTTGTCGGGGTGATAAATTAAGAAAACTCTAGCTCATAAAGAAGTCAATGTTAAATTAAGTGTTCTGCTATGTTTACTCTAAATCAATCTCTTGTCAGTAAGGATGTGACCCGTGTCCTGTGGCTTGGGCTGTAGATGAAGCATTTTAGAGTCCTCCGATTGGGTGGTTTGGCCAATCTATTATATTTTGATCATGTGTAGCAGTATGCTCCCCAATGGCTCGCCTTTGAGTTGTGAATCATGTGGTATACTTGATAGCAAACAACCATCGTGGTAGGACTTAAGCTTGTCTCTTTAGCAAACACCCGTCCAGTCTACAAGGATTTCTTTATGTAACTCATATTTTTTCGATAAGGATCCTTCGTCGTTGGATCGATACCTCCACTAAGTACTACGGATGCTGCTGGATGATGGAACCATGTGATCTAGATGACGCCATCATTCCCCAACCATTTAGTTTAAAATAATAAATTTCATAATCTAAATTTTGAAACTCTAAATCTTCTATCGCTACGCATTAAGCAATCACTTGTTTAATCGAAAGTTCTCTCTCTTATAGAGAGGGTAATTAACTATAGGGGCTTGCTATAGGAAACCCGAACATCTAAAGTCCTCACCAAATGAGGATGAAATCTCTAGGTAGTGTCTTCTCACTCTAATGAAAATTACATCGACACTTTAAACTACTCTCTTCATCAAGGTGGTGTATGAATAAAAATACTTTAAAATATAAAAAAATATATAGTTTTTAAAATATCATAAAAATAAAATTAAAAATATCAAAATAAATTTGATCCCAGACAAAGCCTTAATAATTTGCTTGTATGACAAACTATTTATTAATTAAAAAATTGTTCAGCTTATTTAATGTTTAATGCATTAATTTATGCCTAATTAGATTGCCATATCATCCAAATAATTGTTGGAAGAATTTTTAAAATAGGCTTAATCCTAATCTTAATTAGCAATTTAGGCATTTTTTTTTAAAATAGGCACCATCAATTCAACGACGGTTTTTTTTTAAAATTTTTTTTTCAAAAAAAGTCAGACTTTTATTTTATATGATCTGAATTGAGCAAACTTGGTATTAGAATTATAACAAAATTTTCATGTTGCTCAACATTTAAGATTGTGGCCTGATACGCAGAAGTTTTATGAATGAGCGCAAAAACTGCCAAACTGAAATTTCGGAGCAACTGTCGTATTTTACGTGTATCGGAGTCATACGGTGTCAGATTCTAGCGAACTTAGTATCGTTGAAATTGTAACAAAATTTTCTACAACTTTCATGTTTGTTGAAATTTACGATTGTGGCCCGATATATAATAATTTTAATGCGTGCAAAAATTGTTGCACCGAACCAAAACTTTAGAGCAGCTTTCATACTTGGAGTAGCTTTCATACATCATATTATAACTTTCTCATCCTATTATATATATTTTAGTCTCTCTTACTTCAATGAACCTTTATACATAACATCTTTATCTTATTAATCCTTAAAGATTAATCATTTACATTATTATAATATCATCCTTAAAGAGATTAAAATATATTTTTTAACTAATCATGCCATAATTAGCATTTATAGTGAAGAAAAAAAGCTCAGATAATTATATTAATAGTTAATATAAAAAAATTAGAATAATTGTGATATAATTAACAGAAAAAAAATATATTTAAAAAAATACTTGTAATAAGAGAACTGCTGTGTATTGGGCTACAATCGTAAATTTCAACTAACATAAAAGTTGTAGAAAATTTTGTTACAATTTCAACGATACTAAGTTCGCTAGAATCCGACACCGTATGACTCCAATACTCGCAAAATACGATAGTTGCTTCGAAATTTCAGTTTAGCGTCACAGTTTTTGCGAGCATTTGCAAAAACTACTGCATATCGGGCCACAATCTTAAATTTCAACCAAAATAAAAGTTGTAGAAAACTTTATTACGATTCCAACGATACTAAGTTCGCTTGATTCGAACATCATATGACTCCGATAAACGTAAAATACAAAAAAAACTCGCTTTTTTTTTAAATGTCACGTCCGTTCGACGACGATAACGATGGCGATGTCGCTGTCTTTTTTGCAAAAAAAATTTTGTGCCTAAATTGCTAATTAAAGGATTAAGTCTATTTAAAAATTTTGCCATAATCGTTCAACACTTAGTTAGCCTAACTCAATAAGTTGTTTGATTATGCTAATATATAATTAATAACAATTTAACTAGGTAATTTAATTTGATAATTAAAATAAATTGAAGAATTACCTTATCACCCATACTTATTAATCGAGATCATTTAAAGTGCTTTATTGAAATTTACATACATAGACACAATTCTTAAGCATTTATATATATATTAAACATCTAAAGTTTAAAGCTTCGTTGACTATGTCCAACATAGTGGCTCCCCCTCTTACAATTTTTCAACTGCTTAAAAAAATTCTTAAATATAAAACAAATCATATATCTATGCATAACAAAACCATATTATTAATAAATAAATTTATAATTTTCATTGAATTCAATAAAGTCCCTCATAAATTTTGAAAAATTAGGAGATGATTGGGATCAATTTTATATTTTATATTTTGTTCTTTATTTTTAAATTAAATTATTTATATTTTTTTTAATATAAAATATGTTTAATTTAGTTAATTATTTTAAAATAATTATAATATTCAAAAGATTATTTTAAGTATTTTTAAAAATAAAATGATTCATTTTAAGAAATAAAAAATACTTTAAAATAGTAGATAAAAATGTTTTTTAAAATAAAAATATAAATATATA